>VDFB02352549.1:0-600000 GCA_007258455.2 Sequoia sempervirens
GCAAACCACTATTGAGTTGTTGGAAAAAAGTTTCAACTGCCATTTAAGGGTAAACTAGTTGCAGTTTAATGGTAAAATCCTCTAAAATATCAAGTAAAAGCCTCCAAAATCTCACTTATCACATAAAAGTTAGATAAATATTGTTTTGACAACTTGGATGAGAACATTCTATTTCCATTTGTAGTATTTTTTGTTAATTTGATGATAACTTTCTTTTTTCATTTGCATTGGTTTATGTTTTAAATTTGTATGTAAATATTTCATAATCAGATAATACTTAATTTCTTTAAAGAAAAATCTAGATTTGTCTAAATTTCATTCCACTATTTATCACTTATTATTAATTGTTTAATCTAACCACATGTAACTAGAATTTGCAATGCATCCATGCACAAACACATGCTCTCTAACATATTAACATGCATATAGTTTTATATTGGCGTAATCTCTGAACTTCCTTTAGGTGCAAGTGCTAGTATATATACCTCTCTATATAGAATTATCTCCCCTTGTATCTCTCTTTCTTTTTCCTAATCTTTTCAAAGATCAATTAAACTATCAGATTTTTTATATATTAATTTAATTTGTTCTATATAAAAATATATTAATTATTAATTATAATAATTTCATATTTATATTTAATAATTTTATTATAGAATATGATATAAATAATAATAATATCATATTTAATTTGACTTGTATTATATATTTATATAATACATTCATTATATTTTATATTATATTTATATATTAATTTTTTTATTTTATAATATAAAAAATATAATAATTAATGATTATTAAATATTTATATAATACATTCATTATATTTTATATTATATTTATATATTAATTTTTTTATTATATAAAAATATAATAATTAATAATTATTAAATATAATAAATTTATATACATATTTAATAGTTTTATTAAAGAATATAATATATAATAATAATTATAAATAGTATAATTATATTATTTATAATTTTCTTTTATATATAAGATATACATTATATATTAATTATGCTATGTCGTAATGTTAAAACCTAAATATTCTCATTATTAGGATCTTGGCCGTAATTTTCATTTTAATATACATACTCTAAAACCCTTGACGAGACCTTATTTTCACGCTGTTTTAGCTCGCCAAATTGGAGAAGTGAAAAGGTGAATACCGGCAGGAAGAGTTTGGAGGAGCGGAAACCAATAGCGGCGGGGAAAACGGCGAAAAACAGCCGAAAAATTATGAACGGCTGAGATTCGTTTAATCGTCTTGCATTGATACGGACTTAAGATACCCGTCGATACGCTTTTACAGGTCGCCTCGTTCATACAGGTCGAATCGTTCATAGAGTGAACGCCTTCGGCGTATTTAGAGCTGTTCACTAGGGTTTAAGGGTATTGCTAGGGGTTTAAAACTTCTTATTTTTTCTTGTTTTCGGTCGGAGATTTGAAAGATGGGTAAGAAGCGGAAGCAACCGGAGAAATCAGAAGAAATTCAAACCCCAAAGGAGGAGGAAAATCCACGCCCTAAGCGAACTCTTCTCGGATGGAAAACACCAGCTCAAGAAAAGAAAGATAAAGAGAACAATGCAAATGACACAGACAAACGAATATTTCGCAACAGGGAGAAGATCTTGGTCATATGTTCCCGCCGCATTGTTTATCGGTAATCTCTAAATCCCCCCCTCTTTTGTTTTCTCGGTTAAAAAACACTTCCAGCCACCGCACATGATTTATGTGAACCTTATCAATTTGGGCAAGGTTATGGGCTGCATTTTAACACAGTAGTTGATATGCCTGGACCGCATTCTTAATATTCGTGAACTCGAATCATGCTTGCTTGGTTGTGCTAGCTGATGAACTCGAATCATTCTAAATTTCAACGTGTAATATCAAATATGCAGTATGAACTCTTTGATTCTTTGATATTTGTGTGTTTAAACTTTAAATTTAATGTTAAACTTTACCCATGTTCTTGTTTTGAAAGTTCAATGTCATGATATTTTCAGTTTTAATGTAGCAAATTTATAAATGATTAAATTATATTAAAAAAAATAGTGTCTCCAAGTACCCTCGTCTCCTATTTTCAAAAATAGATGTACTGATATTGGTACCAGTCTCCCGTACCAGTACCGTACCAGTCTCCTGGCAACTATGCTTATCTGTATCATATTGAAATAGAAGTTTAATTAACAAGCAGCAGCTGCCATATATTTTATGTTTCTGCATTTAATATTGTCAACATCAATTTTAAGCATGCTTGAAATATTGGGAATTGGATTTGTGTGTAGATATCGGCACTTGATGATGGATATAGTTTCCCTGTTACCTCATTGCAAGAAGGATAATAAGGTTGAGTCCAAGGAAAACAAGGGTGCCACTTTGAATGAGCTGGTGGAACTTAGGAATTGTACGGGTTGTCTCTTCTTTGAGGTATGTGAGCAATGAAATTTGGCAGGGCTATATCACTTGCATGTATTTTGTTTTTCTGACTGGGATAGTTATGGGGGCTGTCTGTAATCAGTGGTCCTTCGTATGGACTTCTGTCATGTTAATTTGAGAGCCATTTTCTGGCTATCAGGAATTAAAGAATGATATGCAAAGAAAAATGTCATGCTCTATTGTTTTTTCAGTGAGTCAATAAATGAGATCCTCTGTAAGGGTTGCTATATTGCTTGATAATTAAAATGGAGAAGCACCATAAATGATAATAAATATTAATGCCAAAATATAGTTAGAATAGAAATAAACATAGCTGAAAGGCTGTTTAGATATGTGCCAGAATTTGGATCTTGCCTATAGGAAATCCATCCAGTGAAGAATCTACTTATTTGTTAAAGAAAAGTGTCTTGTCCCACTTCTCATATCCACACCTAACCCTACGAATAGACTTGACTCGGTTCAATAAACAGTGTTTGATAAAGCATTGATCATAGCCAGTTCATTGTCATGTACAATACCCATATATTTATTATCTATATATTAAATTTCTTTTTTCATAATTTACAAGGGTTCTATAGGGGCCCCATCCCAGAGAAAATAAAACAGATGCAAGTTGAAACAACCAACTAAAGCACCAGAAAGAAAGAGGACAAAAAAATTGAATAAAATTAAGAAACCTAGACACATACAGAATGATAAAAAACAAAGGCCAATGATAACAAAACTAGGCTGAAGCCATAACAACCAAAAACCACAATAATGAACAACAAAAAAAATGCAAACAACACCATCAAAACAATACATAAATTAAGACAACGTAATAGCACCATTTACTTGCACCTTACCCACTAGTTGATAGATCATCCATTTGAGCCATAGAAGGAACCCATGCATTCCAGCACCAGTGATTAGTTTTGGAAACTTCACCCCATGCACCATTCCAAATGTTTGGCTGCTTGCACAAAACCATCACCTAAGAGTGGTAGAGTGTAATCATTGACAACTTCTAGGACTGCCTATTGATGGGTGACTTGTAAATGAGGCGCCACCTTCAAAATAACTTGATAGGTAGATGGAGATCTTATACTTGACATTTGACAACTAGAAGTTCCTTGTTTGGAACCCTCAAATTGTAACACCCCCTTTTAATTAATTTAGCATATGTAGACCAATCCTTATTTCCTTTAGAACAATGTTGCTGGTTCACTTAGTTTAGACCTTGTATTTGGAACCAATTCATATCCGGTTTGGGGGTGGGTGCAGTTCTGTAGGGGAAATGCATAAGATTTGCCTAGGGGACTGTGGGATCATCCCTGGTGAACTTGGGTGAACCTAAACATACACGAGAAGATCCAAACAAACCAACACATAACCTGTGATATTTTTGATGTATTTTTTTTTTTTTTTACTTTTTTAATTCATTTTTGTCATTTGATTTTGATTGGGATGGACCAAAAGGAATCCCTAACCCTAAAAATCACTTGTAAATCATTTTAAAGATTAAAACAAACTAGGTTTACCTTGTTGCAAATGCAAAACACTAAAACCATTGATTCTTGCTTGCCATCATATGAATAGAATTGAAGATTGATCAGTGAATGTTCCAATCATTTATTTCTTCCTCTCATTAAAATCGTGATCTGCTCCTTGTGATTTTCTCACTGGCAGGGGCATGACAATCCATTCCTTCAAAGCCATATCAAAAGTTTTGGAATCTAGATGAGAACAAATAATTGCTTCGAATGGATCCCTTACAATGCCATTTTCCAAAATCCTACATACCTTCTTCACCCAAAACAAGTTTTATCATCTCTAATGCTCCCAAATAAGAGTAGTTGAAAGCTGTCTTAAGATGCCTATCAAAGATGGAGTTGTGCAGCAAAGGGTCCCTTATGTCACTATTCTGTCCGCATGCCATCTTCTTTGCCACCTAGAGCCACCAACTTAACAGACCAGCTACCAGAAGGGAAGGCACCACCACACAAGTTGCAGCTACTTGAGTCAACACACAAAACCACTTAATACCAAAGCAAAATAAAATCCATCACTTTAAAAGCCTCCTGCATTTGCAGCTGCTCAAGCGAAATGATGAGAAGTATATCTCACCTCAACACTTCATGTTCCATAAAGAGAGCCACAATGGTATTGATAACTGAAATAAGAGAAAATCCTTTAACCACCTAGGAAATCATTGTCCCAAAATCCTTTTTGAAATTTGTAGGAGGCATATCACCCCACGTTACCCATGGCTGTTTTTCTTTTAAAATTATACCTTCCAGTTTGTCCCAGGCAACAGTACAATCAGAAAGGAGGCTGGCCACAGGATGTAACTCGATGACATGATTGGCAATTAAGTCCCCTGCTTTATTCCGCTCTCTATACATGTGGGAAATGGAAATATGCATAAAGACCTGGCTGAGCTGGCATGCATCGGATAACAAGGCTTTTGCATGCCAATTGTTGCAAGCACCATGAATTAGGCATTGGGTCACTGCTTCAGAATCTCCTTCAACTATAAGATTATGATAGTCTTTTGCAGCACAATGTGAAGCCTCTCAAACACTGCAGCCCATTCTGCCACATTATTAGTTTACAGGAGCCACCAGTGACAAAACCCTTTCTCATCCTGGCAAATCACACCAACCCCTGCTTTGCCTAGATTACCCCTTGATGCCGCATCAAAATTTTACTTAAGAAAAGAAGGTGGGGTAAGTTCCCAACCAACATTATTACTTCTATCTTGTTTAGCTATTACCATTTTAACAGGAAAAAACATATTTTAATTATTGTTAATAAATTTATATTTATTTATTTTCAATATATTTAAATTATTATGATTGTATTAGTATATATATTTAATATCTTATATATATATTGTGTACAGCCAAACCCAGCTGTACTGAACCCTGGAAAAAAAATTGCCAAACCGCTGAACCCAAACTCCGAACCTAGATCAGCAAATTAGAGTTTTTCAGAGCTTTGTTTGCATAGTTGCTTTGTAGGAAAATATTTGCCGATTTTTTTTTGATTTCTTGTTCCATTTTTTTCTCTCCGTGTCCCTAAAATCCATGTGCAGCATAAGGTGCCTCTTCTTTCAATTGAATGGAATGTCTAATTCAGGATTTTTTATGCTAATGATGCTAATAAAAAGGAAATTGTAGTTATGATTTTCCAATGACAGTTCTTGTAAAACTACTTTATAGATGTAAGAGATAAGCTGTTAAAGGTTTTTACTGTGTGCAATTCATGGAATTCATTCCATATATTATTCAGATCTTTGACCTTCCTTGTGCTGTCTTTAATGAGCACAAGCTGTTCAATGTTGATTTCATCTGTCATGCATGTTATTGACTTTGCTTAGGCTTTAGCTATGTATTATCTAGCTTTGATGCTGGCTCCTCAATAGCTTTGGTTTATCTGTTTTAGCTTGCCAATATCCCTTCTGATGTATATTTACTGCAGGGCCTCCTCACTGTGTATATATGGACTCTGTTTTTTGGGAAATATATTTATTTGACCTTTGAACTGGGAGCAATATGCAGAGTAGGGCAACCTTGTATTTGCCCATTGCATGCTTGGGCATTCCTTTTGTTGTAAGAATTGCTTGCCCAGTGTGCACTTTCCAATTTATAGTGTGCAACTTTGAAGAATCGAGGTTCCATTAAATGCATCCTAAGTTCTGTTACTTGAACTCAGTTTTAAGCAGAATCATCTAAACTTCTTTGTGCTATACATTTTCGTTGATGTAAAAATATCACCTTTTATGAAACAGTTTACCAGCTCTTCTGTTCTTTTATTAAGTGAGCTTTCCAGAGCTTCTTTCCTTTATTTGTTTTAAGGAAACTAATTTTTTTGGAGGTTTTGTCATAAACATCTTATGATTATTTTTGAATATGATTTGTACTAATTTAAGTTTTTTATTTTCTTCAGTGCAGGAAGCGTAAAGATCTCTATTTGTGGATGGCAAAGTGCCCAAATGGGCCTTCAGTTAAATTTTTGGTTAATGCTGGTAAGCTCAGTTGCCCTGTAGTTCTGGTTATTTTATACCTAAATGGACCTTGAGAAGCCTAGTTAGTTTTCATTTTTAAAAATGAGAGTGATGCAAAAATAAGTTATAACTATATTTTATCAGTCATGGAATTTTTTGATTGTGTGCTTCATTTGTTGTTAGCTATTGGAAAGTTTAATGTTAACTGTCAACTTGTAAAACAAATTGTGATTTAAGCTTATTGTGTATATGGTATGGTTTCCAAGGAGTAACTAATAATAGGTTCATGAATGGTTCAAGTTATTTGATAATTTTTCCTATTATCTGCAGTTCACACAATGGAAGAACTCAAGCTAACAGGGAACCATCTTAAAGGGTCACGACCTATTCTGACATTTGCATCAGATTTTGATACACAACCTCATTGGCAGCTCTTGAAAGAGATTATCACCCAAGTAGGATATGACACAGATTTTTTCAATATTTATATTCCATTTTACAGAAGTATGCAGTTGCATGTTGTCAATGTTTTTTGAAAAGTTATCAAATTAAATCCATTTCTTGTAAAAAGGGAAATTTAGAATTGCTGATATTGGGTGATATGGTGCTTTAAGGGTGTTCTTTTTATTCCATGTTACATTAAGAATTCATTTGCATGTTTCTGACAAAATTTTGAAAAGTCAGAGTTTAAAATTATTTTTTAAAAAGGGAAAATATAAAAGCAGAAGAATTGGAAATTTTACAAGGAGGTGGTATTTTGTAGATTGTCAAATTATGTGATGTTTTATTAGAATTTTCATTTAACTGTTTAGTTTTTGAGTCAATCTCACTTACCTATATTTCATGAATTGTGCTTCACAAGAATCTCTCTCTCATGAATGGTCCATATAGCACTCATTGCATCTAGGTGATGCTCACAAGGGTGAAGCATCAAGACTTCTCGAGAGATCACCAATCCCAATACTACTCAGACCCAAGCATGCTTAACCATGGAGTTTCCTCAAGATCAGGTCCATTTAGCTTGCTAAACCTTCAACAAGTGTTGTGCCTTATGAAACCTTCATCATGGCACTCCTTAGTTCATTCATTATCTAATATGTGCTTTTGCATAGTGCGTAAAATTATTTGATGTTTTATCAAGATTTAATTGCATAGTTTTTGAGTCAATCTCCTTTACCCATGAGTAGTGGTTCATAAGAACCCATCTATCATGAGCTTGAATGGTACATATAGCATTCGTTGAATCTAGGTGATGCATATAGGGTGAACCATCGAAACTTCCCAAGAGGTTACCTATCCCAATCCTTACTTCTACTCAATCATGCTTAACCATGGAGTTTTCCCCAAGACCAAGCCTACTTAGCTTTCTACCCCATTTGCAAAACCTTCATCAAGTGTCATGCTTTATGAATTGTTCATTATAGTGCTCCTTAGCTCATTCATTATCAAGTAGGTGGTTTTTCATAGTGTGTTAAATCATGTGATGATTTATCAGGATTAATTGCATAGTTTTTGAGTCACTCTCATTGACCCATATTTCATGAGTAGTGGTTCAGAAGAACCCATCTCTCATTAGCATGGATGATCCACATGACACTCATTGCATCTAGGGGATGGCCACAAGGGTGGAGCATTGGGACTTCTTGGGAGGTCACCTATCTCACTACCCCAACTCAAGTGTGCTTAACCATTGACTCTCCCCCAAGATCAAGTCCGCTTAGCTTGCTACCCCATTTGCAAAACCTTTAGTAAGTGTAATGAGCCTTGCTCAAACTAATCACAAATTGCTGATTAAAGGCTCAATGAATTTCGTCAAACACTTCAAATGAAAACCTTCAACTTTCTGGTCTGTGGTTTCAGTCTGATGTGTGCTTGATAAATACTAAATGAAGGCTTCCAATGATCACAATTCAACACTATGATGTCTAAACTATCATCTAGATGCATTTACAACCTCCTAATCACAATGCACTTAATGAATTCTAATGTAAATTATTCATCTTCAGCCACTTGACATTATGTCAAACAATTGGCATACAAGGGGTATATGACTGTTAGCTTCATAATGTATGCTAAATGATCTAACAATGAGCTGAGAAAGAAAAGCACTTTCCTTTACATGAGTTCCTAATGAATAAATGCATTCCTATAGCCAAGCACATTTTAACAAACACTTGGCATACATTCTAATGTACTATTCTATATGATAATTACAGCAACTATAGGACTTTAACTTGCAGCTCTCTTATTCAGTTTGCAATCCATATACAATGTAGCATGAATTATCCAAGACTCTTTGGCAAATGTGTATGATGCAACAACAAAGCCAAGTCTTGAAATGACAAGTCTGAGTACAATGATCAGCTACAGCTGCAACTTATGCATCTAAAAATGACAATGCAATGGGCTATAATGAATGACAAAGAACCTGATAATGATTGTCTCCAAGATTTGAATCTTATAGTCTTCCTTTGGAAATGAGCCCAAAATAATACTTGATGATGCCGCCCCTGTTCTGGATTAAGCTGATGAAATAAATTAATGGTATCATGAAACTTCTCTTCTAAATACCAACCTTCATCGCCATGCTCTTAGGAAGGTAGCGCCTATGTTCCCCTGTGAAATCGCTGTTCCCTTGAAGTGTTATGAGCAAATTCGTAGGATTCTGGTCTGCAGCATCTGTGACTATAATCTGGTAACAGGACCACCAAAATGCCTTCAAATGCACTTTCCAAACACCACAAAAATCAACACAAGGCCTCCACAAATGTATGCTCCAATGAAGAACATAAGTCAATGCACATTTAGCCCTCAATCGATGAACTCAATAGGCTGCTATTAAAATCTGGAAATAGACTGATAACGGATCTGAGTATGCACAGATGAAAAACTCCCTCCAAACAGTGAAGACTTTGTTGCTATCTTCAGCCTCTAAGACAAAAATATGATTCTCCAGTTATGCAGATATAAATCTGATATTATCTCAGGCGTTAGCAATTGCTGATCAGAATATATGTACCCAGAAATCGGTCCAAACAACCTTCAATCCAAAGTCTGAAAATTGTAACCTGAAAGCCCAGCACAAGCCAATAAAGAAACCCTAATACTGTAGCGCGTCACTGTAGTGCGACATTGTAGCGGCGTCACTGTAGCTTGCTAAATAAAAATCATAAAATCAACCAAAAAAATCCTCTTCAAAATATATCAAAAGTCTTCAACTAAAATCCCTGAAAATCTGCAAATGGACATGCATCAAACCCTTGTATTCTTTGTATTTCTTTTCCAATCTAGCACAGATAGAAAGGTTGAGATACCTTCCTCCAATAATGCAACCCTTCAAGAGATATTTCACTCCCTCAGTTATGCAATCAATGGGAGTTTTCGTTCCCAAAGATCAATTTGATTATCTGCAGACCACTTGGCTCCACAAATACTCAAGAAGAAATCATCAATCATCAACATCAAATCTGCCTGCCTGAGAATGAAGCCCAAGACGTCTATTTATTCTTTTTCTCCACTTCCTCCAGAAACTTCTAGAACATTATTTTATTTTATTTATTAAGTGACTTTATAAAATATTTTATAATTCAAGTCACTTTATTAAATTAATTAAATATAAAGTTACCTTTTAATATTTATTTATTTGATAACTTTATAAATAATTAACTTAATACCACTTATTTATTTAATTAAAATAATTAATTAGTCATCCTCATAAAATATTCATTATTTTGGACAACTTAATTAATTAAGTTAATTAAATCGAATTACCTCCAAAACGGGGACATTACAGTCCGCCCCTCCTGAAATTGCTTGTCCTCAAGCAATTCACCACCTGGATCCCACAAGAAGAATTGCATAATGTCCCTGTCATCACCAAACAATTTATGCAACATTTGCTCAAACTGAAACTGTCGTACCAACTCAATACCATCACCAAGTGCCGCAGAAGTATAGGCCTCAAGTGGAAGCAAGCCAAGAGACTGATCATCCTTGCCTCCAAACTTCGCGCAAGATAAACTATCATCCAAACTATCCATCATATGTGCATCTGAATTGTGCATCCTGAATAGGTCATGTACATGAGAATAAAAAATGAAGCTGTAAGCACTCCTCACTATGTACACTTCCGAAATCTCCTCTGTGAGTCCTGTTTGCAATCCCGATGCACTAGTAGGATCACAAATACTATCAACAATGCTCATCTCAAGATTGGAATCAGGAGAGATATCCTCATCATAGAGTGGATTGTCATATGACCAAGTGGCTTCCACTTCGAACAATGGATTGAGAATCATCTCAGGTTTCTCCTGAATCACCTTCTTCTTTCTCTTACTGTCCAGTCCTCTGATAGAATGCAAGCCTCCATCCGTAATACCTCTCAATACGTGCCTCCTACCATCAACCTCAAAAGACATCTCCATCTTAGGTACATCGAGGGTAAATACTCCCAAGTCCTGGAGCCACTTCATTCCCAAAACTATGTCCATTTCTCCCATGTTGACCACATAAAAATCTGAATGTAACTCATAGTTGTTCATTTTCAAGGTGAGATTAGCAACCTTCCTAGTGCATGCGAGAGTATACCCATCCGCTACTCGAACTCTGAATCCATCAAAATCCTCAACCTTAAGTCTACATCGAGCTACAAAATCTCCATTAATAAAGTTATGTGTTGCACCCGTATCAAGCATAGCGATGCAACGCTGTCCATCAACTGTCCCTTTGAACCTGAATGTGGTCTCATCCTGAACATTGGCAATATATGCTATGGGAGCAGAAGTCTTCTCCTCCTGATCAAGTTCTGAAGCAACGTGCTGATCCACCTCATCAGAATCGGAGTCCTCAAAGTATGCCCACATGAAACGGTTTGCCTTGCCCTTAGGTCTCAAAGGGCAATCATGATCCTTGTTGTAAGGCTCCTTACACCAATAGCATAATTTCCTCTTCCTCAATTCTTTTCGTGTCTCCTCATCCATCATAGGTGCTGATTTCTTTTTCTTGTCTGATTGTTGAGGAGTCTCATTGCTCGTTGAAGGGACATCCTTATGAGAGCTCTTTCCTTTTGGTGCTGCGAACTCCATACTCCTAGCCTTCTTCATTGCCTCCTGAAGAGTAGGAGGATCAAAGGCTTTTATCCATCCTCTCATAGGCTCCAATAAGCCCTCCATAAATAACACCACTAGTCGTCTCTCTGAGATGTTGGGAACCATTACTGACAATCTCTGAAAGTCCCCAATGTAATTCTCCAAACTCCCAACTTGCTTGAGTTGAGCCAAATCTCTGAAGTATGATTCTGGATCTTTCTTATCGAAACGTTCCACCAATCTGTCCACAAACTCCTGATAAGATGTAATCTGATTATGCTGCAATGTAACTAACCCATGATACCACCATTCGTCTGCTGCACCCTCCAAATGCAAAGTGGCATACTTGATGGCTTCCTCTTTTGTCATGGGTCGAAGAGCCAAAAAAGTATCCAACTTATGAATCCATGACTGTGCTGTAGATTTGCCACTTCCATCGAACATAGGTAATGTAAGCTTATTAGTAGCCTGCTTGAGATCCTTATTTTGATTCCTAGGTCTCCTCTCCTGTCGAGACCTGTAGTAGTCCATCCTTGTTTGCACAAAACGATCAAAATGCATAAGCTCTCGGGCTTCTGGTGTCAAGAGTTGCCATTCATCATGAGCAGCCATATATGCATCAACAAAGGTAGGCTCCTCAACATCTTCCACATTCTCTTCTGCAGCACGCTCTTCCCTTAAGAAAGTAGGTCGTGATGGCCTATCAGCAGTGCGAGAAGATGCTCTTTGTACTCTCCTTGATCCTACTACACTCTTGTCATCATCTTGATCCCTGTTGTTCCTTGTTCTATTTTCCAAAATAACTCTATTTTGTTGAATTTGCTGCTGCAAGGAAGCTGAAAATCCTTCAAATGCTCGGGCCATTCTTTCCAACAATTCTTCTCCTCTATCTCTATTACCATTCCTTCTTTCATTCCTAGGAGGATCATCCTCTCTTCTTTCCTCCATGGTGTCACCAATCTCTTGGTATCTTGCTGCAACAGCTGCTGATGAAGTGTCTTGAGTTTGCTTTCTTTCTTCTCTAGCTGTATACCTCTTAGTCCTGTCACTTTGTTGCATAAATGAAGACAATTTCTGACCCAAAGGATGGCAGGAAACCGCTCTGATACCACTGTAATGAGCCTTGCTCAAACTAATCACAAATTGCTGATTAAAGGCTCAATGAATTTCGTCAAACACTTCAAATGAAAACCTTCAACTTTCTGGTCTGTGGTTTCAATCTGATGTGTGCTTGATAAATACTAAATGAAGGCTTCCAATGATCACAATTCAACACTATGATGTCTAAACTATCATCTAGATGCATTTACAACCTCCTAATCACAATGCACTTAATGAATTCTAATGTAAATTATTCATCTTCAGCCACTTGACATTATGTCAAACAATTGGCATACAAGGGGTATATGACTGTTAGCTTCATAATGTATGCTAAATGATCCAACAATGAGCTGAGAGAGAAAAGCACTTTCCTTTACATGAGTTCCTAATGAATAAATGCATTCCTATAGCCAAGCACATTTTAACAAACACTTGGCATACATTCTAATGCACTATTCTAAATGATCATTACAACAACTATAGGACTTTAACTTGCAGCTCTCTTATTCAGTTTGCAATCCATATACAATGTAGCATGAATTATCCAAGACTCTTTGGCAAATGTGTATGATGCAACAACAAAGCCAAGTCTTGAAATGACAAGTCTGAGTACAATGATCAGCTACAGCTGCAACTTATGCATCTAAAAATGACAATGCAATGGGCTATAATGAATGACAAAGAACCTGATAATGATTGTCTCCAAGATTTGAATCTTATAGTCTTCCTTTGGAAATGAGCCCAAAATAATACTTGATGATGCCGCCCCTGTTCTGGATTAAGCTGATGAAATAAATTAATGGTATTGTTGATGTGATTTTTATGACCGCACCAATCAACAAAACAAAGTTTCCAAACGGACACCCTATTCTCTCTTGAACAAAGTATTCAGCGTGCTAAGATTGCGAGTGAGATCACGCTTTCAACTCCAAGGTTCCTTTAATGCGAATAGACCCAGTTTGGTTGATGTGTATTTGCTGTGTTCTTACGAGGGGACTTACGTAATTGTTCAGAATGCGTATAGTAACAACCAATATATGCTTTTGGAAGGGATTTTTGTGCGAATGATTTGGCTTTAGAGTGCAGGTTTTCTAAAACTAACCAAAATTATGCGAAATTTGAATGGCTGCAGAGATTTCTAAATTCTAAATCCTAACCTAAATGCAAAGGGTGTTATGCTCGATTTCAATGAACTTCTAACAAACGTTGTCTAGCCTCCAATTGGACAACCTCGACAAAGTAAGTGCAATCTTCAAAGGGGTAAAATGGATGTTCAAATTACGATTCAATAATGCAACCACCATCACAACGATGCATAACTACACATGAATCTTGATTGAAGTTAAGTATGAAATGTTCCAGTTGACCACGCAAGACAAGTCTTACCATCAGTAAGAATGTTAGTGGTATGGATAAAAGAAGCTCACTTACATCAAGCATAAGCATCCATATTTAACTACTAGCATGAAATTAAGTCCTAGTTGAAGTCAAAGGAAGAAGAAACCTCACGAACTACTCACAACAAAGTTTGAATTCACCATCAATGAAATGCTTTATTATGATTTGCCTTTTGTGACAATCTCTTACAAAATTCTCAAAGGGAGAATTCCCCTTCTTCTTCAACAATGCAATGAAAACTAATCTAACTCAAAAGTATCTACTCTCTATTCTGCTTCAAAATCCACTATGCTGACTATCCTCTGATTCTAACTATTAGATTACAAATGAGGGGGACTCCCCTTATATAGCTGGCCAAGTCCAATGGACGGTCCAGATTGAATTACAACGGAGGGCTCAGATCGAGCCACCTCATCCCTAGACAAGTTTGCCCTAAAAACCGCCAGAAGGTGGAGTGGTGTCATAAATGCTCCCAAAAATAGCAGATTCTTCCCTGACCACCATGAGCAATTAATGCCCACTACCCTTCTAAAAGATTCTCGTCCATGACTCGGATTCCTTTGCTCTTCTCTCTGACCGCGTATGCTACGAATCGCGCCAGTACCTCATCAACCTCCTCCTTAGAAATTGATGGAGTAAGATTTAGCTGATACTCCAGGATTGCTACCATTTGTTCGTGCTTTTCACAAGACTTTCCCCAAGCCTCAATAGAATCTTGCGTACTCTGAATGATCGCTAAAAATGTTGACATGTTCTCAAAATCCAGCTGAGAGAACCTCTTCATCTCAGAGAAGAAAGGTTGCAACCTTGCCTTCAATCCGTCAATTTCAACCTCCTCAACAGTCATCCTTTTGGCGAACACTGCCTCCAACGTGTTGAGGATACCCTCGTGGATATTCCTCATTGCCTTTTTGATCCTGGTGGACTCAACAGCTCCCGTATCGAAGAAATTCTTTCCAGTGAATGCCGCCGAATGCCACCCACGAAAATCATACCTATCACCTGCTTGGATCACTCCTTCATTCACCAAAGTTTGCGTGGGCACACGCATCAAAACAGCAAGGCGAGGGATGGTTTTATCCTGAAAAATATGGGTGTCCCCCCAAGCTTGTTCGACATCGCCTAGGCGTGAGAGGATACCAGATGCATTTTGAAATGATGAGACAAGATCGGCCATGAACTTTTCTGCTTCAGCACGGACACCACTTATCCACTTGTCTCCCTCTCGTATAGCTCTCTTCATCTCCTCAAGCCCACTGATTGGCTCTCGTGGTAGCTCAGGCGGAAGCTCTACCACTGGGTTCTCCTGAGCAAGTGGATGTGCTAGATGTTGCACATACTCGACCAAAGCCTTGTGCTCCCTTTTCAATCTTTTGTACTTTCCTTCCTTCTTCACCAGCCCGTCCTTCAATGCTTGGAATGAGCTTTCAGCCTCTTCCACCACTTGCACTCCGGAAGGACATCCTAATTCGACTGTGGTGATTGTGTAATTTTCCGGCATTGCATCACTTAAACTATAATCTTCTCTTGGAACAGCAATGTGAAGGCTGCGTGAACCTGCCTCATTAGTTTCCATCCTTGTGTACTTTCTTGCTCTTTTCCTTTTGGGCGACTTGCTAGTCCTGTTTAGAAGCTCTTCCATCTCAACTGCCAGGTCCGCATCATCATCCTGGTCTCTCCTAATTGCTTGTGAAAGCCAATTGCGTTGAATATCATAAATAATGAGGGGCTGTTCCTCAGTTGCCTCCACTTCACGGACCTCCTCCTGAGCAACATTCTGCTGAGGCTCAATTATTTCAATGTCTTCATCGCTCTCTTCTTGAGCTCCAACGTCTTCCTCTCCGAAGGAAAAATTGAAGTGGGTATCCGTTTCTGTCTCTTCTCCTTCCTCTGGTTGATTGGCACCTTCAGGATCATTGACGCTCTGGGTATCCAACTCTCTCGGCATTGGTTGGTTAACCTCCCCAACCTCTGGCTCTTCATTTCTTCGAATCCTCTGATTTGCAAATAGTGAAACTTCACGCACACTGGAAGAATGAGTTACCAACTGAGTAGATGTTGTGTCCTTCGACCCTTGAGGTTCCGGCTGAATGGGTTCCTCTTGCTGTGGTGGCTCCACGACTTGGGCAATTTGTTTCTTTCTCTTCGCCGACACTGGTGGCCTTTTATCACCCATGAGGTCGTATGTGAAAGCAACTGACCTCCTCCTTAATTTGTGAACACGTTCTTCTACCCAAGCCCTTGTAAAAGTCAAAACAGGAATAGACAAGATGTCTAAATCCGTAATCCTCGGTTCAGCCCAATCTACTGGTGGGATTTGCGTGTTCTTTATGGATTCATAATCCGGATGAGTTATCCTAGAATCCTCTTCGACTTGATCTGGCACTTGGATTACTTCACATTCTCTGATCAACTTGAGAGGCAACCTCGAAAATGTTCTTTTCCTAATCTCAGTCTCACTTCCAGCATTCGCCCAGAAATCTTCTAGGTGAGCTTTGTGTCTGTACTCCACACCTTGCACTGTTCCAATTTTTCCCCGAGGATCGAAATCCTGCCGGTTGGTGTGAAGAGTCAATTTATAGAACTTCAATTCTTCCTCAGCCTCCTTGGCTGCCTGCAGAGTAGGGCATTCTTCAAGTGAGTTTCCCAACACAATGGGGAAGTGCAAGCCTCCCTTCTTCTTTCTCCTTATGATTTTGTCGTAGGCTACCAGTTGCCTAGACAACTCAAGTAGTATCATCCTGTTCGTTGGGTACCTCGGTAATCTGTAGACGTACGAGTCATACCTCGGCAGCCTTAAATAAGTAAACTTTGGGAATTGGACGAACCAAAACCCGTATTCTTCTATCAACATCTGTGCCTCTTCAGATATCCTTTGTTGTAACCTTTGCTGGAGGGTCCTTGTGATATACATGGTGAAAGCATCATTTACTCTCTCGAAGTCAGCTGTGTGCGTGAGATGCAGTTGTCTGCAGGACTCGTGAATCTTGAACTGATTGTATCCACAGCCAATTGGTTCTTGATACGCCAACTCTTTATACTTTGTCATTCGAGCAAGCATGTAAATAACATACGAGCTCATGTAGAATGTTTTCGTTCTTTTCAGATCTCGGAACTGTTCATCAATATTGTCACTTATCATCTGTGCCCAATTTACTTGCTCCTTCCCTTCGAGCACCACGCTGATGTAGAAGAACATCCATGGCTCGAACACAAATGATTGTGGGCTGCCGTTAACCCTGCCGAGCAGCATAATGATATCGCAATATTCCTGCTTCAGCTCTTCTGAAATTATCTGCTTAGGTAGCCTGGCAGCAGGAGGCTTCGGCTTTCGCATCCAAGTGGTGTTTATCCTCTTCATGCATTTCTCAAAGGACGTGGCGTACATCTTGTCAGCCTTTGCCTTGGATTTATACAACATATTGTCTGTAGCAAGTATCCCAAATGCCTCGCCAATTACTTCAGGAGTGAAGTTGGCCAATATCATACCATTTGGAGACACAATAGTCCGATCATCGGAGTTATAAAAGTTGGCGCACTCCAAGATTAACTCAGGACAACGAACTGCCGGCTGGAACCCTGCTGCTGCGTATAACCTGCTCTTGACAATGTTGTGCGACGCCTCAGTAGGAAGATTGCCACCTTGCCCATACGTTCTGCGCATGAAAGCCTCGAGATTGAAAGGCCCCAGGTTGGTGTCTGTCAAGTTGCCAAACTTCGACATAATCTTTGACTCCGGAATAAACGACTTCTTCAAACTTTTGATGATCGCCTACCTGGAGGCGTTTTCTTTGACAGCCTCTTTGTTCCCAGCCTTGGCTCCAGCTTTGCTAGTTCTAGCAACGTCAGCTTTTCGTCCATCAGCCATCTGCAAAACAAGAAGCAAACATTACACTTCCAACTTTTTTAAATAAAAATCACGTGAGATGGTTGGCGGATGAAGTTGGCTGCAAAAATAAATGCAAGTTAATATCTTCAGCATCAAACTTCGACTTCAAACCTCGGTATATTTAAACTTCGAATTCCAACAACTTGCAGCCAAAAGAAATTTTTCTCCAACAATCTCAACTTCAGCAAATGCGTTAAGTTTCAGCAACGTTTAAATCAACAACTTCGGAAGTCAGCAACTTCGAAGAATTCAACAATTTTAAATCCGCAAGCTTGGAAGTTATAAATCATCAAGTTTCAAAGTTTCGACAATTTCAAATCAGCGACTCCGAAGATTTTAAATCAATGGACTCGAAAGTTTCCAATAAGCAAGTTCAAATCAGCAAGTCTCAATAATTTCAAATCAACTTCTCGAGAGTTATAAATCAGCAATTTCAAAAAGTTTTAGCAATCTCAAATCAGCACTTCGAAAGTTATACATTAGCAACTTCAAAGGCTTCAACGATTTTAAATTCGATTTGATTCTAACATTCAGCAACTTCAGAAAATTTAAAGCTTAAGTAATTTCAAATTCAGACAATTTCGACCTCCAACACAATTAAATGATTTTAGCTTTATCAACTTTCAACTTCGAAAACATTTCAACTTTCAGCAAAATATAAAGTCTCAGCAACTTCGAATACTTACCTCAGCAACTTGGAGAAATAAAAACGCTTAACACTTCAAACTTTATTTCGAAACGGAGCAACTTCGCAACTCAGCAACTCAGGAAATCAACTCACAGCAACTTCGCAACTTCGAGAAATCGAATTTAATACTTCACACTTTCAGCAACTCTTAAATTGAAAATATTAAATCTCACAACTCAACTCACCAGCATAAATCTCAGCTTCGAATCTTGTGAGATGAGAATGAAAATCCTCAGAGTTTTATAGCCAAAAGCTGGTGCTAATTTTAGCAGATGCCATTTATTCTTTTCATCATGACTGACGCATTTGCTAAAATTAAAAGGGAATATTCCAGTCGTCTTGCAGTTGTTATGACAATTTGCTATTTAGGGAGATTCTTTCCTTGATTCAAATTTAAAACTTCCCTCCCGACTGCCAGTTACCTTCAGTAATTTTGAAAAAATCATTTTTACTCCGATTTGAAATAATCCTCAACTGCCTTTTTAAAATGGCATATTTAATTTTTTAAAATTTAATTTAAATGCCATTTTAATTTATTTCTCCAACGCACTTTTTAAAAATTCGACGTTAATACTTTAAATCGGCTAGGCGTAATTTATTTTCCATCCATAATTAACTCCGAAATAAATTCCCCACGATCCAAAATCGTCCGATCTTTTAAAATTTCATGGGTCAAAATTAAAGGGGGAATTTTAATTTAAACTTAGGAAAATAATTAATTCAATTAAATTAATTAATTTCTCCGTCTTGGGCAAATTTAACAATTAATTGCCTAGAGAAATTTTGTTACTCCTAACGCCTTTTAATTTCCACCTTGATTTCTTTTATCCCCGCATTTTAATTTTTTTGAAATCAAACGTCTTTGAATTTCACATTGATATTTAGTATATATTTAAATCCAATATTTCAAGGTTTTGGCAGAGTGGGGCGCAAATCATACCTTCTCCTTTTAATTTTGACTTTCAACATTGAATCAACACTTTGCTTCATTGTTCAAGGCGTAGTTAACTCCCTCCTCTTCTCAGGGGCAAATGAAACCCCCTCCTCCCAACTTCATCATGGGCGCATTTGGCATATCCAACTTCAAGGCGCAAATTTCATGTCAAGCTTTCATTTTAGAAAATTTTATCCCTCCATTCAAGCCAAGCGCATATGAAGCACTTAGCTTTTAATTTGAATGCCCTAGGCGGATCTTCTAAGTCTTCAAAGAGGGGCGCATATACCATCTGGTGCTTCTAGTTTGATCGCCTTAGCCATTTCCCAGATACTTAGGCGTTTTTTTTCATTTCCACTTAGGCACATATCCATGTGTGAAGTTCCAGCTTTCAATTCTTTAGGAAAATTTCATCATTCAATACCTCCAGAGAGGGGTGCATTTTAAAGGAGTAGCCCTCATTTCGCAACACTTAACCACTTTTCAACTCTTAGTCTCCTTGGGCGCAAATAACCATGTGAGCTTAGAGGCGCAAATCTAATGTTGAGCTCTCAACTTTCAAACACTTAGGCGGATTTTCAAATCTTCCAACTCAAGGCGCATATCATTGGTGGAGGTTTCATTTTTGACACTTAGACGAAATTCTCAAGTCACTTTCTTGGTGGGCGCAAATCCCATGTCCTCCCTCCAGTTTCAATCCAAGCGCATACGACAAGCTACGCTCTTATTTCTCTTTTCAAAGAGGGGTGCAAATGACCATGCACAAATGAGGTGGGCAACTTCCAGTTTCAATACTTACAAAAATTTCGAATCTCCAATATCTTTACCTTGCCAGGCGCATTTCCCTAGGTGAACATCAAGTTTTGATACTTAGAATTTCTAGTTCTCCCTTTGAAGTGGGCGCATTTAACACTGGCAACTTTCAATTTCACAATTCATTCAGAGTGGGGCGCATATACCACCTGGTGCTTTTAATTTTAATGCCTAGGCGCAAATCATAGGGTTGGCCTTGAGTTTGGGGCGCATTTAATATATCTAACTTTCATTTCCCGTGCCTTAGTCAAATTTCGAGCCATTAACCTTCACATTGCCAGGCGCAAATGGGACCTCCAACATTCAATTCTGACACTTAGGCGAAATTTCTAAGCCCTCAAAGAGGGGCGCATCTAGACCCATGAGCTTCCATTTTTGTCACTTAGACAAATTTTCTTACTCCAACATCTTTGCAGACTCGGGCGCATTTGAGGGGTCAAGCTTTCAATTTTGAATACTTAGAAAATTTTCAACACCAAGGGCGCATTTGACCCCTGCAAGTCTTACTTTCGACACTTAAAACTTTTCTTCTAAGCTCCCTGCCAGTCAAGGCGCATTTGACATGCTGAGCTTTCATTTTTGATGCCTTAGAAACTTTCAAGTCATATTCTCATTCAATACCTTCAGGCGCATTTTAGCTATAGAGCTTCCAGTTGAGGGCGCATATCATAGGTTGGACATCCAATTTGGGGCGCATTTACCATGTGCAACTTTCATTTCCAACACTTAGTGAAATTTCTGACTCTCTTCAGCTTCTCAAGGTGGATTTCCATGCTGGATTCCAAATTTTATCCGTTTTAGTGAATTTCATGCCCTCTGCCAGATTTAAGTTGATTTTCCTTAGTCAACCCTAATTCGCCCTGACTTTCTATTTTTAGAAAGTTCTCTGAATTTTGCGCCGTCAACTAATTTTTTTTTGACCTTGGAAAGCCCGATTTTCGCTCTGTTCTGAATTCCAACTGATTTGTGCTGCTGATGCCCGACGCCTGTCTGCACCTGCTATTTTTAGCAACTTGCTAAAAATAGAAATTTCTCAGAAAGTTTCCAAATTTCATGTGTTGAATGCCTGAAGCTTGGTGATCATAACTGGATGCTGTTTTTGCTTGATTGTCCTGTTCTGCCCTTGATTTTAGGAAACCCTAATTTCTCTGTCTTGGCCTGCTAAAAATAGCAAATGCTTGATTCTTCATTCTCTGTAACTCCGTTTGTCTTGAAATTCGCGCCAAGGATCCCTCATCACGTTTGACTCGTGCCTACTGAGGTCTGATGTCGGTCTGCTATTTATAGCTACTTGTAAAGTGACTTACTATTTATAGTAAGTGCTCGTTTCTAAGACTTCCTTAGCTCCGTTTGAGTTGAAATTTGGACAGCGTGCTCCTCGTTGGTGAATTTGCATGTATGCGCTGCGCCCGAGATCAACTTTCTATTTATAGCCTGCGTCTGGAACACCCTACTAAAAATAGCAGTTCTCCAATTGCCTTCAAATTTTGCCAGCAGACTCCCTAGAAGATACTGACCATGATGGATACTTCAGTTTTGGACATTTTGACGTTTGACTCCTCATTTTTAGCTCTCTAGCTTGAAACCCTAATTTTATGCATGTTCCTCAGATGAGCTCCATTTGACCCTGTTTCAGTTGCATGACGATCAGTTTGCAGTTCTGGAGTGCTGAACAGCTGCCCATGTGGTATCTGCTAAAAATAGAAAGTGGCCAAAAAGTGACCGTCCGGCTGCTGGACGATTTTGCATGTGACACTCGAAAAATCCAGAAAAACCCAAAAAAATCTTCAACATGCAAGCACTGGCTAAAAATAGTAAGTTTCTGAAAAGTGATCAATTCCATTTGCATGTTACACTGTTGCGAAGCTCTTGGAAAACCCAGAAAGAATGTGCTGACATGCGCTGAAAAGGCCTGCATACAAACCTTAATATCAGCCTCCGAAGGCTCAATGCTGAAAGTCGTCGTCTTGCTTTGCATGTCACATCACTGCGAAGGTCTTGAAAAACCCACAAAGAATCTCTGAACATACATCAGAAAATGTAACATGTAGACCCTGGAATTTGCTCTGGAAGCCGGACTGCTAAAAATAGCAAGTCGTTTGTTTTCGCTCAAATTTTGTCAGAAATGAACCTGGAGTGTTTAGAATGCAATGAAGTTGTCAAATGTGAAAATCCCGAGAAAATCAACCCTAAATTGACACTTACTAAAAATAGAAAGTTGGCAAAACTCAGTGAAAATTTAGGGGTTATTTGCTGGAAGCGTTGTAATAACACTGCTAAGCCCAAAAGTTGACCAACCAACTCAATTTGACCCCGTAGTGACCTAAAGATGTGAAACCCTAATTTTAGACTCGGCCAAATTTTACGTTAAAGCTTGCAGACGGGAGCATCCCCGGAAAGCAGATAGCAGAAAAGAAGCAGAAAGAGAGACAAAACCAAAGCCAAAAGACCAGAATGGAGCAAAAATTTAGGGGTCCCCATTTTGAATGGGGCGATGTGTGAAAAGGTCACAACAGGTATCATGAAACTTCGCTTCTAAATACCAACCTTCATCGCCATGCTCTTAGGAAGGTAGCGCCTATGTTCCCGTGTGAAATCGCTGTTCCCTTGAAGTGTTATGAACAAATTCGTAGGATTCTGGCCTGCAGCAACTGTGACTGTAATCTGGTAACAGGACCACCGAAATGCCTTCAAATGCACTTTCCAAACACCACAAAAATCAACACAAGGCCTCCACAAATGTATGCTCCAATGAAGAACATAAGTCAATGCACATTTAGCCCTCAATCGATGAATTCAATAGGCTGCTATTAAAATCTGGAAATAGACTGATAACGGATCTGAGTATGCACAGATGAAAAACTCCCTCCAAACAGTGAAGACTTCGTTGCTATCTTCAGCCTCTAAGACAAAAATATGATTCTCCAGTTATGCAGATATAAATCTGATATTATCTCAGGCCTTAGCAATTGCTGATCAGAATATATGTACCCAGAAATCGGTCCAAACAACCTTCAATCCAAAGTCTGAAAATTGTAACCTGAAAGCCCAGCACAAGCCAATAAAGAAACCCTAATACTGTAGCGCGTCACTGTAGCAGCGTCACTGTAGCTTGCTAAATAAAAATCATAAAATCAACCAAAAAATCCTCTTCAAAATATATCAAAAATCTTCAACTAAAATCCCTGAAAATCTGCAAATGGATATGCATCAAACCCTTGTATTCTTTGTATTTCTTTTCCAATCTAGCACAAATAGAAAGGCTGAGATACCTTCCTCCAATAATGCAACCCTTCAAGAGATATTTCACTCCCTCAGTTATGCAATCAATGGGAGTTTTCGTTCCCAAAGATCAATTTGATTATCTGCAGACCACTTGGCTCCACAAATACTCAAGAAGAAATCATCAATCATCAACATCAAATCTGCCTGCCTGAGAATGAAGCCCAAGACGTCTATTTATTCTTTTTCTCCACTTCCTCCAGAAACTTCTAGAACATTATTTTATTTTATTTATTAAGTGACTTTATAAAATATTTTATAATTCAAGTCACTTTATTAAATTAATTAAATATAAAGTTACCTTTTAATATTTATTTATTTGATAACTTTATAAATAATTAACTTAATACCACTTATTTATTTAATTAAAATAATTAATTAGTCATCCTCATAAAATATTCATTATTTTGGACAACTTAATTAATTAAGTTAATTAAATCGAATTACCTCCAAAACGGGGACATTACAGTAAGTGTTGTGCTTTATGGATTATTCATGTTTATGAGAGATGCTTCTTGGGAACCACTAGTTATGTAATATAGGTTGATAAAATTGACTAAAAAATTATGCAGTTAAATCTTGATAAAACACCACATCAATTGGAAATTTGATGGTTAAAGGGACTTTTTGTTACCTACTTAAATTTGTCAGCTGATTGGCTGTTCTAGGAATAAGCTTGAAGGGAGCTAGCTGCATCTTTTTGCAGGGCATATTAGTTTGGTTAACTTTTGTTTCTGGGGTGTTTCATAGTAGCAAAGGCACATAGGATGCAAGATCGCTGCAACATATTAGTTTTTGTATTGGCAGAAAGTTTTTTAGCATTTTTTTTAGATACATCATCAGGGTTTTGTATATGGAGCCCTCTCCCAGTTAACAACATACATTAACACCAGATAGAGATTAAAATTGTGTGAACAACCCTATACATGGGCATAGCAATGATAAGAAAGCATGATTATCACAACCTACACAACATAAAAGGCATTATAACAGAGAACAACTAGCACCACCCACCACCTAGGTGTAGCTAAGAGACAGATTTTAAACAAGCTACCTGACTGTGAGTAAAAACAAATAACACCAAAATACTAATTACTAATTAGAACCCTAGCCATAACACCTATAGACATAAAAATGTTCATATCATTGAAGTTCTGCCACTATCCATGCTGCCAACAGCCTGAGCTGAGTACCAGTGATCATATGCTCAGTTGTAGACTGCATTTCTAGATATAAGCATGAGCTCCATTATTTGCAAAAATAGACCTACCGCTTTCTCCAGCCCAGCAGCCTGAAAAACATTGATAATTTCCACCCTCCTTACAGCCCTGGTTAGAATATCATTTTCCAGTAGTGGCAAGGTAGAACTGTTGGAAATCTTTAAGATGCCCCTGTGATTAGTAATCACGATGTTTTTTATTACGAACCCGAGTTAAAATCCTTCAAGGGCATGGACATTTTCCATTAGAGCTCAACCTCCTCTTGTATCGCTCTAAATTTCACTCCTCCATTTCTATTTGCCTTTCTCATATTTAATGGGCTTCTCTTCGTTTTCCAGGTTTCCTCCATTCTTCACCCCCATAAACCACCTCCTCTTGCAGATGCACCAACAGAGTTTGAATGCTCTCTCTTATCTCCTTATCATGAACTACCAGCTGAAGTGTTTGTTTAAAATCTTGGTTCGAGTTTGAACCTTAACGTCCTCTAAACCACTGGCTCCCAAAATGACTTTAAAAACCTTTTAAGTTTCCAACATTCAAGCAGTTTGTCTGTAACTTGCCCATATCCCAAAGGATCCTAGTTGCTTTGCCAGTTTCCATTATCATGACCCCACCTAAAAATGCTGCTAGAAGCTGTGCACTCTAATATCCAATACCCCCAGACCAATAATGCAGCAACCATACACCAACAATAAGATTGAATATCCCATCTTATTTCTACTGTTATGGCATCTCCTACCATAAAATATCCCTGTTTTCATTTATTCAAATTCCTTTCTCTATGCATGCAAATGGACAGCACAGTCTTCTTAGTATACACTTGCCATTATGATCAATATAGCAAAAAACCTGAACTCTTACTCATGGAGGGCGTCCATCATTAATTAGATTAGGCAAATTAAGTCAATCAGATATATTGGTACTTTCCATAGAAGAATATTCTATTAGATTTATACCTTGATTTGCAAGAAAATCAGCTATACCATTCTTCTCTCTAAAGCAATGATTCACCTTCACATTGTCAATTTTTTTATCCAAGATTATTTCTTCCAATATAACCCTTAGTTTCCAATTTGGACGATAAGCTTTATTCACTACATTTACCATTATTTGAGAGCCCCCTTCAAATTTTCTCTGTGACCTGCCATAAATGTCACTTGGATATCTGCTTGTAGGGCTTCCCATTCTGCTTCATTGTTTGTCTTTAGGCTCAAATGTTTCATGCTCCCTAATTCAGATTCGTCTCTTACTATATATCCTGCACCTGCTATTCCCAGGTTACCTTTCAAAGTCCCATAAAAATTTACTCCTCTATTTGGAGCCTTAAATTTTCCTTCATCTTTCTTGAAGAATCTATCAACCCCTGAACGGGAAGTTTTTGAGCATTATTTAATGTGGATTTTGAACAAGCGTCTTTTTTCTGTCCCCTGGCTTCAAATTCTGAATTATTCTTTGTTGATGCTTATAATAAAATTTTCTCAGAACAGCTTTAGAATATATTGTGAAGGATGAGAGATGGTCACCTCTATGACTCTCTCATAGATAAACATGAAAACAGGTAGACAATTTGGAAGAAAATCTTTTGAGTAACGGGCATGACAAAAAACAGGAGGGCAATTTTTTAATTTTTGTTTACGGAACAGGGTGACCTGTATGTGTTCCAACAGTCACTGAAGATGTTTCGCTTAAACAATTGTCTAATTTTGAGGACATGGAATGCTTGATTTATTAGGTATTTAGTAGCTTCAATTTTCTTAAATGATATTTATTGACTATCAAAACCTTTCAGATTTGTCATTGCTATGCAGTTATAACTATGGTGTCACTATTAGTGAGAAATTTTTATATGCTAACATTTGTACTGATTTTTTGTAGATCTTTGGTACACCAAAAGATCACAGGAAAGCAAAGCCCTTCTTTGATCATGTCTTTGTTTTCTCCATTGTTGACAATCACATCTGGTTTCGGAATTATCAGGTTAGTTTATACACTGCAAGGTAATTTTAGGGTTGTATCATAGCCTTTTGAGGTATTTAATAATGATATTTGCAATATGCTAAAACTTCTTTTCTTGTACAGAAATGCTTGATTTGTATTTGGTAACTTTCGAGCAGGTATGATTGTGTAAACCGTTACAGGTAGAACAATAATGGCTAAGATATTTGGAGAGTAATGGTGGACTGGAAACCTTTAGAGTAATGGTAGATTGAAAAAGTGGTTGGACCATTCTTCATATTGATAGAAAAATTAAATGTAATTTTTTTTATATGGAGAAAACATTACTTGCATGGGTGGTATATTAGATGCCTACGTACTAGTGTTGTGGTTATGGGAATTGTTGCTTTGGCTTCTGCTGCAGATGAGGTGTAGTCATGATCTTAAGTTAGCTCAAAGTCTTGAAGGGTTACATTTAATCAACCTATTTCTATAGCAGCCCAATACCTCTGGATTTGGGTTTAGGTTGAAACTATCACAATAGCTTTCTGGAGTACTGTGCTATGCTCTTGCCCACTTAGTGCATGACTAGTAACTCCTACCAGCAAGACATTGGCATTTGTTTGCCATAGCTATACATGCCTGCAAGCAGTACCCTGCAAATGCCTGGTAGTGGACAAGATGATTGGTTGTAGAAGTGGCTCCGTCAATTGGCCATCTTGAGCATGATTACCAGAGTTGGAGCATAATATGCTCCAAACCAATGCAGCATTGGAGAATATCTCTGAACATGCTTTATTTGTTGCCCAGTACCTGTCTTACTTCTCCTTTTATACAAAGAGTGTTTTATAGTTAATATAGTCTTACCATAGACAGGAAGGCAGACAGGATGTAAACCTACTAAATGCACATAAAAAACATAGAAATACTACAGCAGTAATAAAACAAACCAATAAATATCTAGAAATACTACAGCAATTATTTTTTTGTACTTTTTTAGTATTTCTTCAAAACAGTACATAAGCAAATTGTGATTCATCAAATTAATACAGCGCACTAAACACACCCACATGCAGAACTGGACACTACTGGTATCCCAGATGTTACTCTGAATGCTGGTCTGCTTAAGGTTTTCTGTCCTCAAGAAGCCTGATCTCTATAAACACAACATCCAGCCCAGGACAAGAATAGATTTTTGTTTTGTTAGATTTCAAATGTCATTTAATTTTCTTCCTAGCACTGCCTACAAACACTATGCTTCCTCAATCATAGGCAATCCAGTCCTCAATTGATGGCACTGTGATTAACAAGTTCCCTCTTCAATTAATGGCAATTAACTGATAAATCCCTCTGTATTTAAAGGACTCTTAACTGACTTATCCACCTTATTTCAGGATTTAACTGTCCCTAACTATTCCTATGCTGACAGTTCGTCCATTCAATGCTATTCCTACTCTGCCATGTTAAAAAGGGGATGTTACAAATCATCCCTTTCCAAAATTGCTTGCCCACAAGTAGTGCAGTGTTGGACATCCAAGTATCTCTGGTCTTTCCCAATTACATTCTCTTCAGGTAATTTCGTCTGACGGCCCAGGATCTTGAATCATTATACAAGAGCAAAATATTTTGGAACTTGAGAAAAAGGAGCTCTGCACCATCTTCCACAAATTAGACCCTTTACCATACCAATCAAATGTTGCAAGCTCAGTCCAATTGCCATTGACAGTTGAGGCTTTAAAAATTATGCTGCTTTCTTAACTATAATAAAAAGGTGAGGCTAACATCTTTAAGATATCTTGATGCATGGCTACACTCTTGACACATGGGATAGTGAACCCTCCACAAACTGCTTAGGTTCATACTCAACAATATACTATTTTGTTGTCTGTTGCTGTTCTGAATCAGCAACTTCATACCCAAACTCATAAGATAACAACTGCATCTTTTCAAGGCTTGAATTCTTGACAGATTTGACAGATTTTTCTTGGACACTGCTAGATACAACTGGAATATTTGTTTCAAATATTGAATCTTTGTATTCAACATGCAATGCTGATTTCTGATTGTGTTGATTGAGAAAAACACTTTCTTGGTGTGAGAATTTGTTGCTACTACCATCAAAAGTAGGAGCATTCAATTTGTTCACCTTCTGCTTCAACTCCTTTTTGTTGTCTTTTTGGCTACTATTTTGGCCTTCCCAGTTTTTAGGCATCTTGCCAAGTATCTCCAAGTAATTAACAAAAGATATCGTAGCTTTGAAATCTTCTACTTCTTTGTTACTGCTTAAAGGTTGTGTCCATCTCCTCTGCAGTGGGTATCTCAAGTTCAGTTTCATTATCTTTTTGCAGGAACATGAGTTTAGGCTTTGGAATAGGACTAATTAGTGGTCAGTTATTTGTAGTTGAGCTTCCTTCGCATTGTGATGTTCTAGCTAGTTTTGGATTTTGTATGTATTAATTGCACATAAAACAAACCTGGTAAACAAGCTGCAGAATACAATACCAACCACTACGAACTTATAAACAGTAAAATCTATGAACTATGAACTATGAACCAAAATGCAATACCAACCACTGGTAAATATTTGATGGCATTTAAAATCTAACTCCTAAATAGTAAAATGCCATGGTAAACAAGCTGCAGAATGCAATACCAACCACTATGACCAACCAATATAGTGGCTACATCTAGAACCTCAACTTAACAATATATTCTAAGACTACTATAATCTGAGCTTTGCAAACCAAATATCTCATGACAATAAGGTTGTGTTGACTCGTGTCCAAGTAAAAAATGTTTTAAAACTTGTTGTTTTTGCATGTGGATCTGCAAAGTCATGAAGTGTCTATTTAATTTTTCTATCAGCACTCAGTCACATGAAATGTGTTTAAACTGATTGTTTCTACAATGATGTAAGATTAACAGAAATATGTTAGGTTGTCAAGCTGATAATTTTCTTTATGCATAAGCAAAGGAGTAGTAAACTTGTTGACAAATAGTTCTGTTTTCTATTTCATTAAAACTAGGTCAAAGCTTTTTACCAAAAGTTGCTTGTTCTTGTAACTTTCATGTCTACCGTGTTACCACATTTATGCTCTGTTGAACATGCAGATATCTGTTCCACATCATGGCACTGAGAAAATTGAGCGAGGTGGTTTGGATAAAATGACTCTTATAGAGGTATGAGAATTCATCATTCTTATAAAGGTTTTACTTCTTTTGCCAAATTTTATTATTGTTTCATTGCTATCAAATACTTGAGAAGTGGAAAGACTATTTTCTGATGTTCATGGATTTGATGAGTCCTAATTTTGTTGCATCTAACTAATTGTCTTCCATTTTCAGGTTGGCCCTCGATTTTGCTTGAATCCAATCAAAATTTTTAGTAATAGCTTTACTGGTCAGACATTATATGAAAATCCTTTCTACATCTCTCCAAACCAGGTAATTTGATCTTTTTTCATATATTTTGTCATTTTATTGTTGCCACAATTATTTCATATATCTATATTTATATATTTTTGACTGGTAAATTCTCCTTAACAGATTATCTGTAAGCTTAGATGCCATGACTAAGGGATATTTCCTATCAAATTCGCAGTACTTTCTCCTTACATTGTCTTGTTATGCAAACATGTAGCTAAGTACGATTGCTTGGATTATAGAAGAAACATACAAAGATGGAAAACATTTGTAGCCAAAAATTGCACTCATGAACCTACATGGCAAGATGCTAGAGCTTTACACTCATCCAACGTGTTCAATTGGGATTTTCTTGAGATCTTTATCTGATAATACCTTGAGAATAAACTGGATCAGATTTTCTGACAATAATTTTTTCTCTGATAATTATATATTCTTTTTAAGCTTTTCCAGTACATTTAACTTGAATATGTCCATAAGAATGTAGAAGATATATGTTCTAAAGATTATTTACAAGGTGTGTATTTTGTAGTCTCTTCTTTGTTTTTGTTAGATCAAACTTGTTTGTTAGTTATTAGCGAGTGGATTATACTTCCACATTTAAAACATCCAGATTTAGCTGAGAAGCCAGCCAGCTCATTCACTCTTTCTCTCTTATATACACACATACACACTTGCATTTGTTGATTGCAAACTCCTTTGCCGCATCCATCATTCTGCAACAACATAGATTCTACTTGAACTTGCGGAGCACACACTGCAAGGTTTTGATTCTTGGATCATTTAGTTGTGATAGGTGCCCCATGTATGTTCTCTGTTTGTCTGTGTTTCATGCACTTGGGGAAGATTATAAAACTAATTCAACATTTTGCATTATGGTTGCTACATTGAGTACCCGTATCTGTTAGTTTTTTCAATTGTCATTTGTTTGTTCCAATCAAATAAAATGGTGCATAAAACAAATTGATGAGTGATTTTAGATCTTCCTGTTAAAAACTTGAAATAGTTTAATGCATCATATTCATCTCCGATATGCAATACACACATTGTATCATTCCAATTATACTCTCCTTTTGAGTATAATGCATTATCAACTACAAATCTGAGCTGCCCTGGAACAACAGTTTATCGTTATTTAATTATCCATTATGATCTATATCGCTATCCCATTCTAACAATCTCTATTATTGTGCATCAAGGAAGTAAACAAACAAACTTCAAAATTAACATAACCTAATTTATTGTAGCTGATTGCTCAAATATTGCCCCCTCTTGTTGTTCTTTTGGATTTAGATTCTCTGACAAGTATAGCTTAACAAATGAGTTACGTAACTATATTACCAAATGTCATAACCTGCATTTGTGGCCCTTGGAATGGCTAGCTGGTATAAGGTTAAGATCAGAAAGAGGCATGGATTTGGAAAACATTTTTGTGCAATCCAAGTAATAAAGACAAGTAAACTGTATTTTCGTTTGGATGCATCTTAGCATGGATTTTTAATTTGAACTGGTGGAATTCAAGGCTTAAATGGAAGCCCACAATTACTAGCAGGTCAAATGGGAAACTTGTCTGCTGCCTGCAATGGAACAATACATGTTTTTTAGATTGGTTTCAGTTGTAGCATTGGATTAAGTTCTTGTCTGATGAACACATTGCTTTCTTTCTCAGATTCGTGCGGCAGAAAAACGTAAAAAGGCTGGCAAATATGCAACAAAAATTAAAGCAAAGCAGAGGAGGAAAGTACATGAACTTGAGAACAAGTTGGAACCTGATGAATTCGCAGATATGTGGAATGACTAACTGATGAATATGATGGTGTCCTGAATTTCAGTCAGGAAATACAATATTATTACGTTGATTTTATTTTATTATTTGAGTTTTGACAAAGAACATGGATGATCAACTTGGGTGTTCCTGAAACAAGTTCTTGTTTCAAATGAAATCCATAGTTCTCTTTGTAAAGTCCTATGGCTATTATGCAATGAAAGGCATGCCTCAGCCATCAAGGTATAGCTGCTTTATTTTCGACATTTTGTATTTTTCCCGGAAGGAAGATTTATTTTTTGATTGCCCTTAAAGGTCGTTAATGTTCTCATCTTTATGATCTATTTTGGCCTTTAATTTGGGTATATAGCTTTTAATGGAGATTGTACAATTAGTAAACATACATCTGTAACGTGGATAGCTTTTAGCCGCATTGCAACCACTCAGAGATTGTACAATGAGTTAAACCTATTAATATACATATACATATGTAATACTGGGGGAATTTTAAATTTTTTAAGTTTCATAAAATTTTGCATGTTGCTTGTTAATATTCAAGCTGGATTGGTCAGTCATATCATTTTGTACACATTACAAGTAGTGATGAATTCCCATCCCATCTTGAACATATCAAGCATTGAGGTTAACCAGAAAACTTTGATGAAATACTGAGTTTATTCACCGGTGATTGCATGTGTTGGCCAACACAAAATTGCTTAAAATTGAACAATCATTTTTGTACACTGTTATTCCAATGTCTGAAACAATGCTGTAAGTTCCGTTGCTATGGTGAAGCGAGAAGTGCTTATCATACCATTTTCTTCTTTGAGAAAATATATTATCTGTATATCTGTGAGGTCAGGTTTAATGCTGCGCCTTTAAATTGTTCTTTCAACCAAGGTTACCAAAACTTGTCTTCATTGCTCGCATTCATATTTTGGGGCATACTGACAAAGAATGGATCAAGTTCAATGACTGCTTTGACATACACTTGAATTTTTAAACACATTCTTTCTTATTAAGAACATAATTACAAGGTACTTAAGTTGTAGCTGAAAAGGAGAGTACTGAAATTGACAGGGATTCGTCATATTTTAAAATTGATAAAAATTAAAAAATGAAACTAACAATTTCAATCTACTGCACAATTCTTTATAATTCCAGGTTCGGTATCTGAACTAATCATGTAAAAACATTGCATACAAAATCCCAAAAATTTAACTTACATATATTTTGATCCAAACATTTGGTGCATCATATGCCTCAGAGTATTAGTTTTGCAAATCTAAATCTATTTTGACATATGCTGTCTATCCATTTATATTGTGCTCTGAAGGAATGAGTGGATTAATTTCTTCATTTCTTTAATTCACAAAGCATTTCAATGAAAAGCTTTGCATATCAATAATCCTAGATTGTCTTAGTGACAGATGGTTTTACTATGTAATCCTTTAAGAAAGGCATAGTTTGGTCAATTCATTTATTTTATTTTTATTAGATGCATGAGTTTACTATGAGAATTATGGGCAAAAGAATATTTCATGTAAATATTGAAACATACGTTTGCTAAGGACGTTGAATGGGACAATAAACTTATGTTCTTTGGTGTTCTCCAGCGAAAACTAGATGGCATCTGATCTTGTCAGGGGTACCGAACGGCTACAATTGAGCCCCAAAAGTAGTAGTTTTAACAACCCTTCTAGCGAGAGCTTTTTGTATGTGATGAGGAGCATACTGATCAAGAAGTCAGTTACTTGACTAAGGGTTTTAAAATGAACGAGTATAGCTATTAACACATTGTAGAGCGCTCAGACAAGCCAAACACAATCAAATGGGTTTGCTTCAAAACTGTGGTGTTTATCGAATTAATTCCTGAACTATGCATTCAATTGTTGAGCTATATAGTTGAGAGCTGTATTATTTATGGTACTTATTTTCTAATTCCATCTATGCTTTTAATTGTTAAGCTATATAGTTGATAGTTATATTGTTTATGAGGAAGGTATTATCTCACATATTGTAAGGAGAAAGATGGAAATGAAGTTATATTAGATGTGATTGAAAAAGGTTCTTTGGATTAAAATTTGTTATGTATTCGGAAATCTTCCAAATGGCTTAAGGAGGTCCTTTTTATGGAGATTGTAGTATAATCGATCCAACTGAGATATAGGAGCATTTGGATGAAATTTGCATGACTGAATCTAGAAAATAGTTAAATTTTTTTTTTTTTTTTTTTTTCTACATTTTATAATTTGTATTTTTTAAGGCTTTTGGAACAAAATTGGGCCTTGAGAATTTTTCAGGTTGCTTAGGAGGAGAGGAGGAGGCTACCTAACAACTCAATTCAAACTACATTTCATGGTGATCTTTTCAATGCATCCAAATAGTTTAGTTTTCACCCAATAGGCTAAGAGTTATGATCCCACCAAGCTGGGGTACCAAAATTAAATAATTCCTTATTTTTTCTTTTAATTTTATTTCTAATCTGTCTTCATCTGGCTATATATTTCAACTTTCAAGGACTTAGGTGTAGCGACTCTTTGCTTTCTTTATTAGTTTTCACAAGTTTTTCATTTTTACTTGCAAAATATGTAAATTGGTTGATTTGAACCAATGTAGGTAGAAGGGATGCATATTTTCCAAAGTTTGGTGAATTGTACGAGCTTTCAATTTTGAATGAAAAGCTATTTAATGTTGCTCTAATAATTTTCACTTCATACTTGTTTGTCAATTATTGATTACAATATAAATAATCCTCCACTAGTTATTGTCCTCCAAATTGACTACTAAATTTGGATAATTGATATTAGAGCGAGTTCACTCTTGTTAAGGGTGCAACTTGTTTTTCCTTAAGTTTGTTTTATTGAGGAGAATTATGGGTAAAATATTTTGTGAATACATTGTTGTAATTCATGACAACTATATAGGAAAGGTTTTATGTAGTGAGATCATTGCTTGCAAGGTGAACTGAGTTTGTAAAAATCAAATTCTTGTATATTTGTAATTGACAAACTTAAGGAAATATTCTCATAAGAATGATGCTTGTGGGTTTTTAACCATTATGGTTTTTCTCACCATAATTTCTATGTATTATATTATGAGTTTCTTATATTTTCTTTTTTATGTTTTGTATTATATCAATTCTTGCTTAAATTAAATTATCAAACCTATCTATATTTGGCTTCCTAACATGGTATCAATGCCTCCTTTAGGCTGGGCTAATTTTTCTTAAAAAAGTAATGAAAGTATAATTAGTGAGGAAAAGAAAAAACATTATTGGATATTTTATAAGTAACCTTTATTTAACAAGGTATTAATAAAAATAAAAATGCATTTTTTCTATTCTTACGTCTTACAAATAAATATGAAAATATAAAAAATTATATAATGGGTTTCTTAGAAAATCCTTAAATGAAAACCTCCTAAAGTTCAAATTATTCACAAAATTTTGCAACAAATGGGAATATGCATTACATTCAAATCTCATTTGTCACAATATGATTGGCACGAGAAGGATCCAAATTTGTCAGATTTTGTGATTGTATTGTCTCTGAAAGTGGAGGAATACAAGGCTTTAACAAAGCCACCTTGAAAATAGGATGAAGGCTTAAGTATTGTGGAAGATCGAGGATGAAGGCATTCTTTCCAATAGCACACAAAATGTTGTAAGTACCATAACACAATGGCTTGATCTTGTACCTTTCTTTTTGAAGATGTGTTGTACCGAAAATAAATTTTTGCTTCAATAAAGCATTTTGATCAAAATGGTCTAAATCATGTAAAATTGTTCTCAAAAGTCCATTTTAGGTCAAACAAAACATAGGCTTTTTGTGGGCTTACATCAAGGAAGATACTTGCAAATTTCTGAAACTTTGAAAATTAGGGTTTCATACCCCTATTTTTAGGAAAACCCCTAAAAATAAGACCTTTCCAGAATTAGTTGAAAAAGATTTTGATAGGATAAATTACCTTCATGATCACACTGGTCAAGTCAAAATCACCAAAAAGTTTGTTTTACTCTGGTGGGTCTATTTTCATTTTTTTAGGAATTAAGATAGGACCTCTGCAGATATTAATGGCAGAATGGTCAGTACCAGGTGTTGAAATCCAAGCCTCAAAAGCTTCAAGGAAGAATCCATGGCGGAAAATGTTCAAAAAGATGCTTCTCGAAAAAGGGGATTTTCAAAGGTCGAAAATGCTGAAAATTTTCTAAGTCCGGAAGATGCATGCCTTGCTACTAGAAAGTTGCTACGTAGTCAATGCCTTGGTGAATTTTTCAAGCACCCGTACATGCAGCATGGTGAAAGCAATTACTACGGTGAACGCGTTTGCGCCATTGACAACGACGATCAAGTCAGTCGAGCTACAACGGTAAATGCAAAGCATGAAGAGGTGAAGATCTTAAAGGAAATGATGAAGCTGCAGTCAAAAGAGCCCTTGCTGACCAGGGGCGCCCATGAGTTCAAGAGGTCAAAGGCAGTCATCAAGTCTTGCCAAGACAATCATCTCCTTCGTAATTCTGTTGGCTTTCCAACGCATCATCAAGCAGGTTCACCTAATTCATTGATCACCAACAATGAAGGTGAAGACAAAAGATGTTGAAAGCAAATAGCATCAAAGATAGTAGTCAAAACACGAAAAAACTGCCCTTTTAGCTTAGGGGCACCCAAGAATGAGACTATCTAGATGCTAGTTTTTGAGTAAGCTTATCTCCAAGTGATCTACCTGACATCAGCTCAGCTTTGCAATGAACCTGTTCGCCAGTCTACGAGACACATCAAACGATGACAACTATTGATCATTCGAGCGCGTAAAACGAAGGGTAAACTAATGGACATCAAGGCAAAAGAGCCCCTATTGGCCAGGGGCACCCTTCATTTTGAGTCATTTGTTGAACTTTTCAACAACTGCTTTCTTCAAGACATCTACTCAGCATCCTTTCAGCTTCGCGATCAATCAGTTGCATGCTCACATGACCTGTCAAGCATTCACAAATGAAGATCAAATAGAAAACACCAGATGCAAAGGCGAGATGAAAGACATACAAAATTGGCTAAGTGTTAAGGAAATTACACCTTCCTAGAAATAGGCGCCCAACTTTTTGGGCAGTCAAATGCAGTCTTCAAGCTCCATGATCTCCACGATGTCCTTCGTTTTGATCAATCTCAACAATGACACCATTAGCAAGATCAATAGATAAATCAAACATTTGATGACGAGAATCAAACTGGGGCTGCTCGTGAAAGGTTGCAAGTCAAAATTTCAAGTACAAAAGGTCAAAGGCGCCCCTGCAAGCCAAGGGCACCCATACTTTTAAGACCCCTAAATCAACTTTCACAACTTACAAAACCAATCATCCTTTCCGGGACTGAACTGGTTATCCATCCCATGTTTTAGCACGATCACTAGGATCATCAGTCATCTGTGATCTTAGATTAGAGCACTGAGGGTCAAATTGGAGGAATTGAAGAACACCCAAGAAATTGACTAAGTCTGGTGAAAAATGCACCTTCTTGGGAAAAGGCGCCCAAGAATCAGTGGCACTAGACTCAAGTTTTGAGCTTTGTAGCTCCCAAGCACACTTCATTAGAGTTGTTTCATCTTAGCAATGGATCTATGAACAACACCTCAAGATCAACCAATCAACCAAAATCAGGGATCAAATGGAGGCATTTCATCACAAAAAAAGGAATGAAAAATGTTCAACTCCTCAACTTGGACACCTAATGTCAAAGTAGGAACAGTTGACTGAAGGTAGGATATTTTGAAGGCTTTTCATGTCTAAAGCGTCCCCAAATTGGTGGAATTTGCTCTAGTGAACTCTTGATTAGGTAGATTGAATCCTCAAACAACATGTTGGCGCCTAATTGATGCTTGCAACTCCAAATCAATATGTATCAAGCTTAGGCGTCATTATTCATTGTTTCTCTTTGCAAGTTGAAGCTCAAGAATAAGCATTTTTCCTCTCCAACGTCTTTTTGAAGATCTGGCAGAGGGTTTTTCATCATTCTTCATATTTTCATGAATCAATTGCATAGAGGGACAATTTATCAGAGGTTGCATCTTCAGGCATGATTTTCTTGAAGATCCAAAGAGGCAGTTTATAACTTCCAAACTTCTTCTTGTCTTTTTCCTCTATTCTTGTCTTAGATCTTCTTGCATGTCCAAGAAAACAACATATATTCACAGATCCGACCTTTTGGGTATGATTGGCATAACTTTTTCAACAAAACCCACGTGTTAGATTTTTCTAGAAAAAGTAGCCCTACTGCCCTATTTTTTAGGGTTTCTGGAAAAAGTCACAATTTTAAAAAATAGACAAACTGGATTTGTGCAGCTTTGAAGTGCCTACAATACCCATGTGTTAATTTTTTTTTCAGGAAAAATAGTGCTTCACTACTTCGAAAGCTTTTTCCTTGAGAAATTCTTGCATGCACAAGTAAAAGTGACTTTTTGAAATTTCTGACGTTTTGGCTCCATTTAGAAAATCATTCCCAAGAAAACCCACATCTCAGAAAATTTCATAAAAAGTACTTCTCGACAAGGCTATTTTTAGTAGTTGTAGAAAAAGTTGTCTGAACGGTATCATGGGCATAGTCAATCTTCAAGGTTTTTAGAATGCAGTTCTCCCAAGTCGAATACAAGACCAAGATGGTCTTATTCCATGACTTCCTGAAAATGGCTGACACCGATTTGCATCGGGCACACCCAAAAGGTCGATTTGGAAAAATTGACAAGCATAAACACTCAAGTCCGCAGGTTCCATATGGTTTCACCTCATATATCTGATAGCCTTCCAAGGCCAGTTTAGAGGATTGATATTGTTGGAATTCTGCGTGTGCAACAAGTTTGAGTGCATTTCTCACAACTAGAGTGTCCGTAGTCAAACTCAACAATTTCATCATACAACACTCTTTCATTGTGAAGAATCAAGAAAAGCGTTAGAAGCACAAAGCTGCAGGGTAAACAAAGGACACCACTCCAGTTACAGAGCCACCAAAGTTACCAATCAATTCCTTTCAAGTATCAAACGTGAAGGTGGTGACTACTTGAGTCTTGGTGACATGCAAACATAGTTCCATGATCTCATCTGTAGCAGTTTCTGTGGTGATCCTATTGACTGCAGGTTAAGTCCAATCGCAGCCATGTCAACAAAGCTAGATGACGCAATTGCCAAGACTATTCAATACCAGGCACAAATTGTGGTGGTTAAGAGATGCTGAGGTGACACATCATCATGCGAAGCATTAATTGTCCAGAGGCAAAAGAAGTCAACGAATAGTTAGAGGAATTGTTGACTAGAGGTGATGAGGTGTAAAACACCCAGTTAGGACGTCCTACCCATCTAAAATAACATTTATGACAAATAGGAGTTAACTTGATGCCTCTTTCCAAGTTGACTCACTATCCCACTGATCATGCATGTCTATCTCCACTAATTATGGATGTCTATTTTGGAGGCACTGTTGTATTTGGAGTTCTCTTTTAGTGTAGTTTTAGTTAACTAAAATAGATTTCCAGTTAACTATTAGGTTACCTACTTTTAGACATTTGCAGATTGGAAAGAACTCATTGTTAACTCAAGGAGATTTTAGGGTTGCTTACTCCTTTGAGCTTTTATAAATAAGATCTTTTGCTCATTATTTTGTAACTTTACTTCACGACAACAAAATACTGAGCTAAAAACCCTTCGACTTTATTCGCTTAGTATATGTTCTTAAATCATATTTGTTATAGTTAAACGCCAAGTACAACTTGCGTTCTTTATTCAGATTGGTGTGTTCAATCCATGTTCATGTATTCTTGGTTGATCGCTTCATGTGTGATTGTCTATTTGACACAAGTTTATGTCCCAAAGTGTAATCTTTGATTGAAGTTAGGATAATAAATTAGGAGAGCCTTGGGCCTTTGATCTAAAAGTCTCAAGATTTATCATTGTACGTTGTTCTTAATAATCTTCCTTTCGATCTACACCACGGAAAGAGCATTGTCTCTCCTTGGGAATTTAGAGTGTAGGATTATCGTTATTTGTTGTTTCTAGTAGTCTACCTTTCAGCCACCACCTCGGAAAGGACTTGGTGCCTCCTTGGGAATCCTGAGATCTAGCCTACCATTTGAAGATCAGTTGTGTGGATTCTATTTCGGTGTAAATATGGAAGTTCAGAGCCTTTAGATACATTTTGAGAGATAGTTCGTTTAAGTAATCGAACCATTCCATTCCCACTCCTATGCCTCTCTTGCTCTATTTATCTTAAGGAGATAGGATAGATTAAAAGTTAGCTTAGTTGTAGTTAAGATCTGCAAAAACCAGAGAAAACCTTAACTGCAACGCATTGTGCTTTATGCACCCTTGTGCCCTACCTTTGAGTAAAAACATAGGAACATTAGTTTACTTTACTTTTTATGCAAACATCAACAAAAAGAGGGAGCTTCCCCTCCTAATTTGAAGAGCAGTTACTACACACTATACATAGTTGTCACTTTCCAATAAGCACTCGAGAGGTGCTAATTGAAATGCCAACAAGATGCAACTAAATTTTCTCAACAACTTGAAAGGTGTGTAGTGCATAGTGGGTGTTATGGCACCATTTGTACTTGTGGTGTTGGAGCAAAAAGATCTATTAGAATTGTTGATGAATTCCCTAAATTTGTTGGATGAAACATTACAATTTATCCACTTTCTATTCTTATATGTGGGTCTTGGATGCTAATGGTGTGTAGTAGATGTAAAAGGGCACCATTAAATGTAACTCAAGGCATATTTGGACATAACTATGCCCTGTAGACCTATGAAGAGCTTATAATAGGCATGCTAAATGTATTCAAGGTATTATCCCAAGTGTATGAGTGAGTACCTACAATGTTGTGGATATATAGGAGGTGAACCAACATGTGAGTAACCACCTTTTTGATTTTTGGTCTATCTATGAACATTTATAGAGTGGTCCAATTATGTGTCCAAAATGGTTTGGAGAAGTTACCAAAAAAGTGTTGTAAAATCATGGATTGTGATAAAAAAATAATGGACATTGGAAGCCAAAAAAGAATCTATACATGCTTCAACAAGACATGTACAATGTTTGGTACGAAGATGGTCTATATATAAGCAATCATGACAATTATTTTGGAGAACCTATCAACCATGACAAACACAAAGTCAATTATGCCCTTGGTGGTTGGGAGGCCTTTGAGTAAATCAAGACTTATTGACTTCTATTGAAACATGGTTGAAACAAAGAAAAAAAAACTCTAGGTTTAATGTCTAAAACCTAGGATTCAAATTTGTGTGTGGGATGTATTTTTCTAGTGTTTCATTAAGATGGAGATCACCAAGGTGATTATATTGACTTTCAACCATGAAGGTGAGCCAATTAGACCTAGTTTTGCATCTTTTTGAGTCTTGGAATGGATTGTAATTGATATGCTTTGATTAACCTAATTAGACTATGTGCCCTAATATGAAAAATGCAAGCTTATGACAATTAACAAATTACAACAGAGATTTGTAGGCAGATCTAGGAAGGGCAAAGTGTTGTGTACGTATCATATAAATTTCAATTCAGTCACTATAGGAGGACATAGTCGCCCAAGGGCGTCTCTGTCCTTGTAGGGGTGTCTTGTTTTGTTTTTGCAGTCCTTTGATGTCAAATCTGAGACTCTCGTTTCCACTTACAAACTTGTTAGATCACTGTTGAATAATTCTGTAGGTGAGTTTTTGTGAGTTGACAAGGTGTAGGGCTTTGAATGTAATAATGAATAAATGATCTTCAAGTTTCCTTCAATCCTCTCCAAACCTGAAATTTGCACATTCAAAGAGAGAAGAAATGTTGCGTCATTTAGGGGCTTTCCTTAGATGAACCCCGTGTTAGTGTTTCCACTTCCACAATGGCAATGCCAATGATAGGAAAGATAAATGATAGAAATAAATGATGAATCAACAAAGTGCTGCAACTCACCACCCTTCAATGGCTTCCTTGAAGGACTGAAGTCATTCTCATCACTTGAAGGTCTTGGATCTTGTTTGTTTGATTGCTTGAATTGTTTGGAGTCCTACAACAAGGGTTAGCCTTCACAAACAATAATAATATAGACATACATAAACTCACAAAGGATTTGACATGATGCTTGAATCTTGAATTGCTGAAATAAATCACTGAAATGCTGCTCTTGACTATAATATTTTCTCAAAAAAATTTGTTAGATTTGAAATGATGCAATAACTAGGTATTTTTAGGCATTTATTCAATTTCTCACAAATTAGATCCCTATAGCTGACATTTGCAACTTGAATTTCAAATGTTAAAATGTCAACATTAACATATTTGAATTTTGATCCTAACAAAATAGGGGGGATAGAGCCACCCATGGGCTCCCCAATCTTGGCCCTATTTTCTAGGGATTAAGGTGTCAGGGACAAAACATTAAATAAATTCATTTGTTCTATCCTTGCAATTTCTTGAAAAACAATAAAAATAGGGTTTAGAATGCATAATTTAGGAAATTAGGGGGTCAATTAGGCTCAATAATTTAGGGGGAGAAAAACATAGTGTGAATTGTCAAGGGTGACAATTTACATCACTACATTTAGCCCCCATTTGAGTGAGAGTATGAACTTACACTCAGACTCACTAAAGTAGAAAAATCATGGAAAGAGGGGTTCAATTGTCCAAATGTTGAAGAGATAGGATGACAAAGGATCAAGGGGGAGCACACAAGCCCCCAGGATCTAAGATCCCATGGAAAACCAACATAAGCACAAAGGAAGACACATGCATGAGATACAACAAGACAACATAGATAAACATACATGTTGGAAACCATGAAGCATACACAAAAAAACACATGATATAACATATAAACGATAACATAATGAACATAAAAACAATGCAAACATAATGAAAACACAAAGAAGACACACAAAAGAGACACCACAAGACACAAGGTTAGTACTAAATGGATTCGAGTTGATAAGGAAAAGAGACCCCAATCTTAAATTATCTCAAATACCAAATGTCATCCATCAAATAAATGAATGCTCCCATGAGGACCAACAAGTTGTGCTATGCCAAATCACTCATGAGACACATGGATATACTAGCTAGCAAGCTATGTTATGCTAGGTGTCTATGTAATATGATGGGTTCCACAAGGCTAGCAAGTTGCGTTATACTAGACACTCATGAAACACATAGCTCTACTAGCAAGCAAGTTGTGTTATGCTCGATGGAAATGTTAAGGCGTTCAAGACTCACACAATAGTAAAGTCTGATATTTGCTAGGTGAATCACAAAAAAAAGGCACCATGGGCTAGTGAAGTCTGATATTCACTAGGTGAGTCCCCAAGACAAGGTAGCAAAATGAGAAACACACCAGGTCTAGAGAAGTCTGCTATTCACTAGGTGTGCACCCATTGACAACCATACCAAGAGTTATACTCCTTGATAAAAAATTATCAAGATGCTATACCAATGCATCACTAAGTTCAATGCTTGTGAACAAAGTGAAGCAAAAATTCCAAACTCACCTAAGGAGGTGCACAAACTTGCCTAAGGAGGTGCATAAATGATGACAAGATAAGGCCAAAACCTCAAGGGGTGTTATAACAACACTAACACAAAAGGTGATTTATAAAAACAACAAAGGGGCTTTGCTTAATATATGAAAGGTCACACCTTAGGGATCATCACACATGACATCACCACCAAGAGAGGACAAGTCATGGAATAAAAGACTCACACCTTAGGGAATACTAAAAATAACATTACCACCAAGGGGAACATCATATGCCAAGAAAGGTCACACTCTTAGGGGATATCAAGCCTAATATCACTACTAAAGATACACTAACATAGATCGAGAAGGCCATACTTTCATTTCCAAAGTCATACTTCCTAGGATATGTATGCTATCATCACTAAAAAGGGACCACTTCATATGCAAATAATAAACGGGGGACTATATGCCCCCCCTTAAAATGTTAGTGCACTTGCTAATGTTTTAAGGAGAAACAAAGGGATCCATTCCTAGAAGGAATGCACCTAAAACAAGGCTACCTAACCCCTTTCCCCCCAAGTGTAGGAACAAAGATGAGCCCAAAAATGGATGATGATATGATACTCCTCATGAGATAATATATGATTGCATAAAGCTTAGTTTATACCCCCATTCATGGTAATGAGTGTTGTGTGATACTACAACTACCACATGGAAAGGAGCAAAGCACATGAATATTAATCTATCCTACATTTAATTTGATCCCTTGGTAAGGATCAAATTCTCTCAATTTCTTCTTTAAAGCACAACATTCATCAATAGTATGTCATAATATTCTATGATACACACAGTAAGATGTATTTGTATTCTTTTTTTATTGTCTTTTCATTCACTTACTTGTGGTAGTGTAATTAATCCCAAGTTTAATAGTGTAGCTAGACTACTCTCAATCTTTGATAAAGAACGCGAAGAGGTTAACACACCTTTCTTAATAGGACCATGGACTTTGTATTTCTTGGTTGGTGGAACAAATGTTTGATGTAAAGGTGGAGGACCTTGGTAACCTATTCCTTTTATATCTTAAGATGGTGTTTGTTCCAAAAAGGAGTGGATCTCATGTTCATTCTTTATGTCACATCCTTGTTTTTTCAATATCTTAAAGCCTTGTCCATAGCTTTGCTCCAAGTTGATGGGTGTGTTTGTAACTTTATGCTCATATGATGGGAGATTGGTTGATGTGGTTTCCTTGTGATTGTTATTGGTAGGTGTTTCCATGTGCATTGGTTGAGGTATGAATTGCAAGTTAATTTTCTTATGCAATGTGGAAAACATTTCAAGTGGTGGAATGATAGGTGGTGCTGGTTGTTGGTATGGGTGATTAGGAAATCTCATGGAAGGATAAAATGTTTCATTATTCTCAAGGTTGCACAAAGAAATATGTATGAATTCATTAATGCTCTCCTCATCTTGTCCCAAGATTTCTACATCATGAGGACACACATTGGGAGGTGAAGGATCATGAATATTCTCATTGGAATTAGGGTCTGTCGCCAAAAAATGTATAGTTGACATTTTTATGCTCACTTGAGTCTTTCTAGTGGATTTTGGCTTGATTTTTCCTAGATTTAATGTCATAATGTGGTCAACACATTCACATTAGGTCTTGGACCCTTGTGAATCATTAAGACTTCTAGGTTGTCTTGTAAAGGTGTTGTGAAGTATTGTAACCCACTTTCACACTTTTCTAGGACCCTTTTATTATAATTCACTTAAATAACCTCTTTTTATTACTTACCAAGTCTTATTTCAAAGTGTTGTGAAGTGTTGTAACTCACTTTCATGCTTTTCTAGGCTTGTCTTCACTAATCCAACCCTTTCTCATGTTTAAATGACCCCTTAATGCACTTTCTGACTATTTTTAAGTGTGTTTTAAAGGATATTCCTGTTGGACAAAATTTAATGCCCCGTAATTCCCGACACCCACTTAATTTTCTTAAGTGGGACTAAGTCGCCAATAGGGGTGACTTAGTCCTTTTTGGCACAAAACTCAAAATTATTTCAATTTTCTGGTGGGATTTTGTCCTCTAACCCTTGAGGTCGGCCTGTGATGTATTATTTTTGGGAAATTTAGTGAGAACAAGTATAAATAAGGGTTTTTCCTCTCATTTTAAGACCTAATTCATTCAAGCATTCACTCATCCAATCCTTCAAGCAATTCTCAAGCATTCAAGCACTCTTAAGCATAATCGAGTCATCCATTGGAGCACTTCATTGCATATCTTCAGATTTTCAACATCAAAGGTGTGGTAAATTTATGAAATTTTCATGTTATCTATTTATCATTCTCTTTCCATTTCATTTCATTTCATTGTTTAGGGTTTGATTACCAAAGTGGGGTTTGACCAAGGCAAACCCCTATTCTCTAACCCTCAACCATTTTCCCCCCTTTGCATGTGTGTTTGCATACTTTGTGTGCAGATTTGTCAAAGAAACAGGTGTTAAAAAATGGTCAAGAAGTCTTCAGAGTCAATCAAGTCAACATAACCCTAATTCAAGCTTGGAGATACTTTTTATCCCGTTTTCTGTAGAATCAAGTGTGGACACTTGTTAGAAAAGCAAGTGCAGACTTGAGGCTTCAAGATTCTGTCCCGAGATTCTCAAAATATGCAGGAGGACTAAGTCACCACTAGTGGCAGATTAATGCTGCTTTCGAGCCTGAAAAGTGGTTTCTACATTTTTGGATACCCATTTGACAGATTCCTGTTTTGACAAGTTTTCCCGAAATTGGGACTAAGTCACCTAGCCTGGCGTAAGTGTCCCAGTCAAAATTTTTAGTCCATTTCTCAAGATTCTAGAATCTCCCAACGTCAAGTTTCAGATTCTAGGAGTACCTCTTTGATTTTGTTCTGTTAATTCATCATTTACTTGCATTTTTAGGCATTTTTGCATATCACAATGTGTTTTCCAACACTTTTCATTTCTTAGGTTTTGCATCATTAAATCATTTTAATTTCAAATCAATGCATTAGTACATCATAATTAGACATAATACATCTCATTTACATTAACTTTGAGTGTAGACATTTGCATTTTGGACCCCATTCATTCCCCTTTCTCCTTTTAGGTGAGAAACCCTAGAAGGAGCAAAGCATTGTTTGGGCAACCCAAAATCATTGTTTACATTTTGGTGAACCCGACCTTTGAACATAATTATTTCTGATTTCAAGTACATCCTAGGTTTCATTTTCATTGCATTAGATATTGTATTGTTTAAATCACATCCTAGGGTTTTTAAAACTGCATTAGTGAAAAACTCAATTAGCTTGCATTTTTGCATCATTTTTTGCATTGAAAATCACAAATTTTTTTCATTTCATATTGTAATTGCATTTGTGAATTTGAAAGACATTTTCTAGTAATATCTGGGTATTTTCTATACTTTTGTTTTTTGGTATTGCATTTCTATTTTAGTTTAAAAAGTTTTTGTTATTTGCATTTTATTCGTCCTAGATTGCATTGCATTTGCATCCACCCTGTCTCTTGTGGTATTTGTATGAGTGTTTGGTGCCCTATTGATAATACTTTAGTGAGAATAAGTTCATGACTCATGGCATCCCGCGATAACAAACTTGTTGTGGACCTTGGGTTTTCTCGAGCTCCTGCTCCTGGTATGGACAATGCTACATTAGGAATGGATACTACCACTAGTATACCTTTACCTTCACATACAGTGCATGTTAATACCTCACATGCCCACATTTTGCAAGATAAATTCATTAACATTCATGAGGATTTAGCACATTTGCAGCAAAACTTGTGTCTTGAAAACATTTCAATCATTGCAATTCCTACTATAGACAACATTCATCGAATGCTTGAAAGTGATGACGGCTTAGATGTTATGAAAAAAATTGTTGAAATATACCAAAAACATGCCTCTAGTACACCCCAACCAACAAATATTGTGGTTAGCCAAGGAGGATCTCACATTCCTCCTCCTTCAACTATAGCATCCATACCTACCTATACCACTCTCCACGTTACAACTATGCAACAAGTTAGTCAGGTGACTCCTTTCACTATTCCAACTAGCATTCCTAGTTCTTTTGTGGTATCAAATGTTCCATCCTCCACCACCTTCACCCCTCTTAGTGTCCCATTCACTTCTCCCAACATTACATACACTCCATCACCCTTCTCTCTTCCACCTCATACCACTTACACCGACCCTATCATTACACAACTCTTCCAAAATGTTTCTTCCATGCAATAACAAATATCTACCATAAACCAAAACCAAACCGCACCACCCACCTACTATGTCAGTAGTAGCCCATGGTCATTAGAAATATTACGAACCCCGATGCCACAAGGAATTTAGATGCCTAGATTTGAGAAGTACAGAGGTAAAGGAGACCCTACTAATCATGTCAATGCTTATACTGCACTATGCAGTGATTTTGTCCTTGATGATAAATTGTTAGCTAAACTATTTCCTCAGACTTTAAAGGACATTTCCTTGGAGTGGTTTTCAAACTTACCCAATCATTCAATTCACTCATTTAATGAGCTTGTTGATGCCTTTATAAGTCATTTCCAAGTCCATATGACTCCCAAAAAGACAATGGCTAATTTAATGAGATGTAAACAAAATGTGGATGAAAAAGTAACTAATTTCATTTCACGCTATCAGTCATTGTATGATCAAATATATATCAAGGTTCCTGATGCGCATCTCCAAAAGATGTTTATCAAAAACTTGCAAAGTCTTATTCAAGAAAAAATGAGCATGATGAAATTTCCTTCTTTCCTACATTTATGCACAACCCTTTGTGATTATCACAATTCGGTTAGTAGTCGTGATGTAAAGTCCACTTCCAACTGAGCTGAGAAATATGAACCTAGCACTTCAAACAATTTGCAACCATTTCACAAACCGCACAAAGGGTTTTTACAATTCAACCCCCCACCTCAACAACCACCTCAACCTGTCAACAACCAAGTAACTGTTGTTAAAGCCATGATCCCTTATAGTTATGACGGTCCTAAATGATAGTTTACACCATTACCCGATTCTCTTCATAACACCATGACCCAACTTATACAACAAAAAATGATCTCTTTACCTCTTGTAAAACCATTAGACACAACTAAACTATTGCCTTCAACCTTCCAACCAAATGCTTATTTCCATTTTCATAGACAAAACGAACATGACACAGAATAATGTAAGCGTCTTAAACACATAGTGCAAGACCTCATCGATTCTGGCCGTTTATCTGTTTCAAATGTTAATGCAAAAAGCAACATGTCTGTTACCCCACCCAACCAAAATTTGCAAATTTTTACCAATCCCATGCCTAAACATAATGTATCATTTGTCAAAGCCAACAAAACTCCAAACAATGATGTGATGATTGTTCATAAAGAGACTGAACATCCTACTACACCCTCTATTAATCCTATGGAAGAAATGGTAGGAGCGATAGATGTCATCCCTCGTAAGGGCCCAACTAAGAAAAATATTGATATTACTTTCACTTTTAAAGATATTATTCCAAATCTTCCCGATTGTCCTCTCTACATAGCTAGAAAAATTTATGATAAGCCCACTAATGGGGTACTCATAGATCCCACCTGTGGTGACAATGTGATCATGGAGGAATTTTTGGTCTTACATAATCTTTATCAAGATAACTATGACAAACCAAGAGCATGGATTAAAACACAATGGTTTTGTGTGCCCTATGATCAGATCGATCATTCTTCCATTGCAAATAGGACCTAAGACATTGGATATTACATTCTCTATCATTCCACAATCAAATTAGTTTTATCTGCGGCTAGTTCATCCATGGCTTCGCTCGATGAAAGTTGTTCCTTCAGTCATACACAAATGTTTAAAGTTTCCACATGATAATGACACATTTACTGTTAACCATAGTGGCTTTAACCGCTTATCTTCTAAAGGAAATTTCACCTTAGAATCCTTTTGGTCTGAGCCCATGGAACCCATCACACCTCGCAAGGATTTATTTTTCATTGCTTATCAAAAAATTTAAAGTGAAGAAAATTACCGAATTGTCCCTCTGCCGTCAATCCCCCTGCGCTTCCGCTATCCCAATCCTTGACGAGACAATGCTTGAACCTGAACCTAAACAAAAATTACCACCTTCAAAGCAACCAAAAATAAACACTTCACCTTCATCCTCTAAACGCCCAAGAGATAATGACACCAACCCCGTCATGCCTCCTCATGTTAAACATGTTTATAAAGCAAAATAGAAAGTGATTGAACCATCTCCTTTGGTTCCTTCTGTTCTTCCCCCTTAGGAGGAAAAGGATCCTATGTGGATCATTCTTCTCTTACACCCACACAACTTCAAAATAGAATCAAACAAAACCGCGATGCTAGGGAGCATAGACATCGATGTTGTCTCCTTGCTCATCAATTGCAAATTGAAGAAAACAAAAAAAATCAACCTACACCTTTGACAGAGAAATCAATAATGACCCTCCTCCGGAATCACAACAAAATGATCCGATACAACAACCCCAACTCCTGATACACCCCTTGTTGGATATTTCCCTCCGTCCCACCATCGTGATTAATTTGGATGATGATGATGAGATATCTAAAATAGATGAAAAGGTACATAATGATTTGAATTCTTTATTTTCCTCTTCCATGAGCTTAAATGATAAACCTCTCACACTAAGTGAAGAACCTGGTACTTTCCCTAGTTCGACACTTGCAATTCCTCCTTTAGACAATCAACCGCCCCCGCAATACACTGAACATGATTGGGAGGCGGATGATATGTTAGATAGTTGACTTGCATTTTCCTTGCTAGCCTTTTGCATTTTCCTTTTATTTGCTTATTTTGTATGTGCATATCGTGTTCCCCCGTGATGTGATGTTTGATGTTCTCTCTATCTTTGTACACTTCCTCTATTCATACCTATATTCTTCTATATGTTGTACTTTTCCTTTTTCCTTTGTTTTGTGTTTTCCTTTTGGGGATGATGCAAAGCATAGAGTCGCCCTATGCCTCTTCCATGTTGACCCAAAAAGTTCTTTTTTTTTGCTTTTGTTTTGTGTTTTCCTTTTGGGGATGGCACAAAGTGTAGAGACGCCCTATGTCTCATCCATGTTAACCCAAAAGGCCCTTTTTCCTTTGTTTTGTGTTTTCCTTTTGGGGATGATGCAAGACATTGAGACCAAAATGTCTCCTTCATGTTGACCCAAAAGCTTTTCCTTTTCTTTTTTCTTTTTGCTTATGTTTTCCTTTTGGGGACGATGCAAAGCGTTGAGACCACTATTTCTCTTTCATGTTGACCCAAAACGGATCTTTCTTTTTCTTTTTTTTTTGCTCTTTTTGTGCCATTCTTCCAGTTCTATGTATTTGGGGAATGATGACAATTATGAGCTCTTTCATAAAAACATTGCAACAATGAACATATTGACCCCAAATCCATAGATCCCTTATGTGTTCGATGTTTTCCTTTTTGGGGGTAACCCCTCTTTCTTTTGATTCTTTTCTTTCACATGACACAACCTTAATCGGAAATGTATGACTTGGCATAGGGGATTTCCAAGTTGGATTTCATGTCTTGTTTCCTTTTTGCATTTTTTATTTCACTACTTTAAAGTAATTGCTGACAGAATGGTGTGTAGCAATTCCTTTAAAGTGGGGGCATACATTGGCATTATTCATTTGTATTTTATTATTTTTTGGTTCTTAGTGTAGCCTTGCCACTTTACACAATGCGTTTGTCACTTTGTGGATGACATTGGGTGTGATGTCTTTCATGAGTGTGATCTATCTTAGTATGTTACATTCCTCTTGGTGGCCTGATGCGATGCACTGCATCCCCTAAGCTGTAAATATTCTATTCTTTGATTGGTCCTCTCTTGGAGACATTATACACAATGTTCCCTAAGTGATAGACCTTGCATGAACTTAACAAGACTCATTTGAACATATTTTGCATTTCACATTTTTACATTTTTACATGGCCACCTTGCATAACACAACTTGCATGCTTGTGGTATCTTTGCATTTATTCATGAGTTCTAAGCATACAGAGCTTTGCTTATCTCATGAAGCACGAACTGACATTGTCTTTGTGGCGCCTTATTAAAGTTATGAAGAGGTATAACTTTGATATGGTTGAGTGGGAAGCTCATTTTGAGGCACGACTTTCCCCATAGCTACCTTTTGGGATTTCTCACCCTGTGGACAACCAAAAATTTTGCAGCCCCAAAGTGAGTATGTTGTGGATTCCTCACCCCACAGACAACTAGAAGTTTCGTGCCCCAAAGTGAGTATATTTGGGCCTTTTCACCTGGTGGAAAACCATGAGTTTTGTCACCCCAGAGTGAGTACACATTTCTTATTTCAAACAAATAGCCTAGATCTGATCCACAACAGGCTAGAAATATGATCGAAGCTTTCTTTCATTCCTTTTCATCATCATGTGTGTTCCTTTGTGCTTATGTTTGGTTTGCCATGGGATTGTGATCTTGGGGGCTTGATCATCCCTCTTGATTATTGTTGTCTCATCTTACCAATGTGTGTGCATTTGGATCCCTCTTAATGTGCATGTTGGGATACTTTAGCGAGAGTTTGAAGCAAGTTCATCCTCTCACTAAAGTGGGGGCTTAATGTGTCGCTAAAAAATGTATAGTTGACATTTTTATGCTCACTTGAGTCTTTCTAGTGGACTTTGGCTTGATTTTGCTTAGATTTAATGTTGTAATGTGGTCAACACATTCACATTAGGTCTTGGACCCTTGTGAATCATTAAGACTTATAGGTTGTCTTGTAAAGGTGTTGTGAAGTATTGTAACCCACTTTCACACTTTTCTAGGACCCTTTTATTATAATTCACTTAAATAACCTCTTTTTATTACTTACCAAGTCTTATTTTAAAGTGTTGTGAAGTGTTGTAACTCACTTTCATGCTTTTCTAGACTTGTCTTCACTAATTCAACCCTTTCTCATGTTTAAATGACCCCTTAATGCACTTTTTGACTATTTTTAAGTGTGTTTCTAAGGATATTCCTGTTGGAAAACATTTAATGCCTCGTAATTCCTGACACCCACTTAATTTTCTTAAGTGGGACTAAGTCGCCAATAGGGGCAACTTAGTCCTTTTTGACACAAAACTCAAAATTATTTCAATTTTCTAGCAGTTTTTTGTCCTCTAACCCTTGAGGTCGGCCTGTGATGTGTTATTTTTGGGAAATTTAGTGAGAACAAGTATAAATAAGGGTTTTTCCTCTCATTTTAAGACCTAATTCATTCAAGCATTCACTCATCCAATCCTTCAAGCAATTCTCAAGCATTCAAGCACTCTAAGCATAATCAAGTCATGCATTAGAGCACTTCATTGCATATTTTCATATTTTCAACATCAAAGGTGTGGTAAGTTTATGACATTTGCATGTTATCTATTTATCATTATCTTTCCATTTCATTTCATTGTTTAGGGTTTGATTACCAAAGTGGGGTTTGACCAAGGCAAACCCCTATTCTCTAACCCTCAACCATTTTTCCCCCTTTGCATGTGTGTTTGCAGACTTTGTGTGCACATTTGTCAAAGAAATAGGTGTTGAAAAGTGGTCAATAATTCTTCAAAGTCAATAAAGTCAACTTAACCCTAATTCAAGCTTGGAGATACTTTTTATCCCGTTTTCTATAGAATCAAGTGTGGACACTTGTCAGAAAAGCAAGTGTAGATTTGAGGTTTCAAGATTATGTCCCGAGATTCCCAAAATCTGTAGGAGGACTAAGTCACCACTGGTGGCAGATTAGTCCCGCTTTTGGACATGAAAAGTGGTTTTTGCATTTTTGGATACCCATTTGACAGATTCATGTTCTGACAAGTTTTCCTGAAACTGGGACTAAGTCGCCCAACCTGGCGTAAGTGTCCCAATCAACATTTTCAGTCAATTTCTTAGGATTCCAAAATCTCCTAGCAGCATCAAGTTTCAGATTCCAGGTGCACCTCTTTGATTTTGTTCTGTTATTTCATCATTTACTTGCATTTTTAGGCATTTTTGCATATCACAACGTGTTTTCTAGCACTTTGCATTTCTTAGGTTTTGCATGATTAAATAATTTTAATTTTAGATTAGTGCATTAGTACATCATAATTGACATAATACATCTCATTTACATTAACTTTGAGTGTAGACATTTGCATTTTGGACCCCATTCATTCCCCTTTCTCCTTTTAGGTGAGAAACCCTAAAAGGAGTAAAGCATTGTTTGGGCAACCCAAAATCATTGTTTACAGGGTCATCACCAAACACACAACTTGGAACATCAACCAAAGATTTCAAAGAAGTAAACATCTTACCAAAACATTGAGCCATCATGATGATGCTTTTACTAAGGTTCAAACTATTATGCAATAGATGATTGAAAGGCAAACCGCAAATCTGGATAGAGGATCTTGAGAGAATTCTGTCACAAAATTTTTTAGCCAAAAATGGAAAGAGGAAAAAGTCATCCAAGGGCGTCATTGTCTTGGGTAGGGTTTTAGGAAATTCAAAAGTTGACTGTGTCTGATATTGTTCAAGGTTTCTAGGTTTGTTTGCAGATAGGTTTGAAAGTGAATATTTTTCCAAAATTTGCTCAATTTATGCCAATGCCAATGTATAACAATGTGAACAATAACTAGCAATTTTGAATGCAATTTTCTGATCTAAAATGCAAAAATTGACTGATTGTAAGATGCCTAAATCTAAAAATGATGATTTTGATGTAGTTTTGAAAAAAAACAATGCAATTTTTTTCACTTTTGGAGCTATATGAAAGATGCCTAAATGAATGCAATTAAGAATTCCAAAAAAGAGATCTACAAGTAGACACAGACTAAAGACACAGAGATAGAGAGTTGTGCAAAATTTTGTTGATCCAAGTGTAGCAAGACAGAGGCGCCCAAGGGCTTCTATGTCCTGATAGGGCTTCTAAAAATTGAAAAGTTGAATGTTTATTAGACTATCTAAAGGTTATATTTCTGTGTGCAAACAGTTTTGAAAGTCAATATTTCTCTAAAATTTTCTCAATTTAAGACAATGTGACTCAAATGCAAATGTGTAACAATGCTTGAAAAATAAATGATAATTATGAATCTAGATTTGACCTAAATGACTGAAATAAACCCTAATGTAACCTATGATGCAACATGACATGCAATTTTTTGAATTTTTATCTTTTATGATATAAAAATGAAACCCTAAATGAACAATGAAAAGCAACAATACAAAACTTAGATCTAGGGTGAATTTTTAGAAGGTATATGATGTTAATAGGTTAGGTTCACCAAAATGAAACAAAGAAAATAGAACCCTAGGTTTTAGATTCAAATCTTTGTGTGGGATGTATTTTTATAGTGTTTCATTAAGATGGAGATCAACAAGGTAATTAGATTGACTTTCAACCATGAAGGTGAGCCAATCAAACCTAAATCTACATCTTTTTGAGCCTTGGAATAGATTGGAATTGATATGCTTTGATTAACCTAATTAGACTATGTGCCCTAATATGAAAAATGCAAGCTTCTGAGAATTGACAAACTGTAAGAGAGATTTACAAGCAAATCTGGGAAGGGTAGCTCATGTTGTGTACTTATAATATAAATTTGAATTTAGTCACTATAGGACATATTCACCCAAGGGAATCTTTGTCCTTGTAGGGGTGTCTTGTCCTATTTTTGCAATCCTCTGATGTTAGATCTAAGACTCCCATTTCCGCTTGCAAACTTAGAACTCCCACGACATGGGTAATGTCAAATCTAAAAATGATAAATAATCTAAAAGTAAATCAATAACACTCACATAGAAGGTGTAGCCGATGCCATCAAAATTATCTAGTATAAAGGAACATCCACACTTATATGTAAAATAAATTATACCATAACTATTTTACCACTATTCTCCATAAGTCTCCAAAGTTATTCACACCATAAAAGAGAGAGATTAAAATATTCTCCATACTATTACCAAAACATAAAACAATAAAGTAAAATATATAATAAATGACCACAAACATAGTGATCACAATAGATCCATACAAATATCAACTCCCATATCATGTGAATATAAATATCTAGGAAGAAGCACAAGACAATCTAGAGAGAAAATACAAATCAAATATCATGTAGCATGTCCTTTTGTCAACATCTCTAAGTGATCAGGTTGTGAAAATTAAGATCTGCTTTACAAAATCCCAAATAGAAAATCTTTATCAATATCTAGTTGTTCAACTGAAAGGTCAAATAAATATTGTTATTAAATAAACCAACCAAGATATAAGCCTGTCAAAATGAAGAAAGATAAAAAAAATCCATTCCAAAAACTAGATAATAAGCCCAAAACCATCATCTACACCCCTCAAATACACCCTCAAGAACTAACATCCATAACTCAAGACTCATTCTTATAAGAAGACAAAGGGAAAAAACCATACCAAACTATTCTTGAATAATCCCTCTAGAACTAACATCCATAGCTCAAGAATCATTCCAATTTGAAGACAAAGTAAAAACAACCCATGCCAATAAATCCTCAAATAATCCCTCTATAACTAACATCCATAGCTCAAGATTCATTCCTATGAGAAAAGAAAGCATAGAAAAAATGCATCAAAAAATAAGGTTTGAAATACTTATCAAATTACTCACCATTGGTAGGACCAAGAGTAGGGAATGGGATTGCTCCTCTAGGATATACCAAACCACAATGAATCTCTCCAAGAAAAATACATTTAATAGGTCCATGTTGAATTTGCATCCAACCTAGGTGTAGGCTCTTCAGTATTCCTACTAAAATCTCATCAAATAACTGTATCAACATGATCTCCAAGAATAAGAGATATCTAGCATTACCCAAATCTGATATAGGTGTACAATTGATAATCTAGTGCCAACCAAAATCGAATACAACACCATAATAACTAGAATCTCATAGGAAAAATTATCAAAACACTTGTCTATGAAATTATCAGAAATCACCCCCAAATCTACAACTAAAAAAATTGGAACTAACAATTATAGTGTGATCTAAATCTCCTCAAAAGAAGATAATATCTCCCAAATTAAAATATTTTCCCTAAGAGCACATATATCATGCCAAAAAGCTAATGTGCAATCAAGAGTCCACCATGGAACAATAACATCTATCTTGTAAATAAGGATAATATGTCATATAGACAAATCATAAATAACACCTCAACCAAACATTTCAATATTTCTCCATGGTATTGGAAGATATTAACATCTACAAACCACATGAAGACAACCCATGGTACACACAAGATCAATTACAATAATAACAACTTTAGAGAATAAATTAGAATCAAGATCTCCAAACCAAGAGGTTAAACCACCACTTAAATAAATAACCATGTCATGCTAAAGATGCAAGAATACAAGAAACCTCCATGACACCATGATCACCACCCAATACACCCACATAAAACTTCCATTAAGTCTCACATGTCTTTTGCACCATGTAGTCAATAATCATAGGTCCCACAACATCATTGTATTAGGTAACACCATCTCTCTCAACCTCATAATAATAACCAAACCAATATAAGGTGACAAAACTACTAACCAAACAAAATATACATCAATCTAAAATATCTATGGGTATATATTACCCATATTTGAGTTATCTATGCAACCTATAAGTATAGATGACCTACACAACTATACAACTTATAGATATCATAATATAAAATATAAATTAAGCATCACATTGATAGCCATGTCAAACATATACAACTAAAGATAAACATGTAAATTTGACCAATTAAAACTCTAAATCACCTCTATATTTGATTCTCCATATTCTCACAAAGTGTCATATAGTCAAATGAACCAATAAACACCTTAAAAAAGTAAGTAAATAAATCATTTCTGAATATTCTAAATCTAATCCAATGTGAAGTGCTAAAAAATTGCTCTTTGTTGCTTATAAGAAGTCCAAAATTAGATATAAGATATGACTTGTTAACACATTAGAAAAAAACTAGCTTCTAATTAGAATTTTCTGTCAAAAATAGTAAAATGTAGAAAAACCACTAATACCACCACATAGTACTTGAATAAGATATTTATGTCAACTGACACAAAAAATTGACTCAAATAAAAGTTATGGCTCCCAAAGAAAATAGCCTCCTTTAGTGCATTTGACAACTTGCTTGGTGGTCGGGCAGTGGTGCCACAAATGGTAGTTTAAATCAAGTGGAGAGTGGGAGGTTGTAAGGTAGTGGGGCCATCTTGGTAATGATGGGGTAGAGGGGTAGACCACCCTCAGTGGTTCTTACGCTTAGCTCCCCATGGTTTGGTCACAAATAGGGGTTGGCCCTTTCCTATGAACATGGGCCAAATGGTCACCTATGTGACCTACACTATCTCCCCAAAGTGAAACTCCACACCTTTTGTATAGCTAGCACAAATTATTTGTACCACAAACCAAACAAAATTCTTAATTTTTTATTTTTTTATTCCTCTTATTCTTTTCGATGTATGAAATCTAGAATATGCTAGCAAATCTACTAAAAATATGAAATGGATGATATTACTACATGGATCATACAACTATATGGATTCGTAAAGTTGCTAGATTTCAACTTTCGTAATTTCCTCATGTCAAAGAAATGACCTAATTTATTTTGAAAACATAGTCAAGTATTATATGGATCCATAGGTTTTTGGGCCTTCTAGACTTAACGTCGAGGTTATTTTGTCTAGGTATCCCATAAATCTCACCCTCGAAACCTTAAAAAATAGAGCCCAAACAAAAAATCCACTTGCTAAATATTCATCAAGCCCTAGATATGCAACAATCCAAGTATTAAAGCATACCTATAACCTTGAAAATGTCTTCATTATTTTCCTACAATACCATGGATTCAACTATGCACAAGACTTGGTAATTCTATTGGTTTCTTTTTGAAGGTTGACGATTCCACTTCTTTCATAGGGAATTCAACCTCTGTTCGTATTCTGGTGGATATTGATATATCCTTGTCTCTTCATGAAGATGTGGTTTTGTTGATTGGGGATTGACCTTGGTATCAACCACTCGATTATGAGGGCTCGATTACCATTATTTTTCTACTAGTTACTTGGCTTCAACTTGCTCTCTCCTACATCAAAATGGTGTAGTTACTTGGTGGAAGAATGATAATGATGATCTCCTAACTGTTTCAACTTTTGTCTCTTTTGAGGATGCCTCCTCTTAGGCTTCTGATGAGTGTCTACCTATGTGACCTACACTATCTCCCCAAAGTGAAACTCCACACCTTTTGTATAGCTGGCACAAATGCTTTGTACCACAAACCAAACAAACTTCTTAATTTTTATTTTTTTTATTCCTCTTATTCTTGTCGATGTAGGATGATGTAGACCTGATATGAAATCTAGAATATGCTAGCAAATCTACTAAAACTATGAAATGGATGATACGACTGCATGGATCATACAACTATATGGATTCGTAAGGTTGCTAGATTTCAACTTTTGTAATTTTCTCATGTAAAAGAAATGACCTAATTTATTTTGAAAACATAGTCAAGTATTATGGGTGTTGCCACAATAGTGTGTCTCACTTTTGGGACATGCTAATTTTTGCCTGAAATCACTTTTTTTAGAAAAAATAATAATTTTAGCCTTGAGAAGTTCCATCTAAAGGGTTTTAATTGAAGAGGGATAGATACGACCCCCTTAGATCAAACCCACTTGGATAGAACCCCTCTAGTATTAAATCATACCCACAATGGAGTCTCCTTCGCACCTATCAAAATGCTAGCAAAAAAACATGTTTACTTTACCTTTTGAGGGATTAAATAATTTCATTTAGAAATGATCTTTTGTAAGATTGTAGCCCTCAAAACAAGCTTTCCAACAAGTATAGTTTTGATATGTTTTCATTTTATCTTGTATTTAATTTTTAATTTTTACTGAACATAGGTTTTTCTTTGAACATCAGGCTCTTTGTTCTACAAAGGTTAAAAAATAGTAAACCATTGTAAAAAAATTTCAAAAAATACCCTTTCCCTAGGTATTGATGTCCTTGTTTCACTAAAAAAAAAAAATTGGATTTCAATATATACACACGAAGTTAGGTTATATGACACACACGCATGTCCAAATTATAGTTATAGTGACTTCAAAAGTTCATTAAAAAAATATATGTACCACAAAATTATGAAAAAATATCCATTTCCTAGATATTGATGTTGAAAATCTATATTCCAAAAATTAGAACTTCATCCTTTATAGAAAAAAAGTTATGTTGTATGACACACATGTTACTTTATGAAAAATGTTGTTTTCCTGTTTAAAACTAGTTATTAAAGGAGATGTTGAAAGATTCATGATTTATTTCAAAAAAAGTTAAAAAAAATATTTAGAATCTACACACAAATTGTAACAAATCATTGGTTCGCATCATCTTCAAATTCTTGATGGTTTAGATGCTATAGGTCTTAGAAGATGAAGATTCAGTAAAAAATATTGATGTAAATGTCCATCTTGGGCAAAAAGTGAGACACAGTATTGTGATTTCACCCTTATATGGATCCATAGGTTTTTGGGCCTTCTAGACTTAATGTTGAGGTTATTTTGTCTAGGAGGTCTTGCATAAAATCTCACCCTCGAAACCTTAAAAAATAGAGCCCAAACAAAAAATCCACTTGCTAAATATTCATGAAACCCTAGATATGCAACAATCCAAGTATTAAAGCATACCTATAACCTTGAAAATGTCTTCATTATTTTCCTACAATACCATGGATTCAACTATGCACAAGACTTGGTAATTCTATTGGTCGCTTTTTGAAGATTGACGATTCCACTTCTTTCATAGGGAATTCAACCTTTGTTCATATTCTGGTGGATATTGATATATCCTTGTCTCTTCATGAAGATGTGGTTTTGTTGATTGGGGATTGACCTTGGTATCAACCACTCGATTATGAGGGCCCGAGTTGTTTTTCTACTGGTTACTTGGCTTCAACTTGCTCTCTCCTACATCAAAATGGTGTAGTTACTTGGTGGAAGAATGATAATGATGATCTCCTAACTGTTTCGACTTCTGTCTCTTTTGAGGATTCCTCCTCTTACGCTTCTGATGAGTGTCCTACTCTTGATGCAATTTTTGTTTGTCTTGAGGACCCTACTAGTGTTTCTCCCCCTTCAAGCACATCACCTAAGAAATGTTTTTTTTGGAGCAATAATAACCATTTTCATTAATTTAAGGAGAAAAAAACATGCAAAAAAGTATTAAAAATATACAATGCAAAATAATAGGAAAAATATATCTTCAAGATTACACAAGATGTACCCGAGGAAAATCCTCAAAGGGAAAATCCTAGCCTTCAAAACCACTCATACACTTAATGCATTAGTTCATTAGCGAAGATTACAATATAATTACAAAGTTTTATGTAAGGCTTTTAAAACATCAAACTCCTTAATTGCTCCCCATGTGAACAAGAAAATAAAAATCACGTAACAAGACATTCCAATCTATGCTTTCTCTCCTCACATATACAACTTGGAAGATATGCTTAATTGACCTTATCCAACAAGCAAAGCTTACGTTAACCAACCTCAACAACTACTCATGTTCTTGTTTTAATGGACAAAAGTTTACACAAAACTACTAAGTGATATTACATAAACCACACGCCTCTAGATCACGAGCTTACAAAACCATGTTCCCCTCATTTATTTTTTGATACTAAATTTTTCCAACATTGAATGTCGTTGAAGTGAAATTCAAGTATATTTATGATTGTGCTTAATAGATGCTTGTGTATTGTGCTTTAAAAATGTATCTCAGTTATTGGTTGTTGATGTCCAATACAAGCAAATAAAGATTGATGACTAAATCAGGAAAAAAAAGCTCTTTGTTCTTTCAATACTTTTGTGATCTCTCAATCTATTATTCAATGATGTTAAAGTGCCCTATGATAATGTCTTTATATACAAAAATCTAGGCATATGATCTAAATTTTTTGGCATCTACATGAATAGGTAATAGTCATATCATGGAATTATCAACCTTCAAAAATGAGATTATAAATTTTAGAAATTGGAGATGTGATGATACACATTATCTAGTCGAACATGGACGAATCAATGAGAACTATCAAACATACATTTTGAACTAAAAGATATTATATATCAAATTAGTGAATTTAAGTTTAAATTTAGTGAACACCTAAAAAACTAAATTATATGTAAAAATATCTAACAAAATAACATAAAGAAATAAAAATATAAAAAATATAAATATTTCCCTCTTCAATAATTATGCCTTGAGACATAACTACAATGGTAGGAAGGGATAGACTTTAATGAGGTGAGTGTGTTAACAAAAACTACTAAAAATTGACATATATTTAAAAAACATAAAATAAGTCTCAAGTAAATAAAATAAAGTCACTCGTAAATAAATAAAATAATTATAAAAAAATAACTCCTAAGTAAATAACAATATCTTTTCAAATAAAAATGAAATAAAATAATTATTAAGTAAATAACATAATTTTAAAATAAATCTTAAGTATGTAATTTAAAAATAATTGTTAAGTATATAAAATAAAACTATTATAGCTATTTTACAAATAAATTTTATTATATTTACATTGTTTTAAAATTTTATTTGAGTTTTCTTTCATAATTTTAGTTTGATTAATTATTTAAAGTTTACATCTTCATTAATTTGTGCTTATCAAATTTTCAACTATAATTATCAAATAAAAAAATCTCAAATTAACAAATCAAAATATTTTATTTCTTGATTCATAATTTTTTTTTAAAAATGATTAGCATTTAAACTTATAATTAAAATATCATAGACCTTTCCTTTCATTTAATATATATTTTTGTCTCATTTAGTTGGTTTTTTGAATGAAGATTTTTCCTTTATAGAAATTGGGTATTATTTGATTTTTTTTTTTGAAGATTTCACATGATATTTTGGAGGATTTTACTATTAAATGGCAGCTGAAACTTGTTTTTGGGCTACTCAACAGTGGTTTAACGATGAGTAAATCTTATTTTCAGGTGTGAGACAGATTTACAGATCAATTTTGGACTTACAAGTCCATAGAGAAAGCCTATCCACTACTAATTTTATAACAAAATAAAATTAGTAAATCCACTAAAAAAACTTCTCAAAAAACCTATTAACACTTATTTTACATCAATTTACCATATATAAATAGACTAAACACCCAAAAGAATCTTAATTAAATATACTAAATATATAAATATCCAAAATAAAAGATTATAATGTACCCATGATAATATTTTTAGCAATTAGGTAAGTAATCAAAATTATATCCCTTAATGAGCATTGGAAGGAATGGCGTGTGTACAAGTTGAATCTTTTGATGGATTCTGTGATGATAAAGGCACTCTTGAGTATTACCCCTTCAACTTTTCTGGAACACATTTCTATGGTGAAGAAGATACTGACAACTACATATGAGAAAAAGGCTTACAACTAGAGGAATGAATATTTTTTTTCACAATTCTCCTTGTAAAAGAAAAAAGTAAAGTAGAAAGAGACATTTCTGCCCACACTTTTTATAAAATTTTGTCTATTCTTACAGTAAGAAGTCCATTTCCATCATGCCCATGCAAAGTTATTTCCTTCCATCATGTAATTCATGTAATATGCTGTATCATCTTATGTTCAGAAGGAAGACAGAATATGTCACATTGGCATATATATATATATATATAAAACTATTACAACATATTATTGTAATTCCTTTACTTTTTGGGTATTGAGTATATCAAATCTCTATTGTTTGTTTGTTGTTTTTTTATCCTGCACTTTGATTTTATATTGTTGTGGGTGTTTTTAGGCTGTTTTTGGCCATTTTATGTGTATGACTGTTTTGTTATAGACTGTTTCCTGACAGAGTATAATTACAGTTTGTAGCTGTTCTAATATGAACTGGTGTATCCATTTTAAACTGCCTTTCAACTTAAGTTTTGCCATTTATTCATGTTCATTTGTTTTGTATATATGGATTTAGTTGTCATTCTGTTTATGATTCTAATGTTTTTTTGGTTGTTTGCAAGTGTTATTGACTGTGCTTTGGTACAGTTGTTATGGAGAAGATGGGGCAGTCCCATATGCAAGCAATGTAGCTTTTTCTTTTTCTTTTTCAAATGAATGTGTCTTAAGAAAAATACAAAATGATTCTGACAAAGACATTACTTTATAGACAGAGAAGTGTATACCATATTCTTGTGACAAGGCTTGGGGTAATCTTAAACTACTCCTGATTTTGATTTATTTGGTTAAGAAGAAAATAATCCTTGATAATGAATGCCATGTTTGTTGGATTGGACATATAAGCTAAATTTACTAAATTTCTTGGCACTACTGATTACCAATAATTCGTATGGATGTTTTATAGTTGAGTCACCAACACCATTTTTGTCTCATTTATTTGGTTATATTTTTGTCTTCTTAGTGTAGAAGTAATTAAAGCATAAGCACTTATAAAGATTCAAACTTTAGAAATAGTGATTTTGTTTTATATATATAGGATCTGAATGTATAAATATAATGATTATAGTACACAAAATCAATGATCATATTAAATGTTTTTTAAATATATCATAAGAAATCATTTGCCATGTAATAATAAGTATATATAAAAATATATATAATTTACAATACAATCTATTAGAATCCTTTAAATGATTATAAGTATTAAGCTTTAGTATTACTTTCATAACAAAATTTTGTTCATATATTTATATAAGATTTGATTAATATATAATGCTACCTTTCCATCTTACTAAATATTAGTACAATTACAATAGAGGATGATATAGGAAGAGAAAACATTATTAGAACACTTTTCGACTAAAAATAGAGCTTGGAGGTGATCTCTCATGTACCACCCAAACAAGTGGGACCCTACACTTCATGATTGAGACCATGAATGAGAAACATGAAAGGACAAGACATAGGTGAACAATGTAAGTGACACAATAACTAATGTATAATAAAACCTTTTCCAAGAATTCCAAGTACAAGTTACCAATATACCACTAATCTCCAAGGTAGATAAAGTAAGAAAAAAATGAGATGCCTTGTACATTGTAGGATTGCTACACAATGTATGACACTAATTGTGCACTTGTATAGGGATAGAGGCAAGTGCTTAGTTGTTATCTAGAGATGACAATAATGGTCCATGAAGAAATTAGCTCTATAAACTCTACTATAGGATTCAAAGTAAAACTCTACATGTAAGAGTTGGTGTCTTGTAACGAAGGGTGGGTCTCAAAAGACATCAAAATACTCATTGCTAACAACTTGATATTATGCAAACTAAATGCATGGGTACTATAACAACAATACTTAAATAAAACTGATTATATGATCCAAATCTAGACTTTTATATGTATATATTAATTAAATATTAGAATAAACCCAAAATGAATATCGAGATCTCTATGTTCATGTTTATACACGTCTACTAATTCATAGTTTTATCTTTGCCATTTTATATGGCTTGAGATAACTTAAAAATCAACACATAGTTTTAAATCTTGAGATGATAGTTCTAAGAACTTCCCATCAACCCAATTAATCCATAGTAGGTATGACTACTTTCATAATTATGATAGATCCTAGATAAATCAACCTTTTGGTCAATGAAGCAATGATATGATGTTCTAAGGTGTCAAAATTTTCTCCCATATCTAAGGGATAACATATATGTTGAGAGCCATGGGAAGTAAATTAAATTAGCTTTAAACATAGATTTGAATTATAAAAGTTAAGTACCTTGGAAAAATCATTTTCTATTTTAAGTTCAAGTACTTATTGTAGTTGTCTTTATGTTATATTTAAAGACCCCCGGTGAGTGTGACTAACAATTGACAAAATCAATCTCAAATTTGAACGTATGTAGAAGATTAAACACCTTCTAGTGTGTTTATGGAACCAAAAATTCACATCTATTAAAGTATTCTTAAACATAAATATAATTCTCCTTGACAATGAACACAATTACCTTTAATAATAAATACAATCATGTAGTAAAATGAACACAATAGTCATAAATAAAAATACACAAAACTTCTAAAGAAATGAACTTGGTACTCATAAATCATATTTCATAGTACTCATAATCAAGCCAAATTAGAAATCAACAAGGTTTATACCAATATCTATGATCACAATGATCATTGATATGGTTCATTTGAAGCAATTATTCAATAAGGGATACTATCGACTCACCCTAAAAATAAATGGTTGATTCCAAGCATCCTAAAAATAAATCCCTATAGCCCATCCAAAATCCAATAAGGAAATCTTAAATCCAAACCTATCAATCTCATCCCCAAATCCAAAATGAAGCAAAGTCAAGAAAATGAAAAATAAAAAGCAAAGCCTAAAAAAAAAAGTAAAGAGATAAAGCATCCAGTAATTCTCATGGCACCTTAGACAAGTACCATCATATGAAATATTGTTTTTGGGTGACATGCATAAATTCACCATCTACAAGCACCCTGCAATTGGGGATAAGCTTCTCCCATCCTATCTACCCCACCCTATCAATACCCATCCATTAAATTTTAATATCTATCCCATCATATATTACCAAGTTTTCAACCTTGATAAGGGTACGGGCATAATGTTGAAACATGCTTTGGATATCTCTTGATGTACCCAATATTTTGTAGCATATCCTACCACTATCATCACAATCTAATTAAAATACAATGTCATAAGTAGCATATCTAGAGTTGGGCATGATATCCCTATGCGATGTATCCTTGGAGATTCCATTCTAACCATTCAAACATCCATCAATCCAACACCCAATCTCTCCCATCCCCTATCTAAGAAATCCCTTAATCATTTAAGTATGCAAGCATGGATATGAATTAGAACATAACATAATTAATTTATGGATCTTGAGGCTTTCATCCAATCAAAATCCTAATTTTCAACACATTAACAAATCAATTCCTAACATCTACCAAACACAAATATCACATTTGATTGGATTTAATTATATATTTATTATTTCAATCCTCTCTAGAAATCGAAAAAAAATATCATTTAATCATTTAGCCTAAAATAATTTTATGTAAGTGTTATTTCCATTACAATTATATACTATTATTTGGTTTTTATTTAAATTGACATAGATTGACTCAAAATTCTACACTTAAAATCATCATAAAATGCCATATATCATTGTTTTAATTTAAAACTGTGGTTATTCAAAAGTTTCTTGGAAATATTATTTTAAATATATAAACATAAAAAATTCTATAGACACCAAAGAGTTTTAGTTCAATTGGTTGGGCATAATTGGTGAGGGTGATGATATGTTCCTTGGTTACACCATCTGCCAAGGTTTAAATGCTTTGGAGGTGCAATAGATAAGGAACGAGGATAGGAGAGTGTGCTACACAACTTTGATAGAATGGATACCCCTTAATCTCTAACTTTTAACTAATAAAATAACTTTGATTTATACTCTTATATCAAATTACAAAAAGATCTACATTTAATATAAAACCTTCCCAAAGAGAACCATGGAGTCCCCATAAGGGTCCCATAAAGTATACTCGACAAAATGCATAATAAAAAAAACATTCCCCAATCCCTTTCAGACTTAAATCTACATTTAAAAAATGTACATAATTCTACATTTTCTTTATTCTATATTTCTATCAAGAAAGTGAAGTCATTTCATGTCTATCTCACCATGAAAAATCTCACCATGAAAATAGAGGCCTAATTTAATCCATCAACTAATGGAATAAGACAATAAAGTTGACTTAGTAAGGTCCCTACATAATATTAAGGTGACCTGTAAAATACAAAGTTTTGACCAAAGCTAAGTGAAAATCAAATTAAAGTGGATAGAAATTTAATATTAAATTAGTTTTAGTTACTATTATTAAAAATAAAAAATGAAATTTAATATTAAATGAATTTTGTGATTGCTTATTTTATTTTAGTTTACTATTATTAAAAATTAAAAAATAGGGCCACTTAAACAAGACAAAAAAAAATCATTAAATCTAAGACTTTCTCATCTTTTTTCTTTCCTGCTTTAATTTTAACATAGTTTAAAATGAAAAATTAAAATTAAAAACATTGGGAAATACCAAAGACCGACATAAGCTTGGTTGCAAAATAATGTCTGTAACGACCGAACATTACCTTCCCCACATGTTTACTCAAATAAAAGAAAAAAAAAATAATATATTATTCGCACCAATCAATAATTAACACAATTAATAACCCCAAATAATAAAAAGGAAAAGAAAAAGCAAAAGCTAAAATTTTAGCTTTATTTTTAAATAATTTAAATATTAGCTGGATTCCTCGTATGGCATGCCATGCTAGATGGCATGTATGGGAAGCTGTTATTTGACATTCAAATGTAGGTCTCCGTTAAGTGACGTGAAATTGTGCGTCAGTGGATTGCCACCAGCAAGTCCTGTTCTTAGATTTTGACGGTTTGACGGTTACCTTTCACCCGTCATTGTAGGTAACCGGGGTTTGGTAACGACGGATTTTCTTTTTAAATGTAGTAGATGATTCTTTATGGGGTATTTGGTGTGCTGGGTTGACTGCTTACCGTCGTTAAATCTTTTGACACGTGTGACGAAATGTAACTTGAAGTGCAAGGTTAGTGCATGGAAGAATCCAAGAGAGAATATTTGGTCTAATTTTTATTTTTATGTTATTGGAAAAAAAATATTATATTATATTAATAATAATAAAATAATATTTTAAGATATTCATTTAGATTTGAAATAAAGAGGCATATTTATAGAGTTTATGAAGATTTTGGATAAATAGCCTAATAATTATAATCTTTTTTTCTATATTATAATATATAATTGATTTTGGGTATTTAGATTTTTATTATGGTGGGTATGGTTTTATATGGGTTTGTTGGATGGGTTAGTAGTTTATTGTTGATTTTGTTTCTTGGACTCTTCGTTAAGATAATATATTATATGTTTAGAGCAATTTTGACATCAACATCTCATTGATTTCATGTAATATTTAGTAGTTGTGAATCCAAAGACTTTGATTCTTGATATCCCATAATAACTCTTTTTGGTTAGCCTAGTGGAGTTGGTTTGGGTCGTGGGTTTGCTTCCCATTGGTTTCGGGTTTGACTTTGCTCTTGGCTTTACCCATTTGGGACTGGCTTGTAGGTTGTTGGGTTCCCTCGTAAGAAACAAGTCTCGCCTCAACTCGCTCCCTTGATTATGAATCGTGGAGATACAATATCTCACGATTAATATTATTGATTTTTTTTTGAATTAAAAATTGTAATTTAATTTGTTTATCTCAATTCATAATATATTCTTGTTAAGATCATTTACCAAAATGAAGTAAGATCAAACCAAATTCAATACACTTACACAACTTTTAGATCAATATATAAGTTACCTCGTACTAAAATATTAATAAATTATTTTGTTAGTTGGCCACTTTCTTAAAGAATGTGTTTAAATAACCTTTGAAGATTGGGTGCCTAGAGAATTTGGGGGAACAAGAAAGCAGCTAGTCTTAAGGAAGCGTGTTTGTAAGTAATGTTCTAGGAGATTTATGGATAACTTTTTAATAGGAAAAATATAACTATATATATAAACTTAAAAGGGCTACGAAATACGTATATACGACAAACAAATGTACGCTACTTTGGTGTATATACCAAAGTCAACAAGTTGATTAAAGCTGCTGACGTCATTTAAATTGATTGTTTCATAATTTGCTTTGATTTTAAATTAAATCATTATTATATATTAGGAACTTTTTAATTTTTGTTTTTAAATTTTCTTAAGAAATTGAAATTAAGTACAAGTTCGTAGGTTTCATACTTATGCTGACTGTTACGACACAACCATTTTTTTCAAAAGGTTTACTAGTTTTGAAAGTTTTCAATGTGTCGTGATATTTTTTTGGGTTGTTTTTATTAAATAATGTTAAAATTATAATAAAAAGCTTCTAAGTGATTAAAGTATTAATTATATTTTAAATTAATTAAATTTTTGATGTGGTAAGGTGTGATAATTAAAAAACATACATATTTTTAATTATATTCTATTTTAAAATTATTAATTAAAATAGAACATGATGTAAAAGATATACTCAAAATATAATATTTATTATTTAAATAGAAAAAATAATATTGTAATGGTCAAATTTGAATATCTATGCCATTTTCATGTCATTGCATGTTTTCTTATACACAATCCTAAACATTTATTTCTTGCTTTATCCATATATATACACATCACAATATATTCACCATAATCATGCATTTATTACACCTACCTATGCACCCATCCCCATATATGAAAGGAAGCAAAGATGTAGATTATACTTTCTACGCTAATCTATGAGAGGAGATATGTGAAAAAATTAAATTGATCATAATGTTACAAGGAAATAGACACAAAAGAGATATAATATAGCATTAACTTAGGTTAATTAGAATCCCTTACCCTTGCTCATCCACTTTGGGGTGTACAAGATTGATATCTCATGTGGCACCCCATATATTGGGGAAACATGATAATCCATTAGCACTAGGATCAATAACATAGTGATGATCTATTAGGCATGACTAAATCTCCAAATTTTCCCTAGTAGAGCACTCCTATCACACCAAGCACCACATTTGCCTCAAGAATGCCCAAGTTATGGTCAAGGATTTTTTTTTCAAACAAAAACTCCAAGAGGCCATCACCATCAAAAGCCACACCACCAATCTCAATCGAGTTGATAGGTGGCACATATGTCCATCTTGGAAACTCTTTCTGAACTCCTTCCATTCAAACTCCTCTCCCTAGTGGTCTCTCTCTTTCCTTCTCCCATCCCCTGCCTTATTACCTTCTCCTCCACCCCTTCATAGGACCCTTTATCTTAGCCCCCCTTTCCTCTATTTCTCCACCTTTCTTCTTCCTTAGCCTTAGGTTCTCTTTATCCCTAACCTTAACCCCTCCTCACCTTGCCAAGCCCTTCATTAATCTCTCCCCCCTCCCACAACTAACCCTAGACCTACTTCCAAGCCAACCCCTTCATTCTTTGGGTGTGCTCCTTTGTTCCCCCCTCATGTGCCCTTGCTCCCCCCTCTCCTTTTGTTTTCTTGATCCTTGTTTCTCTCTTTTCTTTGTCCTTCCTATTTCTCACTTTGCTTTCCTCTCTCATTATTACCTTCATTTTACTTGCATCTCTTTCTATTCTCATGTGCCCTCTCTCCCTTATCTTTTTCCTTTCTTCCTATTTCTCCTTCATATTTTTATTTTGGATTCCTCAATCTTATGTTATCCTCTTTTTTTAAAACTTAAATGGAATTTATATCTTGATACTACAGTTATGGTTCTTGACCAACTCAAAGTACATAGATGACCAACATCCTCATCAATCGCTAAACAAGGACAAATCCAAAGCAAACATGTAAATCAACTAAACAATATCCAATATACTAATCATTGTTCAAAATATAGCTCATGAATTTAATATAATTTTCCTTCTCAAACAATTTGTCAAAGATAATCCTAATTCTAAATATTGTTCATAGTTATTGTGTGCTTGTTTGAAACCATTCATTGATTTGTGGAGCAAAAGTTCAATGGGTTCTAAAATAAGAAGCAAAACCAAAGTATAGAGTGTGAGAGGGCCTTGGTTGGTGGTGCAACAAGTTCAAACCTTTCATCTAGTTAAGGCTAACAGAATCATCTAACATATGGGTTTAACAAGTGAAGGTAGGCTAATTCTAATACAGAGGCTAAGAGCTAAATATATATTCACACCATCGTAAGATGCAACAATCATGGAAGCACAACATGGGTGTCATATTTTAGAATGACAAAAGTATTCCCAAATTTTGAGGGCTACTGTTAAAATTACATAAAAGGGTAAAAAAAACATTACAAAGCCTTACCTCAAGTGTTATGTAAACATTGTTGTGAACATGCAAAAGATCTTTAAATCTCGATTCAAGTTGATTTCTCTCTTCCATACATTTTCAAAGACTTACCCAGAACTGTCATGTGAATAACCAAATCTTCACCTTACACAATAAGATAATTAAGTAGTTCTTTCATATCATGGTATGGCAGATGAATGATCAAATTCCAAAGCTTCAAAATTTTTCATGTTCAACACATCACAAGTTCAATGTCTCAGAACTACATCTAGAGGAAAGCACCAAAATATATTATCATGAATTGATTTATTTTTTCCTTCCAACCTCTCTCCATTTAATTACTCACAACTACCAATAAATCACTTCATAAGCCAATAATTGAGCTCTGTCACACTTCCTCCATGTCTACTCAATACATTTTTTTTCTATTTTTGGACCATAGCCCCAAAACTCTAAACATATAAAAGTAAAATCATTCTTCTATAACATAATCAACTATTTAAACTTCAAAGCTTAAGACTGTGGCTATATAAAAATAAAAAATTAAGTAAATAAGCAAGATCTGAATGTTGTAAATATCTAAAAGTAGAATATCTCTTTCTATCATATTTAAGAAAAGTTACCCCACTATTGTGTCATATTTAGTTTTATAAGATAGTTTATCATGCCCTCCAACATTCACACCTCTAATAGACCTTGAAAAGTCCAATTATGATAATCTTCATAACCAACGCTGCAAGATGTGGACATCTAAAACCAATTATTTGTTTCTTACCATTGCCTTTTGTAGAGCCTCCTCCAAAAATTAATAATCCTACATGAAACATCCACCCATAATCACTAATAACATATGGTGATTAATAAGTGAATATAATCCAAAGTCAAGGAGTCAAACCAGGACTAATATTTTTTAGTTTCCTTTCTTAACACACATAAAATGATTCCACAATCATTAAAATTTGTACATGTCCATTTCCTATACTTTGACATAACTAAAAATGCAAACATTTTCATTACAAGTATATGCACATACATTATAAAAACTCATTCAAATTTTTAAGAGAAGAATAACTAGCCTATAAGATTCATCTAATCTTTCAGTTAGTAGGTCACATTATCTCTAGCTTTCTTCACCTTCCCCTCATTCTTTTGGGTTCATCTGAATTATATATTTATGTATATAATATTAGATGCATAGGACAACTGAGAGGGGGGGTGAATCAGTTCTATACTTAAAAAAAATAAAACCCTCAATATCTTTTCAAACCCTTATCAACCATTAAACCCTTATCATGCATTAGCATAATGTAAACATATGAAATAGTAACACAAACACATCCAAACACATAAGAACACCAGATTTACATGAAAAACCCAAGAAGGGAAAAACCACAGTGAGGATTAGCTCACATATATATGAATTGCAACACTAAATACAATTAGGCTCACTACCAAGAAAAAGAAGGATCATTGTCGGGTGGCTCACTGCCAAGAATAAATAAATAGAAGAAGACTGTTACAAAGAGATTCACTATCTTGAAAGGAAACGAGAGAAATCCACCATTGAAACCTTATGCCATCCATAACCTTCGGCTTACTACTTCTAGTAACTTCAAGCACATTGAAAATGTAGACCCTTCTGCTCACTACTTTAGAGTCATAGGTATTAAGATCACACTTAGATCACCACACTTAATCAAATTCACATCTTTCACACCCCTTCTATAGATCCACACACATCTCCAATAATTTACCTTATATACCATCCACAATGTAAATAATCTCAATTAGGTCAACCTTAATGAAATGTTTGCACCTAAAACATGCAACACCAAAATAGGTTGGCACCAAAAACCTCCATGGTGGAAAGAAGTGAAGGAAGACCAAACCAAGGGTTAACTAGGACCCAAATCCTCATCACCATGCTACTCAACACATTCACAATCCACGAGGTACCTTCACAAATAGTGCTAGCACGCCAAGTTAGTGAAACTTGAACCAACACTACAAGTGACCATATACACACTTATCTAGGTCATGCAAACTACACAAAAAAAATTCATAGCATCCACACAACATCTTAGAACATTCCATCATCATAAGAATATTTTGCAACTTTGCCACAACCACCTGAAACTGAGAACACCATTGTTTTGTGCAACTAGACACATTGCCACATAACACAACTCACTAACCAACCTCGCAGAACACCTCAGTACCTGAAACCTCGAGGGAAAGAAGTTACAAAAAATATAAGATTTTTCCAAAATCCGTAAGATAAGAAACTTTACTACAGAGAAATGTGGAGCAATCACATTTCTCCCAAACAACCTTCTACACAGACAGACAAATTGTCAAACACAACTTTCGATAAAGAGCAATCCAGAACCTGAAACTCTGGATATAGAACCTATGAACACCTCTGATCATCATATCCAAACCACATAGGCATATTTCCAACCATGAAGAAATGCGGATCACAACACTAAACACACCTCTGTCACACTACAAATTGTTTTATTCAAATTTTCTCAAAAGTTCTTGGAAACCAAGTGAACTTACTACAACTGCAACTCTTATCAATGAAGACATCAATGAAAATGTTGATGACAACACCACAACACCTTCTTACAACACATCCATACTAGCACACACACTAGACAACAATCTTTGTAACTATGACAACACCAACATCCTTCCAACAACTCCAACACACGATCTCCATATAGTTGACATCAATGACCAACACCAGGAACTACAGACATCAATGAAAACACTAGAAACATACTTGCAACAATATCCCCCCTTGTCATTAATGCCAACACTAGCTCTTTGAAAAACCATCAACAACAAAAGCAACCAACAACAACTTTGCAACAAACAGCACTCCCCCTAACTGGGGCAACTCTTCATACTCTCATTCTCTTGCTCCTGAAAATTCTCTCCCCCTGTGGTCTTAAGACCATATTCTCTTCTACACTATTCAACCAACTCTCTCCCAAGCAACTCTAGCTCTCTCCTACAATACTCCTTTACTATATTTTTTCAACCACTCTAACTCTCTCCCCATTTGAAATCAATGGTAAAGGGCCATAAAATCATCCAAATCTCTTTCCTGCATTGAAATCTTTTGCTCCCCCCTTTGATAATATTCAAAGGACAACACCTGCACCTTTCACACGTCATCTGCATATAATTTTCTTCTTTGTTTTTCGTTTTGACATCTACATACAACACTTGCAACACCAACAAGCAACTGCACTCTCTCTTCATTGCACTTAATTTTTTGCACTCTCCCTCTTAGGGGCACAAAATATGCTCCATATGACTGCACCAACTATCAACACTACTACGTACTCCCCCTGAGAGGCAGCCTTCAACATCAGTCGAGGACCAATAATGTATCTTGAATGCTCACCTGGATAGATGCACCAACTTATGCATCTAGTTAAAACGAGGGGAAATAACCTCTAACTTCTCCTAAAGATACTCAAAAGTATCTTTTGGAAGAGCCTTTGTAAAGATATTTGCAACTTGATCCTTTGTAGACACATATTCTAGCTTCACCTCATTCTCTACAACTTTCTCTCTTAGAAAGTGATGCCAGGTTGAGATATGTTTTGTTCTTGAATGAATTATTAGATTCTTTGAGATATTGAAAGCACTTGTATTGTCACATAAGATAGAAATAGGTTTATCATGTGATACTTTGATATCCTTCAATTTTTTCTTCATCCACAACACCTGTGTGCAACATGATGCTGCTGCAATAGACTCTACCTCTACTATAGATAATGACACTGAATCCTTCTTCTTACTCAACCATGAAACCAATATGCTTCCAAGAAAGAAAGCACCACCACTTGTACTTCTTCTATCATCTATACAACCTGCCCAATCTGCATCTGTATATGCACTCAAGGAGAAATCAATATCCTTAGGATACCACAAACCAAAGTCTAAAGTTCCCTTCAAGTATCTAAATATCCTCTTCATTGCTACAACATGAGATTCTCTAGGATCTTCTTGATATCTTGCCACAAGATAATCTGCATGCATGATATCCGATCTAGTAGCAATTAGATATAAAAATTCACTAATAATTGATCTATATTTTCTCTGATCAACCTTAGGAGATTCATCATTTTTTCTCAACTTACAACCAATAACCACAGGAGTACATACTGGCTTAGAATCCTCCATTCCAAACTTCTTCAAAATTTCCTTAACATATTTTGACTGAGAAATGAAAATGCCTTTTTCTGATTGACTGATTTGTAATACAAGGAAGAAATTAATCTCCCTACACATTGACTTCTCAAACTCTTTCTACATTTCCTCTGAAAAATTCTTAAACATAACTTTATTTCCTCCAAAGGTAATGTCATCCACATACACTACCATAATTATGATTTGTTCTCCTTCAACCTTGAAGTAAAGATTACTATCTGCAATACCTTTTCTGAATCCTTGCTGTAGCAAATACCTGTCCAATCTTGCATACCAAGCTCTAGGAGCTTGTTTGAGTCCATACAATTCTTTCTTCAATTTGTAGACCATATATACATCATTTGATATCCGAAAACCTTTTGGTTGTTCAATGTATACCTCTTCTTCCAACTCACCATTCAAGAAAGTAGAATTTAGATTCATTTGATAAACTTTGAAATCTTTATGTGCCACAAAATCCAAAAACATTCTAATGGCTTCCATCCTTGCCACCAGAGAAAATGTCTCCTCAAAATCTATTCTTGAACTACTTGTGAGTAGCCCTTACACACAAGTCTAGCCTTATTTCTAACAAATTTTCCATCCTCATTCAATTTATTCTTGAAAACCCATTTAATTCCTATCACATTCTTATTTGTAGGTCTTGGGACCAATTCCCAAGTCTGATTCTTCCTAATTTGTTCCAATTCTTCTTTCATAGCTTTGATCCAATTCTCATCTTTGCATGCCTCAGTTAGAGTTTTAAGTTCCACCTTTGAAAGTAAATAAATATTTACTTGTTCCTCTGTCATAGCTGCATTTCTCCTTATCAACACACCTTTTCTCTTATCTCTAATGATTTGATCTTCAGAATGATTCTTCTACACATACTTAGGAGTCTTAGGAATCTTTTTGCAACTTCTTCCTCTTCAACTGTCATCTCTTTTTCTTTCTCTCCATCGTTTCATTCTTCACTGCAAGGGGATTCATCAAATTCATATCCTTCTATCAATCTAAAACTCTATAGTGGTTCTTCATCCACCTTAACACTTGCACTTTTAAAAATATTCTTCAACCTTTTATTATAGCATCGGTAATCTTTGCTTCTTGTAGAGTAACCAAGGAAGATCCTTCATCAGATCTTGCATCAAAATTTTCTAAGTTTTCATCTCTTTTGATATAGCATTTGCTTCCAAAAACTCTAAAATATTTTACAGTAGGAGGTTTACCATACCATAACTCATAGGGAGTCTTTGAATTATTCACTCTTGCTTAACCTTTGTTAAGAATGTAAACAATAGTATGAATTGCTCCTCTCTAATAGACATCTGGTAGATTAGCTTCCTTCATCATTATCCTAGCAACTTCTTGAACTGTTCTATTCTTCCTCTCCACAACTCCATTCTACTAAGGAGTTCTAGGAGCTAACAAATTCCTTTTTATTCCATGATCTTCACAAAAACTGTTAAAATCATTAGAGGTGAAATCACCACCTCTTTCATACCTTAAGCACTTGATTTTTACATCCGTTTCATTCTCAATCATAGACTTGAATGCTTTAAACTTATTTAGAGCTTCTGATTTTTCTTTAAGAAATGTTACCCAATTCATTCTAGAATAATCATCCATCAATAACATGAAATACATGTCACCATATGAGCTTCTTATTTTGGTAGGTTCACATAGGTTTGTATGCACCAACTCCAAAGGACTTGCGGTAGAATATTCCTTTGTCTTGAACCTCTTCTTTGTTTGCTTTCCAAATTGACATTCCTTGCACATTGCATTGATAGGCTTTGTAATCTTTTGTAAATCTTTTATAAAATCTGTAGTGTAGACACTAAAAAATGTCTTGGCATGTGAATGCCATACTTCTGCATCGACCTCTCTTCTTCTCCAAATAATTAAATAATTTTAGTTATTTAATTATTCTCCTTGATCACATTCTTGTATTAATTAAATAATTTTATAATTATTTAATTAATTCATTTTCTCGTTCTTTATTCTTCCTTTACTTAATTAAATAAATTAATATTTAATTATGCCGCTAACATTCTTTTCTTCTTATAATTAAATAAATTCCCATTTATTTAATTATTCACCTTTCACCTTTTCGTCTATAGTTAAATAATTATTTTTAATTACTTGACTATTCATTAATCTTTTCATCATTCTAGAGTTAAATCCCTTCATCTATAATGTATCTATCCTTTTTTAGTTCTGGTGTTAATTCCCTTCATCTATCCTGAAAAAAGTCAAGTGCTTCTCTCTATGTTCTTGTTGCAAGTTCTTGAAATCTTTTATAGTCCTCCCTGCATTCCAAAACCTTTTTCTCTACCAGATTAATATCACTTACTCATCCAACTAATTGCACCACGAAACATAGTGAAAACATATCCACTAATGGATCTTTTACTCTTGATATCTCTAGCTCAATCTAAATCAAAAAATACATGAATACAAACTGAATGTTTGTCCCCTCTAGGATAACCATGATAGAATAAGGAATACTTAGAGATACCTTGCAAATAACTAAAAACCCTCTTCACTACATCTCAATGTACTCATCTAGGATTATCCATAAATAAAATTAGGACTCTAACTAGTTGGGAAATATCTAGTCTTGTACAAATCATAGCATGCATAAAACTCCCAATCACACTAGCATAAGATACTTTATTCATACCCTCCATCTAACTAGGAGAAGTTGGATATTGCTCAATAAATAACTTTGTACCTATCATAACAAGAATACACAACGATCTACAATATGTCATGTTAAACCTCTCCAACATTGAGTTCACAAACTTACTATGGCCTAACCAAAGTTTTATGTTTACTCTATCTCTTCTAATCTCCATACCCAAGATATGCCTAGCTACCCATAAGTCCATCTCAAATTGTGTTGAAATATAAGACTATAAATCACAAATCACTTTTTCTATTACTGAAAACTATATAGCATCAACATATAATGCAATAGTGATAATATAATCACCATAATTCTTATAATAGATATAATTATCCTATTTAAATATCAAAAATCTAAAACTTAACACAAAAAAAATAAAAAAATCTGCCACATCCTAGGAGATTGCTTAAGACCATACAAATATTCCTTCAACTTATAAAATGAATGTTCTTTATCTTTCTCAATATAGTTATTTGGTTGTGTCATATAAATCTCTTCCTCCAAATCACTATGAAGGAATATTTTCTTCACATCCATCTTCTTAACCTTAAGATCATACACTATAGCAAGAGACAATAGAAATTGAATGGATGTTAGGTTTTCTATTAGGGAGAAAATATCACCACAATATATTCTCTCAACTTGGGAATAACCATTTTCAAACTTATCTTTCCTTGTACTTCTCAACACTACCATCAAACCCTAATTTTATTTTGAACGCTCATTTGTATTCAATAGAATTATGTCCATTAGGCAAAGGTACTTAGTCCCATGTACAAATCATAGCATGCAGAAAACTCCCAATCGCATTAGCATAAGGTACTTTATTCATATCCTCCATCTAACTAGGAGAAGTTGGATATTGCTCAATAAATAACTTTGTACCTATCATAACAAGAATACACAACAGTCTACAATATGTCATGTTAAACCTCTCCAACATTGAGTTCACAAACTTACTATGGCCTAACCAAAGTTTTATGTTCACTCTATCTCTTCTAATCTCCATACCCAAGATATACCTAGCTACCCATAAGTCCATCTCAAATTGTGTTGAAATATAAGACTATAAATCACAAATCACTTTTTCTATTACTAAAAACTATATAGCATCAACATATAATGCAATAATGATAATGCAATCACCATAATTCTTATAGTAGATATAATTATCTTATTTAAATCTCAAAAATCTAAAAACTTAACACAAAAAAATAAAAAAAATCTACCACATCCTAGGAGATTGCTTAAGACCATACAAATATTCCTTCAACTTATAAAATGAATGTTCTTTATCTTTCTCAATATAGTTATTTGGTTGTGTCATATAAATCTCTTCCTCCAAATCACTATGAAGGAACATTTTCTTCACATCCATCTTCTTAACCTTAAGATCATACACTAGAGCAAGAGACAATAGAAATTGAATGAATGTTAGGTTTTCTATTAGGGAGAAAATCTCACCACAATACATTCCCTCAACTTGGGAATAACCATTTTCAAACTTATCTTTCCTTGTACTTCTCAACACTACCATCAAACCCTAATTTTATTTTGAACACCCATTTGTATTCAATACAATTATGTCCATTAGGAAAAGGTACTCAGTCCCATGCGTTATTTTTATTCAAATCACCCATCTCCTCATCCATGGCCACCTTCTAGGAATCTACATCATTCATACCCATAGTCTCCAAGTTATAGTTCAAGATGAAGGGGATGAGAGACATGGATCATGGATTCTCATCAATGGATGAGAATGCATGATGAGATTTAGTCAAGGGTTCACACTTGTCTCAAACAAACACACTTTTGACCTACTCACACAGGTCAAAGGTAACTTGCTCAAAAGGTTAAAGGTTTAGCTTGTTCAAGAAGCCAAGTGAGTTGATTGGAGGAGAGAGAATATTCCTTTAGGTGAGGAAAAAAGGTAATTTACAAATTAAAACAAAGTTTTAATTGTGCAAAAAAGGGGATAAGGAATATTCCCTTTGCTTAGAGAAAAATTAGTTTAATTGCTAATTAAACAAGGTTTAATTGCAAAAAAGGGGATAAGGAATATTCCCTTTGAGGAAATTAAACAAGGTTTAATTGCTAATTAGTTTAATTGCTAATTAAACAAGATTTAATTTATGTAATTAGGGGATTAGGAGGAATTAAAGTGATATTTATTAAATTAGATGATTTAATAAATGGGGGAGAGGTGGAAGTGATATTTAATTAAATAACTTAGGTTTATTTAATTAAATAAGATGACTTAGGAGATTAAATTAAATATTTTGATTTATTTAATTTAATTAGATGAAGTGTTAGCATGAAAAGAGATGAATTAACCCGATTAAATTAATTAGGCCAATAGATGAAAATGATGCAATGAATTAATTAGCTAAGCTAATTAAACCAATTAAGCGAAAAGAGGATGGGTTAAAGAGGAAATGATGTTAATAAATCTATTTTAAATGTATGATATCAATTAGGACATTTTTTAGTGTCTACACATATAACTATATATATCTTTCTAGATTTATGGTGGATATTAAGCTTCCTCTATGAAGCTTTAACGAGCCTTTTAACGTACAAGTAGACATTAGGAACTAACAATTCCAAAGAACTAGGAGACAACTAATGGATTGTTTAATGGTGTTGGATATTATTTATTTATTGGTTAATGGGAACAAAATTGTACCCACAACACACGTTGGGAACTAATAATCCTTTGAAACTAGGACACAACTATAAGATTGTTTAACAAAAGACAAAATATTTTCATTTCATAATTTTTTTTTATTTCATTATTTTATAGGAGTATAAATTCTAATTATAGGTTTTTTCCCTAAATATCATCTATTCTCTTTGATAATGGTTCAAATAGCTAGTGTTGATGGACAACCCAATATTATAGGGGTGTTATTGTTTGTGTATGCTTTTGTATTTTCATTGCATGAATCACTCAGAAATCATAAAAGTATTCTAATAAATCTTTTGAAGCCTTACTCAAACTGTTACACATCTAGACATATCTTTTTTATTTGTCTACACTACAAAACTCTAGTAATGTTGTAAGTTTTCATTTTATCCATCTACCCATACATAATGACTTGCTTTAAAACTCTTTCAATGTTATATACTTTCATTACATTCGTCATTACCAACAAAACTATCCTTTTATCTACATCATACTCTTGTGTGACTATGATAACCTAACAATTTGTAAAACTAGACTATAAAAAGGTTTTGACATATGTCATTATAAATCCTTTAATTTATGTGCAATACTAATAGATTAAGAATAAATATGAGACTAATAGATGACAAAATTTCATCCACATTCCATGCAAATGGTTGACCCTTTTTGGTATTTGTGTTATTCTTTAATTAGTACTAGCAATCAACTAATTTATATGGTTTTAATATATATCTTTGATCAAAGTTGGTATAATATTGCATTATGTTTGGTTAATGTGTGTATATTTGTCCAAGGGGTTGAGCTTAATTGATTAGAGAATTGATTTCTATGTGGAGACTCAAGTTCAAATCCCAAAGGGATGTCTTTAATATATAATTCTAAGTTGTGACTCTTGGTCTTCCAAAATTTGCTTCTAGTGTGGAGGTGGTTTCTAAATAATTAGATTTATAATTTGTGACTCTTGGTCTTCCATAGTTGGTTTCTAGTGTGGTTGCTCGAAAGGAGTTTATATTAGTCTCATGGTTGTGTTCATAAGAACTTGTATTGATCTCATATTGATGCTAAATATTTGTAAATGATTAGCAATATAAAAAAGTGTGTGTATGCTAGCAATATATTTGTTCCTTGGAAAATGAAAATCAAGACTATTATCTTATTTTAGATAATATATATTCTTATGAGGGCATGATGAAGCATGTTGGTATATACTGATGCAATGTATCATACTTCCTAGGAAAATTGATTATGATGTAACATCTCCCATATATAGTATTAGGTATGTGCCTAAGGTGGATACTTGATTCAATACATCAACTAAGACCACATAACACCAAATTTTAAGTTTGCATGATCCCCTTAGATAGATAATTTAAGCCTAGGCCTCCTAATTGATTTATGTATTTTATCCATTAATCATTTTAATTCAATGGTGGGTAATGCCCATTATGAATTAATATAATAGGTTCATACTTAAAAAATTCCAAGTTGCATCTAATTTGTAAGTATTTAGTCCATAAAGCATGCAATTTGTGTGGTAAGTACCATATAGGATTTGTGTAGAACATAGTAGATGTTCATTCTAAAGTAATTATTTTAAATGAAGTTCAAGTGTTAGTTATTGTTGTCTTGTTTTTTCATAGATTTTGTTTACTGATCTTGCACAAGTTGCTATTAAAAAAATTTGAAGCATGACAATGATGAAATATATGTCTTATAATGGGCCTAACTTTGAATTGTTTGTCATTAATTTTGATACAAAGACTAAATTTTCACCTCCTATCATATATTATTTGGACTATGACTACATATATACATATATAATTATATATGCATATATGTACATATAATATATATCTTTCTAGGTTTGTAGTGCATATACAAAATTATATATACATAAATGCAACTCATATACATATATGTAGTTAAGTTTTATATATTTGTAAATATATATACTTTATACACACATAGAATTATATATACATATATACATATATACATATACAAATGTATCACTACAAGGTTCACAAGCGTATAATTGTATGCATGCAAAGGCTACATACATGCAAGTGTGTGCCTCAAACTATTGCATACATGCAAGTGTTAGATTTGTGAAAAACACACACAAAGCAAGATCAAACGACAAAAGAGAACACCTTCCACACACGAGAGTTAAAAATAATGATTTGCTATTTCCTCAAAAAGAAAGAATTTATAGAGTAAAATAATACAATGAAGGAGAGTACTTATAAGAGTAAATCCTAGATAATAAAGGGGTTAGATTGTGACAAGTGTCATTGTGATGAGTAAAAATAATCTAATAATAGCTCAAACTAATAAAAGAAAAAATCACTCCTAAGTTTAGCTTAAGTGCATAAAGTGAAATTAGCTTAATAATAAATTAAAGATTAATTAATTATTAGCTAATGAATGATTGCTCTAACACCCCCCCTTAAGTGAAAACTTAAGGAGTGGCTAAAATCCCTAAAAAGTGAATGCATAAAAATCAAAGAATGCATGAATGGGTCTTGACAAACAAGGTTTGATGAGGTACCCATGTACAAACAATTTAATCTCTCACAACTAGAGAAAGGAAGAAAACCTCATGGGAAAAAATACTCTCCAAAAGAGAGAAAGGTGAATGAAGGACTAAGAAGCCTCCAAAATAATGTCTCAAAAAGAATATGAACATGAAGAACATCATTGAAGCCCAAAAACATTGTAGACAACTGTCGAATGATGACTGCACACTATAGTGTTGTAATGAAAAGCCTCCTTTGCAACAAATGATGATCAAGATCAAGAAGACACAAATCTACATGAGTGACCCCAAAGAAACTACTTGAACAATGGTCAAATGGTAAACAAAGACAAACATCTGACAATTAAAGAAACAAATGGTACATAAATTTGCATGAGTGACCCTAATGACACCACTCGAACATGTAATATACAATTAAAAAATACAAGTACCAATAGTCTAAACAATACTAATCAAGTGAAAATAAAAAGGTCACCTCCAAAAATAGGGATGCAAGAATGTCTACATGGTAAGTGTTCCATCTCATTGAAATGCATGGGTAATCAACCGTTGTATCTGCCTAGTACATAGGAACAAAAACTAGATACATAGATCACTCCAAAATGAAACCAAGGAAGCATTAACACTAACAATAGAAACCCCCCATAATGTAGACAAGGGAGAGCCATGAAAGGTCCACTAAAACTGTGTCACCAAGAAGTGCATGAAGGAGAACAAAGGACATCTGAATGTGCACATGAAACTACTTGGAACTGAAAAAGGGTGTGCAAACAAGGCACACACACATAGGTATGAATCACTAGGATTTAATGTCATTGTGGAAGGAACACTCACTTGAAAAAGGTGTGATGGTAAAACAAAAAGCCTACAAACCCTCCCCCCATGACACTTTATAACATAGTGTGAGTACAAAAGGCACAACAAGATGTGTGAAATCCCCAAAATCAAGTACAACAATGGCACTTTATCTTAGTGTGTCTACAAAAGAGAAAGTGCTTAAAAAAGATGTCTATAATGCCAAAATATGACAAAATATTGAAATACATGTAGAACAACCAAAAACAAGTCATCCCACACAAACAAAAAGTTTCCAAGAGCTAAAATGTCCAAGTAATTCACCAAAATGTGAAAACATAAAAATTTGAATAAAATGTACTTGGAAAATAATGGAAAAAGTGCATGGATAGCTTTGAAAGACCTTTCTAATGTTGCCAAAATTTCAAAAATTAGAAAAAACAAGTTAAAAGTTGTGAGCTCGGAAGTAAAAATAGCACTTCCAACTTTGATAGGATGTAAAATGCACCCACAACAAAATCTAAGAAAAATACCTTCACCATTGGATAGTGCTTAGAACTAGCTTTTTGAAGATATCTTGTTTGCTCAATTTTGATACTTGAGTGAAAAGTTATGACCCCCAAAAGATTTGCCTAATTAGGACCTATCAGAGGCAAAAAAAGCCCCCCTAGAGGCTAGGTGTTGGTTACCCATATGACCCTAGGTTGCATTAGGGGTTAGAAAAAATCACCCCATCAACCTGTCACTAGCGGAGCGACAGTCAAGTGGCAGGGGTAGCTAAGTCATCGACGCCTCTACATTCGCTAGCGGCTAGTGGCTAACAGATGGATTGCTACCACTGTGATTTGCAAACCGTGATAGTTAGTGACAACTAGCCAAATTGCCAGTGCTATAAATAGCGCTTAATATTTTGTTTTTTTTTAAAAAGTCATACAATACAACCCTTGGGGGGTCGTATGACCTCCCAAGTAAAAAAATTGCCTCAAAAGCTACTATAATTGAATATGGGCACATTTATAGTCAAAATTCATTTATTCGACCTTCTAAACGTAATGGCGAGGTCCGTTTAGCTCTAAAGATCACCCAAACAAATTGAAGCCCAAAACTTGCAAAAAAAATCATGAAGATTGCAAATTTCGTTACTCTAACCCTAGTTGAAAAAAACCCCTCAAAATGGAGAAGGGGTTTGTTGAATCCATGCTCTGATACCATGTTAGATTTATGAAAAAATACACACAAAGCAAGATCAAACATAAAATGACAACACCTTCCACACACAAGAGTTGTGAATAATGATTTGATCTTTCCTCAAAAAGAAAGAACTTACAAAATGAAATAATACAATGAAGGAGAGTCCTTATAAGAGCAAACCTTAAATGATAAATGGATTAGATCATGACAAGTATCATCATCCTATGTGATGAGATGAGATGATCTAATAATAGTTCAAACTAATAAAAGAACATAACACTCCTAAGTTTAGCATAAGGGCATAAAGTGAAATTAGCATAATAATCAAGTAAAGATTAATTAATTATTAGCTAATAAATGATAAAGTGCACTTTTGTAGATATTTAAAATTATCAAATCCATCATAAAAAATTATAAATAAAAAATTGGTGGGATAAAATTGAATAGTTATGATTTGGGTAATGCTTATTTTTGTTGGTATGGTGATTTGTAGAGGATTATTTTTTCTTGGGTATGATGATTTGTAGGGTCTATTTTTTTTTAATGTGCAATACATTTAAGTTGTTGCAAATTTACTGAATATATTGTATGCATGTCAAAGCTTTTGGGCTTGAATTGTATATATGGGTGAGTGACTACTTTGTTAGTGAAGTGGGATATATGAGTACCTACATTTGATTGCAAGTAGCTACATCTATATCATGATCATATTTGTTTAATGTGGTTGTTGTGAAGATTGATCATTGGACCTTTATTTGATAATAAAATAAGACCCAAAGTCGATGAAATGTGAGTTTGCAAACTCATAATCATGATTTTAAAAATAAAATTTGTGACATGTGATTGAAGGACTCTCAAGTATGAGCATAATTATGTAGAATGGGAAGAGAAATAGAGAATACTTTTTGGATGAACATAGCACACAACTATTGGGGCCTTCCTTATACGAGCACCTGCCACCACTTCGAAATGAACAATTAAAAATCACATTTACATAACAACTTGTCCTTCATTCATTACATAAACTCCCAAGCAAATAACTTTAAGCTCCTAAATCACATCTTATCAATAACTTTAAATATACCCAACAAAAGAATTAAAATTAAGGTGAAATGAGTCATCTACCCTACTGAGACCCTACTTAGACCTATGAAGCTCCTAAGTACCACAAAAGGGATTTCGCCCATAGATGTCAGAGACTTTTTCTTGATATTGGAGTAACAAGAAATATGATTAAAGGCCATTTTGGTAGTTAGACAGAGTAAAGAAAATGTACCCTTATTATGAGGTCCCACCAATGGCATTTCACCTTTTTCCCTAATCATTTATTCATTGGAAATTAAAGCCAAATAAGCTACCAACTTTTGGCACGTACTTTCTTCCCTCTTTCGATGCATGTATACATACGTACATACATTCCCCTCGCTAACCGCGAAAGACGGAGGTTTGCGAGGAACCCACTTGACGGAGCAGGTGGGTCCACTCCTACAAGACATATCGAATAAGAACTCGACACGTATCTTCCCCGCTCCATTTTCCTCTAACCGCGTAGGACGGAGATTTGCCAGGAAGCCCCTAGATGGGGTAGCTGGGCCCCACTTCAAAAATATCCTCTTGGACCTCGACACGTGTGTGGCCGCTCCCATCGTAAAAGCAGATTCTGTCAGTGGATATATACATAAAAGCGTGCGTATAGGAGCCCGTCAATGCCATGGGATTCTGTCATTAATGACGGCCTGACATATACACAGTGTGTATACCACGTACACATACACAGCAGACATTTATCCTATTATTTGGCTTTATTGGAGAGGCAAATGGGGACTGATGAAAAATGAATATTTTAATACATATATGAGCTGTAAAGTCCCAACTAATGGTTAGTTACAAAATTAATATATATGTAAAGAAAAGATGCCCAGTGTAAATGCCCCCTTGCATGTACCAGTCCCCTAATAGTCACTTGTGATTTGACTATGGCCCTCTCCTTTATTACACGTTAATGATTATTATTGGAAATTTACATACAGTTTACAATGTATCTACCTAAAACTAGTATTATCAAACATTCTTTATCATTTTAAATGGCATTGCTTTTCATGTGGGTTTTCAAGCCCAAGTGTGAATGGTCATTAGAATAGTGTCGTTTAATGAGATTTTACTTTACAAATGTATTACACTTTAATAGTGTAAGTATTATAACTAAATAAATGTTGAGTAAAGTAGCATCATGAGTAAGGTAATATCACAATCAATCTCTTATTGTATAATGTGATTTGCTATTTATACAAATCCGACTTAAAAATGAAAAAGAATAATGTGACTTTGGTCTTAATTAAACATGGGTTGCATTGACTCATTTTAAGGACAAATTTTGAATATATATAATATAAATTTAATGTTAATTTATATATTTTATAAATTATTTTAAAAATAGAAAAATAACTCATAATTAATGTTTTGAATACTTATTAAATTTTGCAAATATTGACAATAGTGGCATGGTATGATGGTTGAGTTGTGTTGTTATTCTTGTTGAATCAAGGTTCAAACCCCATTGGGGTGTAATTGTTAAGAATTCATATTGGGGATGAGGTCCCCCATTTGTGAAGCTCCGGGTCAAAAGCGTTTACCTCTCTTTAAAAAAAATTGCGATTTTTTTTTTTTATAAATAATGATTATTAGTATAATATTTATAGTATTGATAATTAATGAAGGGTGTTGAGAAGATTTTCCATAACTTAAAATCATTTTTTTTTGTTGGGGGCAAAAAACAATGTATTTAATTATAGGCACATGTACATACAAGAGCACCAACAAGATTTATAGATGACCATAGCCACCACAATATACATCAAGATGAGAATCCACCAAGGCCTCTTGTAGAACCAACTAATAGAGGACAAAGAATCTTTACAAGATTGGACGCCACTTCTAATCCTTAAAAATTTCCATCTAGATCTAGTTTCCTTGACCCTCATGAAGAATTTGTAGAAGCACCTAAGATTTACCATGACTTAACTCATCCCAGTCATTGATCCTCCAGTTAGATCCACCCTTAAAGGCCCATTTGGCTAAGCAATTAGTAGCCTTATTCACTCCAAAGGAACATGGACAAAGGAAACAACTTCAAACTTCATGGCCAAATAAAGAATTTGCTTAGCCACCATAGCTAGCTTCCAAAAGGATTTTTGAAAATTCTTTCTATTCAAAAGGGAAACCAACACCATAGAATCAGTCTTGCAGACAACATGCCTCCACCCTTTGGCATGGGCCATTTCAAGAGTCAAAAGAATAGCCCCAAATTCCATTCGATTAGTAGAGTGGAGGCCCATATACTTGGAGAAGAAAATTGAATAGAGCTTGGATTGTCCCGATCAATTCCACCAATTCTTGCCATGTGTAGATTGTCTCTAGAAGACCCATATGTGTTAACTTTAAGAACATCTCTAGGAGGCGGAGACCACTTACCCATCCAGTTCACCTTCCTATAACTTTAACTACAAGGGCCAGTTCTAGATTGTGAAGGAGAGTGGAGGGAAATCTCCAACAAATTGACAATACATTGATCTAAGGAAGTGAGAGGGACATCATCAATGAACTTAGCCTCTATGGTCTCCTTAAGCGTACTTTTAATTTTAAGCCAAACTTGAATAACTAAACTCCTCGTGTATTGGAATATACGACAGTTTCTTTCTAACAAAATTTTCCAAATAATAAAAGATAGACCAATGCCCCAAAATTTCAACAAAAAAGAAGCTGACGCAAGGCCCTGGCCCAAACTATCAAAACTCATTCAAAGATGAAACCATAACAAAAAGGCCTATTGTAGAGTTTCCACCATAGCCTCCATAATTCCTTTGAGAAAGGGTATTGAAAAAATGGGCGGTTTGAAGTTTCTTCATTTGGACTACATAAGAGCTAGAAGGAAGGCCCTTGAAACTCTCGTTTGTGAATATTCTCCTAGGCCAGACACCTATTATGACTCAACAACCACATAAAAAATTACATTTGGGTCATCTAAACTTTCTCCAAACCCTTTTCCACCCAATCCAATCTATATATTCATTCCTATGCACATCTAAAAAATGATAACCAAGAGCCACTATGTACTCTCCTTTAGGATTGTGCCCCAAAGAGAGAGCATAAGACTCCTCCAAAGAGCTACAAGTCCTATTAGAATAGAAGCCGGGAAGTCCCTATCCTTTGAAGATCCTCTTGCAATCCAACTTCTCGGGTCCTTCCAATTTAAAAAAAAGGAACTTCGCAAAGGAGAATGAATCATAAATTCAACCACTTTGGACCAACCTACATCTATAAAAATTTCCCAAAGATGATGAAGGTGGGGGAAAGAGGATGATATGGGAGAATTATGATCCCATGAATCATCCCAAAATAAAGAATTATTTCCCTTATTAATAATCCAAAATAAACCTTGCTTAATTAACGAAGCTCCTTTCTTGATAGTGTCCTAGATCATAGAGCCTTTGCCTTTGAGATCCATATGGGGAATATCAATATCCATCAACCCCCAAGTAAGTGAAATTCAGAATCTTAGCCTAAGGGTGAGAAGGATTTTTAGACCATCTCCAAAAAAGTTTTTTAGCCAAGGCTGGACAATTAAGCTCATATTAGCAAAGACCAAGGCCCCCAACTCTCTTAGGTTTGTAGATCAAGTTCTAGCTCACAACACCATTTTTATGAGTCAATATTACTTTCCCATAAAAATATCCTAGATAACACATTGATATCCTTGAGAAAACTTTTGGGAGTGGCTAACAGCAGGAATCTATAGATAGGCAGAGTTTGAATAATAGATTTTAGGAGGGTCACTCTACTCGCAAAAGATAGCCATTTGAAATTCTAATGTCTATCCTTCATGTAGAATTTATCAATAATCTTCTTCTAATCCTCCCTACCAAGGTTACCAAATGATAGAGGAATTTCCAGATACTCAATGGGCAAGCTACCAATCCTGAAGTGGAGAATATTAGCAATTATATGTTGGATAATATTAGGAGTATTAAAAAAGAAAATAGAAAACTTTCCCTCATTAATATGTTGACCTGAAGTAGACAAATAAGTGTTTAAGGCCCTCCTAAAATTAATAGTTTCCACAATTTTTATTTCCTCAATAAGGTTGTATCATCCACAAATTGTAAATGGGTGTGCAAGTCAAGATGATGAGTCCACGAGAAGCCTTGGATAGACCTGGTCCTGTTATTAATTCTCAATAGCTTACCTAGACCCTCTGCCATTAAGATGAACAAGTAAGGAGATAAAGGATCCCTTTGCCACAATCCTTTGGATGTAAAAAAGAGAGAGGATGGAATTCCATTTATGAGAACAAAGAAGGAGGCTAAAATACCACAACTCATAACCCATTCTATCCAATTAGAGCTAAAACCAAAAGAAGATAGGATATTGTGCAAGAATGACCAGTTGACCCTATCATAAGCCTTGGACATATCAAGATTTATAAGCATATCCTTCTCTTTAGAATAGGACATAGAGTGGACAACTTAAGCAACCACAACAATCCCATCCAAAATCTGATGAAATTTTATAAATCCCCCTTGCTCAGGTGAAATGAGGTCCACCATACATTTTTTAAGCCTTTCTACAATAATTTTGGTGATTATCTTGTAGGTAACATTACAGAGAGAGATAGGGAAAAAAATCCAAAGAAGATGCTCCTTCCTTCTTAGGGATAAGAGTAATAAAGGTAGTGTTAATATATTTTAGCATTTGTTTGTTTTCTTGAGATTATCTAACCACCTCCAATAGGTCATTCTTCATAATTTCACAAAAAACTTGAAAAAACTCTATAGGGAAACCATCAATTCTAGGAGCCTTACATTTCTTAATTTGGAAGACAACTTCTTCCATCTCAACCATAGAGATATGTATCATAAGAGCATGGTTCATGTCTTCAATCATCAAAAAATAGATGCTATTAAGCACCAATCTCTCAACTTCCTCATCTTGTGTAGCCTGCTTCTTAAACAAAGAATTAAAGTTCCTAACAGATCTTTCTGTGAAATATCTTGGAACAAAGATGATTGATCCCCATTTTCCAAAATAAGAGAGGAAAGAAACTTGTTCCTTCTTTCTTTCACAGAGTTGTGAAAGAAAGAAGTATTTTTTCACCTTCCTAGAGCCACTTAATCCTAGACTTTTGCTTCCAAAAAAATTCTTCTAAGATCTCCCATTCAACAAGATTCATGGAGAAAATAGACTCCTACTATTAAAGATCCTCAATCAAACCTTCCTCCCTAATCCAAGAAGTGATAACATCTAACTACCTCTCAAAAGAAGATTAATCTTGAAAATATTTCTAAAAGAAGATTTGTTCCACTTCTTGAGCTTGTATTTAATGAATTGGAGCCTCTTGCAAAAGCAATACATAGCATTCCCATAGGAAGGATTACTTTCCAGCCACCAAGTCTTCATGAGCCTAAACAAATCTAGGTCACAAAGCCTAAGTTGAAATTTGAAAGGGGGATATTTTGGGAGGGAAAAAATAGAGGAAGAGAATTTGATGGGCCAGTGATTCAAGTCCTTCCAACCCATAATCTTTGAAAAAGATGCCCAACTATCTCCAATCCAATTATTATAAACCAAAAATCTATCAAGTCTTTTAGAAATTGAGCTACCTTCACTTGTTTTATTAACCCAAGTAAAATTTCCATTTCTTGGCATCACATCCTCAAGATCCAGGAAAGAGATTTTTTCCCTAAATAAGTGAGAAGATGGGTCCAAATGATCCACACCTCTTTTTTTCTCCTCTAGACTAGCTATTGTATTATTTCCCCTACTGCTATCCAAGGGAGAGAAGGAACTAAAGTCTGTTATATCTCATATGGGCCCAAAGCAAAGCTTTACCTAAGAGATTCAAGGGAGCATACACATTTATGAGTAAAATAGTTTCCCCCATGTCAGAGAAAGATGCCTCTAGCAAGATTGAATTCTCGCTTCCCAATCTCCAACCAAGGGTAATATGTTGAGGATCCCACAATCAAGCCATGTCCCCAGCATTTCCTAGAGCCCCAATACTGAGATAATGACTTCCATTCCAAATCCTAGATGAAATCTTTTCCATCTTACCAACCAGTAATTTTGTTTCCTGAATGAAGACCATATTCAGTTTATGCTCATAGATAAGGTCTCGAGTAGCCTTTTATCAAGGGATGATACTCAAACACCTTTCATTCTAGGAGATAATAATCATTTTAGGGGATTAAAAAAGTGAGAGTAGATTGTATTGATGACACTTGATTCCATCAAGGATTCCCCTATTAGCTTGACTTTTTCATGATCCTTTTTCCTTCCTGGTTTTGACCCCTTATCCAAACTTCCTTTCCTAATATTTTTGTTGAAGGCCTAGTAGGAGGGTAGCTTTCCACTTTCCATTGTCTTTAACCTTCGCTCCTTGCAAGTTAACTGATGTGATCATTGCATCCATTGATTCTACTTGGACTAAATTTAAAGGAGTAAGATCCACCTGAACTTCCTTTGGTTCCAAAAAATCTTGAATTCCTTCCACATTTTTGATATGACTAGAAGTAGCAATTAATTCCTCTAAAATAGAAATTTCTAATTCAATGGAGGGAATTGAAAAAGAGGGTGTAGAATTTTTACCTAGCATAGATACAAAAGGAGGGATATCCTAGTTGGCCCTGATATTCTCCCAAGATCTCCCTAATCAAAGCTATCAAGAGCATAAAATCTGTTACTAGAACATCCTGTAAGAAAACCTTTTCTTTGGTGGATGACAGACTTTGTCTTTGATTAGGATTTTACCAGTATGAACCCCTCAAAATCAAGCACCTTTGACTGAATCGAGGCCTTCCCTTTAGCCTTTAGATTATTTGCATGCACCTCAAGAATGGTATTAGAAAGTTTCATGCCCATTTTTGCATACTCTCTTTGCAAATTCCCATACTCATGGAATAATCAACAATGAAAGGGGAGAGCCTCGTAGTCAATTTGTTGAATCCAATTCATGTTTCCAAGCTTTATCTCCAAGGATTTATGAAGAGGATTATTTAGATTAATTTCCACACAAAGACAAGAAAATATAACAATCTTCCTATCAAGGGTTTAATGAGAAAGACTTAATGGATTCCTAATGATTTCCTTATAGATTGTAAATTATCATAATGCTAAAACTCCAGTGAAAGATGAATCCAGATATGAATTCTTGAAGGTAGCTCTTTCATAATATCAAAACCTACATGCTAAGGTTTAATGAGCAAACTCACCTGATTGTGGAAGTGTGGACCACCTTCAAAAATCATATTTTGGTTTGTCATGCAAGAAAAAATGATAAAGAGATAACCATTCACCGCTAGGATGATCTCCATGTCCCCTTCAGGATTCCAATTCTTTTTGACCCACTTTTCTAGAAAAGGCATAGAGATTCTAAGGCCCATAAACTTATAAATAATTACATGCTTTGATAAATACTAGAAATCGTCAATGATATTCTCTAGATTTATAACTAACAGAGGCTAATCCACACACTTCTCTAGAAAATCGTTAGGTTTTGGGCAGAGCCCCATAGATTAGAAAAATTTATATTCTTGCATTGCATGCATTAAAAAACTCACAACATTGGTATGATGAGAAGAGCATATTTCCAAACCATTTAGCACCTATTTAAAAGATAGATTTGGGGGTCACTCAGACCCCTAAATGGCTCCATGTTGATAGTTGCTACTGAAGCACAAGAAAAAAATGAGTGAGCAAAACCACTATGCCTCACCACAAGACCTAAAAAAGACACGTCGAACAAAAGCTAAAATAGAAAAACCCCAAATAAGGCCATGAGAAAAATTCAGGATCAAAACTACAACCATAACATTAAAAATATAGCCAACATAATTAAATACAAAAATAAAGTATATTAGTATATGTTTATTATTTATTGATTTAATTTTATTATGTTAGCTATATTTTTAATTTTATAATTTATTTTTTAAAGTATGTGAATTGTGTTTAAGTTTTTATGTACACAATCATGATATGAGGCTCTATACCTTTCTACCATTATAGAATGCCTCTTGACATAATAAAAGCATCCTACATAAATGTCCTAGGATAAATTAATTAATGGTGTAAGGAAAAATAAAATATTTCTACATAAATTTATTAATCTATAATGATAAGGAATAATCCTAAAATAAAGAGCTAAGATAAATGAAGCTACTAAAAAATGTCAATAAATATATGTTGAAATTAAGAAAGGAGATTAGGGTCCCTAGCTCTAGCAATCAATGAAAAAGCTTTATCATTCATCTTAATTTTTAGGGTATGATACTCTATTAGATAACACTTGTACATAAATTATTATTCCTAAATTTGGTTCAAATATACCCCAACAAAAGTGATCTTCACATCTATAGAAATGAACCTTGTCTATACATTTGATCCTTGCCTATAAAAATGATATATGCACTTCTAGTCTCCTAGAAACTATTCACCTTGATGGTTATAACATGCATCTACAAAATAGATGGTGTTGACATTTACACCTTTGGGGTTTTACTAATTAGGGGTCTTCTCCTTAAGTAAGAACCTAGTTTAACTTAATGGTCTTGAACGATGATTGAAGAGATGCCAAACAATCACAAAATATACCTAAACACATGAAATTATTGATGTAATGTGTAATAGAGTATGCATGCTAAATATCTCTCAATTTCCTAGATGATCACATATATTTGGATATGTAAAGCTCAATTTGGAAAGTAATAGGTGGTTTGGAAAGGGATTGATTAATTTTGATTTAAAAGATTGAGGGTCATTTTTGAATCATGACATATTTAAACCAAATTCAATTATGTTCATGTGGATGTAACCCAGGTAAGGAAAGTGTAATTCTCATTTTAACCATGGGCAAAACACCACAAACATAATCATCTTTTAATGAGCATAATTAGAGTTGCAACATGGCATATGTATGCAGGTATCATTTCCACATACAGTTCTACCTAGGGCCAACAATGCATAGAAGAATGTGGCAATAGGTACTCATGTAGGTAAGGGTAAAACAATGAGAGGATTCTACAAGTGACATGTGTTCCAAGTAGTATGCCCTATGGCTAGACAAAGTGGGTGGCACCATCACACACAACACTGCAGTAAAATTTTACCATAAGGATGATCCATTTTTGAATAGCCTCAAAGGAGAGAATGACAAGACCCTTCAAGTAATGAGAGGATGAAATTAAATAGGGAAGGCACATTAATTCAAGTTTACTAGTTCTAATTCATTAAATGCGTAATTATATTTGTTAATCTTATGTAATATTTTAATATGAAAGCATAGAAGTAAAAAAAGAAGATACAATTAACCTTTCTTGAGTTTCCTAATGAAAACTAATGTAAGTTTAATTATTAATTATAACCTTTGAAAAGAGAGATTTAAAATGGAAAACAATGATAATTTATGTTTTAATACATATGCTCATACCCTAACTAACCTTCTTAACACAAGCACATAAGAAGATTTACATTCAATTTACATTGTTTATTATTTACCTTTTTCCTTCATTGTTAATTTAGTTATTGAAATGCAGAAAAATATATTCATTGGATTGGAATGGGGGTTCACTAATTTTACTATAAATAGAAAGGGAAAAATGGGGTATAATGAACCTATTTTCCTCTATTTCATTAGGAAAAAGAGATCTCTTAAGCCAAGGTTGACTTTAGCCCTTAGGTGAGTCAACCTTGAAGGAGATCTTGTTGTTTTCCTTATGATATAAGACATGGAAGATCTACTAAAACAACACTTTTGGGAGAAAGGCTAAAAATATTAAACAAACCCAAAAATGCAATGTGAAACATGAAATTGGAAGATTAAAATTTAATCTATCAGAACCTGCAACTTTCATAAAGATCTGAGAGGGTTTAGTATTTTTGCACCTTTCATCAAAATTTTGTTATTGAGTGTCCTTTGGGACTCATTCACCCTCTTTGTAGGGATTTCTGAAATTAGTTTCTAGGTCCTCTGGTCTTGTGTCTGCACTCCCAAATTCTCTGGATTTCACAGTCAGAAGTTCAGAAATAAATCTTGCAGGTGAGTTTCCGTGGCTTGATGACAACTTTGACAACTTTCGTACTTCAAGATATCTTCAATCCTTCTTCAACCTAAGATTTGCAAAATACACAAGAGGGAAAAATTGTTTGTTTTTGGTGAATGGGGGTTTGCCTTGGTCAAACCCCGTTTTGGTAATTAAACCTTGAATTGAAACAATAAAACATGAAAGGAATAATGAATGAACAAATGCTATGCTACAACTCACCAAAACATTAATTTGAAACCCTTGAAGGACTGCAACTTAGTAGATGTCTCCAAGTTCTTGATCTTGCATGAATGGCTTGATTGATAATGTGATCTTGATGCTTGAAATTTGAATTGAATGCTTGAAACCTACATCACAATGTTAGCTCCAAAAACATGCATGATGCAAATAACTTTGACATGATGCTTGAGATCTTGAATGTTGGAACAAATACTTGAGAAATCTGCTCTTGAACACCTTTGAAAATAATATTTTCTCTTGGAATGCTTGCACGTATGTTCTAGCTTGCTTCTAGGTTTTGAAATGATACAAGACCTTGCTTTTATAGACAATTTTCTAATTTACCGAAAATTAAACATTACAAGCTGACACTTAAACCTTGAATTTAGGACCTTAGGATGCCTCCAAAAACATGTTTAAAATTTGAATTTGTGATCTTAAAGGGGACCCATTTTCCCAAGGATGAATTGTTCCTCACCTAAATAATCAGGACCTATTCATTTCTTGGTGTTAATAATGATAATTGCATTAATTAAATCCTAATTCCCCTTTCAAAAATTACAATTAATTAGGATTGTAGATGCAAAATTGGGCCAATTAGAGGCTTAATTAGGCTTAATTAATTAAGGGACCCAAACATAGTGTGAAAATATAAAGGAGTACATTTTTCGACACTATGGTTATGAACATGTTTAATCTATATTTCTACAAGTATATAAGATTGAGATAGAGAGAAAAACAATATTGATTGTCAATCCCAAAAATCATTACCTACTTCACCCCTTGAAAATAATTTATAAACATTATTAAGTTTAATCTTCCAACAATTATGTGAGGTAAAGAGTGATTAAATGAATATAAACTATAATATACATTTTCAACACTCCACTTACTGATTACATAATATTAAGATCATTAATCAAGACAATTTCCAATTTAAGTATAGGGCTTGAAGATTTTTTAAGAATTAAACTTCAATTCATGGTCTACGAAGAAATACCCATTCATCACATAATCACAAAGAGGAAGTATTGATTTCTACAACTAATAAATACAAGGTCAATTAAGCACACCTTACAAAACAAGAAATTAAAGAGTAAATGAGAGAACAAGTATACAAGGTGATGTATGCATCCATGAATAATGTTAACATGAATATTTAATAAAAGATATTGAACTTGAGGGGAACCAACCTTTAACTCACTAAAGATATTATAAGATATATTTTCTCTACATCAAACACTCATACAAATGTGAGAGTGAAAACCCTCAAACACATATTCATATCTAATGTAGCATTATAACCTAATCATTAATATTTTCAAATTGATAAAGGATGAGAGAGGTTAAACATAAATTATATATAATAATATAAATCTTATCTACTTCCTAAAACAAGCACTACATCCATAAAGAGAGATAAAGATAAAGTGTGTGTGCATGCATACTACACATTATTAAGGAAAGTCCAAATACTTATACATGCATATTAACATTATAAAATTACTATGAATCACATTTAAGGAATATTGTTGACTGGTATAGAATGTATTCATATAAAAATGATAGCATGTTAAGGGAAAGAAGGGATATCATGCTAATAAAAATGATGTAACATCAAATATAGAGGTTAATAAACATCATTAGTTTCCCTAAGATACATCTTATACATTAATATCATTTTCTTTTCATTTAATTTAAATGAACTGTAAAGAGAGAGAGTAGAGAGAGGAATTAGCTAGTTTGTCCATTTTTATATATTTAAGAGCACAAACATAATGATCACAAAGTTTCATAAATAAAATCAATTTGAATAATCAAGCATTCAATAATAAAATAAATTTTCTCATAAGATTATGATAACATGATATTTTATGGAATAATTTTGAACAAAACTAAAAACACCAATGAACAACAATGCCTAGTTCAATTGAATTTGACTTAGAAGCACTTAATAATGTAATATCGTAAAATATAATTGTAAACATAAGTTACATTACACAATTTATCAACATCAAATTTTATCTTGCTTCTAATCTCAATATATAATAAATTAAAAATGAATATAGATGATATTAGCCAATTTCTACAAGTGTGCTACATGATACTATTGTTGGACTTAATTGCATCATTGAGAAAGTAATAGATTAACTCTATATTCAATTGTAACCATAGAAACACTCTTAGGTTGTGGGTTTCCTGTAAGTTCCGAGTGAATATACAGAGAGGGTTGGTTCCCCTAGTACATCACCTAAACTAATCTATCCTATTACTATTCACGAGGAAAAGGGATAGAAGTAAGCCTAAAAATGAATCTAAAATATGAAAAAGAGGTGATACACTAAAACAAATTGATGAATTATACTTGCTTGAGCATACATAAGTGATAATTAAGGCCAAAACACTTCACACAACTCAAAGTTTGACATGTTTATGCATAATTTTTTCATAGAAATAAAAATTCATAATATTTGAGAGGAAGGTTTTTCATGGCTGAAACTTTATATAAATATAGTGAACATGAAATCTAACCTAAAAAATATATCTTCTACTATATAAAGGAAAAAAGAGCAAGACAACAATTCAAGGATAAAAACTTTATCACAAGAAAAGACCATTCATTCCATAGGAATGAATAGAATACAACTTATGAGAAAGTAAAAAAGGCTTCTTATTTATCAAAAAGGTACATCACAATAGAATATAAGCTTATTCACAATATATTTTACTTAGAAAACTAAGTTACAATATTTGATAGATCATAATAACCATATTACAATAAAATAAATCCTCTTTTATACAATAATGTTACCTTTACTAGGCATACATCTTACCAATCTAACTAAAAGAGGGAGAATATAAGACACATGTCCTTGGAATAAATATAGATTTTTTTCCTTAATTTGCTTGGTCAAACCTTAAACCTAGGTGCTAGAAATATAAGCCCAATTCTTCTCCCATAAATACTCCTTTGAAAGGTCCAAAAAGACTCCAGTTGGGTGTTGAGGGATACAAGTCCTTGAATTTTCACTCCATCTCCTTTGTATGCTCCTCAAAAATATCCAATCAAAAAATTTCTCCTCCTAGATGCTTGCAAGGTATTAAAATTACTGCTAGAAGTGTCTTTGATTGATAACTACTTTCTAATTATTCTTTCTTACCTTAATACTGTCACTAGTCACACGTATTTAGGACATGTTTTGATGAGTTTGAACTGAGTTAGGTTTCTTTGAGGCATTGGATAAGGTTTTTCCTTCAAATCATATTTAAAATATCTTTATAAGCCTTATCCAATCACCTATCATACTTCTTCCATTTGGATGCCACTATCATAAATAAGCTTGCCATTGCTACCTATGATTGCCTTGTTCATTGTGTTCTCATGGACTACAACTTTTCTTTATGTTCTTTAGCTTGCATAGGATCCTATAACGTAATAGATGTTAACAACAAACATAGTTAGGTTTAAGTTCCTCGAGATAATAAAATTGAGGTAAAACAACCATTAGGTGGAATTAACTCCCTCATTAGATCTATCATCATTGCCATTCTCACAAACTCTTCCTTCTTAGACCTTATAGTCATCTTTTATAATCTCTTCTTTTCTAAAATGTATATAGCTTCCTTATGTGAAGATGATATATTTTGAGGTACTTGACATTGTTATCTCCTTTAAACACTTGACAATGTTGTTAAATTGTCTTGAACCTTCTTCCTTTAGCTCTTGATACCACATTGTCATGTACAAATACAATGCCTGAAGAAGCACCAAGATCTTTCTCTACATTTTCGTCACATATAGGGTTTTGAAATGGACTTTAATAAAATAAAGTATAGATTGATTTTAGAACTATGATCTCAAATCATTTATATGGACAATTCATTTCTTTCTATTAGTGCTATTAAAGCTTTAGCTCACTATCCTTTGAATTATATTCCATCATTTCCTACTAACAATTGACACAAAACAGTCTATACACTACTACCCTAGGTTGTTTGATAGTCTTTTGAAATATTATTCTCTTAACTTAACCATTTGTGGATTGTCATTTTCTATAATTCCTATCAATTGTCCTTTAAACTCTACCCCTTAACATTGTCATAACAATATACCAATGTGATCCCTTTATTGTCATTATTGTTCTCTGTCATTTTTCCTCATGCATTTCTTACCAAACTTGTATATTACTCTCTTTTCCATATGACTGAAACATGATGATATCAAATCCCTAATCACCTAAAGAAGTTTTGTTAAGGGACTATCACTTTTTTTGCATAAGTGCATACCTCCTTGTTTGGTTGGTTGTCGCTTATCAAGGATTCACTATAATCACACTTCATGCCATAGTTTCTTCATTTTTTATTTTCACACATGCCTTTGGCATTTAACACCATAGGTAGACTTGACCATAGGGCATATGAAACACATATAACTATCATACATAACACACTATTATTATCAATATCATCTTATCACCATGTCTTTCAAATTTCATTTGTTGGCATTTATAAATCAGGTTGACTACCCATAATAGGACTTCCAACTTCATGTCTCTTAGACCATGGTGGAATATCATCTTAGGTTTATAGGTTTCTTTCTTCAATAATATGCCATGGGTGCTTGAGGTTCCTTCAAGGTGACTAGACTATCATAAAGAACATAGGCCATAAAAAGTAATGTTGCTCTTAGGAGATTGTCATTTTATTATCATCACACATTCATTTTCCTTTTCAACTATAACCTTGATTTTCTTCTTATATAGTCAACAACCATGTATGATTTACCTTTGAACTGTCATGACTCTTGACTTGTAGCTAACCAATTAACATTTTGTATGGGCCTTAGAATTCTTTATCCCTCTTCATAAGGAAACTTTCTTTGAACCTCATACTTGATTGTCTTTTTTTGACTATCCCCATAGGTCACAAAATCCATGAAAATATCTCTATCATTTTGATGACAACATACTTCATGGGAACTATCCCTCATATATCATATATATGACACAAACTTTGATGACCTGGCCTAAGACACTCCTTCACTATCATATGGTTTACACATTACCTTGCCACTGTCTTCTGACCTACCATTCACATGTTGTCCCTCATGCCATGTTCACTTATGACATCCATGAGTTCTTTACATGTGACTGTCATACCTTGTTACAATATGTTATTGCCATCTCAATAATGCATCTATTATCATGCATGAGGACTATCATGAAGCACTGTCATCACCATATTGTTTACATGCATGATCAAGGTGAAACAAGTCTAAATTATTTAACTAATAGGCTTATGAACATGTGAAGTCTTGTACCATGTTCTTTGAGGTTTGATCCTTTCCTTCACAAGCACAAAAGTATCATTCTCACATTTTCTTAATCCTTGTCATTATTTGAGTATAATAAGTATAACATCTAACATCATCATGTCTTGTTCATAATGTCATATGTTCACCTACATACATATCTTGTTGTTCATTGCTATTCATTTTGGGTAGTTTCTTAGCATGATTAATGTTCTTGGTCTTTTCTCAAAAATTCCTTATGAGTTTGGAAGTTTATTCATCCCTATTGTAGATGAATGTCTTAAGATTATGAGCATTTATGGCCTTAATTTTTGACACTTCAAATGAAATACTCTACAATCTTCAACACATATTTTTTTTTCAATGCATCTATAAATGTTTGAACCTTGATTAATCAAAATTACTTGTCATAATGTGAAGGAAAATAAGTAGGCCCTAAAATGTGGGTGAGATGTAAATAAACCCCTTGAAAACCTCCCATTTACATTGCATCATGTCATATTTCCTCTTATCTTGCAACATGGGTGAGATTTAGAGTAGAAAGGTATTGCTTCCAAACCAAGGATGAAAGATGGCTCTTTGAAACTCCTCAACAAGGAATAAACCCCTATTTTCTTCTTGCAGTATGGTATTCCAACTCCTTTGACTCCAACACGAACAAAGCATAAACCCTAATATTTATCATGCAATGTACCACATCAAGCTCAAAATTTTCAAAAGAATAGAAACTCAAGTCTTCCTTCTCTTAGCATGGGACTTAGTGACAAATGAAAGTTTAAGTTTATTTATTTTCTTGGAAGCTAGGACCTTTTCTTCACTCATTTAATATTTGAAGAACATGACCTAAGACTCCTAAAGATCTAGAAACAAAATAATGACCTTGATTTTTTTTGTAAAACTCCCTAGTGAATATTTGGCCAAGGTCAGATACAAATATTAGTAGATACAATATATTATTAGTATACCCAAGATATACACACAATGATTCAATTAAATTTAATCACAATAAATCTTTGAAAGTAAAAGATTCTTCAAGCACCAAAAGAATATGGACCAATAACAAATTTTTCATAGGCAATGGGAGGTGGCTACTTGATGAATATGTGACATCCATAGATACATAGGGATACCATTTTACCTAGGTCAAGCCCCTAGCTAAGACGATTATCAAGGACCTAATAGACATGAGAACAACTAATCAACTAAACACATCACATGTGGTACTCAATGTGATACCCAATAAGCCACATGTATGTGCCAAGATGAAAAGGATAATGATCCCAACAATGGTTCCATAGGAGGACATAAAAAACATAAATTATATGTAAGGTTTAAGAGTTTTACATGTAGTCATAACAATCCATAAGGACATGCATATCAAATAGAATCAAGCAAAATCATCAAGCAATGTTATCAAGGGCGAGAGGGCAAGGGATTAAAATTTGTTGTGAAATTTTAATCTCTAATCTAATTGTTTAATATAAAATTATGATACCAATTGGTATTTGAAAAGAATAAAGGTATGCAAAAATTCTTCCTACACTAAAATTTTAAGTAGAGTTTTGTACAAATTTCAATCTTTTAAAAATTGGAAAAATAAAAAACACATATAAACATAAAATAAATAATATACCACAACATAGGTGTATGTGGGGAAAACCCTTTCAAGATAAAAAACCCACACTCCAAAGTAGCCCAATACACTATTCAATAAACAACATAGTTACAATGCACTTGTAAATCAAGCCTTCATGGAAGTATCACCAACCAAAGATCTTGAGGAATTCTAAAAACTTAACAATATCAATAAAAATATACACACTTGAACTTCCATCTCAATCACCTAATATATAAAAGATATAATACATGACATTTTACACTTCTCTATCTAGATAATTTGGCATGCAACCCATTTAGACACTTTCCAAACATCTGAAAATACTTATAGGGTTACAACCTAGGTACTTCCTATTGATTTAATTTCCATCTAGAGAGACAACTCTCATCCTTCAAGTCAAAATTTTTAATTTTGCCTCTTGGATCATATCAAAAGGTGGATACAAATTTGTAATTTACTTATTTAAATTTTATTGAATCCTGAACCATAAATTTTTGGGGATAGAGGACTCTCTTACACTTCTAGGGTTTTACACCTAAAAGGAGAAAGGTATCCCAAAATCCTAGGTGGTTCACTCAAGACTAATGAAAATATGATTGAAATATGTCTAAATAGAATTCCCTAAATGTGAAGAACTGATAAAAGAGATGAATTATTAATGCAAAACTAAGAAAATGCACTTTTTTTGAAAACACATTGTGATATGCAAAATGAACTAAAAATGCAAACAAACTGTAACATAAATAAATGAGACTGGAGAGGTACACTTGGAAATTGGAAAGTGATGTAGAGAAGCTATGAAATCCTACATAAATCACTGTTGAAGCTCACTAGAACACTTACGCCAAGCTGGGCAACTTAGTCTTGTTTCGGGGAAATTCTGCCAGAGTAGGTTTCAACCAAAAGGGTACTCAAAACTGCAGAAAACACTTTTCAGGCCCACCAGTGGGACTAATTCACCATTGATGGAAACTTAGTCCACCTCCAGATTTTGGGAAATTCGAAGAGGCAATATGTAGCTCCCAGTCTGCACTTTAGTTCCTAATAGGTTTCTGGATCTGAATCTACAAAATTTGGTATGTAGGTGATCTCCAAGCTTCTTTTAGGGTTTTTTTTGACTTTGAAAGACTTTGATGAATTTTTGAAACCTTTTAACACCTTGATCTTTGAAAAATCTACATACAAGACCTACAAAACACACATGCAAAGAGGGGAAAAAGTGTTAAGGGTTAGTGAATAGGGGTTTGCCTTGGTCAAACCTCGGTTTGGTAATTAAACCCTTGAAAATGAAATGAAATGAAATGAGAATGGTGAATGAACAACATGCAATGCTACAACTCACCAAACCCTTGAAATAGAAATCTAAAGATATGCAAGTAGATGCTCCAATGGATGTATGCTTAAGAATACCTAGAGTGAATGCTTGATAATTGCTTAAATGATTAGGAAAATTAGGGAGATTAGAAGATGAAAAATGAGAGGAAAAACCTATATTTATACATGATTATACAAAATTTCCCAAAAATACCACATCATAGGCTGACCTTAAGGCTTAGAAAATAATATCCCGCTAGAATTTTAAAATAATTTTGATTTTTGAGCCAAGAGGGACTAAATCGCCCCTAGTGGCGACTTGGTCCCACCAGGGAAATTTAAGTGGGTGTCATGAATTAAAGTGTAATAAATGATGTTTAACAAGATTATTCTCTAAAACACACTTAAGTAGGGCCTGCAAGTGTATGAAGGGGCCAAATAAGCATAAGAAAGGGTCAAATTATTGACGACAAGCCTAGAAAAGCGTGAAATTTTGTTACAACACTTTGAAATAAGGTTTGGTAAGTGATAAAAAGAGGTTATTTAAATGAATTATATTAAAAGGGTCCTAGAAAAGTGTGAAAGTGGGTTACAACACTTCACAACACTTTTACAAGACATCATAGAATTCTTATTGATTCACAAGGGTCCAAGACCTAATTTGTGAATGTGTTGACCACATTACAACATTAAATCTAGGAAAAACTAGGCCAACATCCATAAGAAAGACCCAAATGAGCGTGAAAATGTCCAAAGATACATTTTTTTACGCTACAAATCCGTATGTGTACTAGTGTCTTCCATAGATATCACATTTCCTTACAATATTCCACATCTCCATTTATAATCACATATGAAACTACTATTTAATGCAACACATTTCTCCCCCCCTTTCATTGCAATACTTCGCCTCAATAATGTCACAACCATAAATTGTCATCAATTCATCAAGATTTGTACACATACTTGGTACAACTCATTAGGATACACCCTAGCTACAATTCAAAAGAACAAAATAAATAAAAGCTAGGGACATGGGACATTCCAACAAGGTGATGTTGATTATAAGGTAGTTGATTCTCTTTCCTCAAATTTTTTTTCTCCTTAAGTTTATCCTCATCAATCCATGCACACTCTAGGTCATTTTCAAAGAGGATTGTATCTACACCAATAAGACTCCAAAATTATATTATTTAATGGACCTATAAGATCATTATAGAGGATATTATGTTGTATACTCATCCTTTCCATAAATTCTTATTCCCCCTCAATAAAAAAAACTAAGTTCTTCTTAGAATCAACATACTCTGAATCATTGCAATCACATAAAGAATATAAAGATAAATTTTTGACATCATTGGTATCACCAGTAGCTTACATTTTTTAACCATGCTCTCTATATAATCAGCAAGATAAAAATATTTGTGTTCACTCTTAGGAAAGAACATATCCCTATCAAAATTTAGATCAATTCAATCTCCATTTAAAGTAGAGGTCGCCAACTTATGTCCATCAAATAAATCATAATTATCAAAGATATGATGTAATCCATTATCATTATAGTCAATAAAGCAAGGAAGCTCATTATGCATAAAACTATATGAAAGTTCCTTCAATTGACTACATGTATATATGTCTTCAATAATATCACCAACAAGTCGTAAATGAATAGCTACAATATATTGGAAGTGGAATTACTCTGAGAGGGGGGGGTGAATCAGAGTAATGTATAAAAACTTTTTTATGACTTGAAATGCAGATTTGATCTATTTGATCTTGAAAAAATGAGTGACTTTATATATGCAATGTGAATACTGAGTTTTGAATGATTGTTTTCCAATGACTTAACCAAACATAACATGAATACTTAATAACTAATATCAAAGAATGATATACATTGTTCACATAGTGCTGAATGAACATGTTAATGCTTTCTTTTACACAGGACATCAAACTCATTAATGGTAGAATTTAACACTCATACATTGAACATGAAAAATTAAACTTTGAACTTTTAGACAACTTGGAATTATGATAATGTATCAGAGCATTGCATGAACCACTTTGACAAATGACAAAATGAAAACTTAAGCAAGATAAGCGCAAACCACATAAAAGAGAAACATAGAGCTTTGACGAGTGGAAAACCCTCTTGGGGTAGAAAAACCACTCCAAAATGCCTTACAAGATTAATTCCAAACTTATTACAATATTTTTTAGAGCACCAACTCTGTAACAATTCAGGAGCACCAACTCCACCAAAATTCTGAAGCACCAACTTCAGTAGGAGCACCAAATCCTTTACAAAGTTTCTCAATAACCATGCAAACTGTTAGGACCTTATAACTGCATTATTTTTGCAATTACAAAATCTCAACAGAGTAAATATAAAAGATATACAATAATTCCCATTATAATCTATGTTGAATGAAATAGTACCAATATAATCTCACTGAAATATGCAATCTCTGTAAAAAGAATTAGAGATATAAACACTTTAAGATCTCTTTTTCAAGTTTTCAATATACAAAAATATCACTATAGTAAACCCTTATTCTCTTTTCAACAATGCTCTGTTCTATCTTATAAACCCTCTCCTTATTTTCTATTTTTGAACAAATATTCTTTTCAAAACCTCTAAACCCAATAATGGCTTATTGCCATTCTTTTTATACAACACAAAAACTAAAACCCTTGTACCAAAATGTGAGACCTCGAGTCAAGAACCAAACCCTCGAGTTAGTGTTTCTAAATCAAACTAACAAATACAGTTGAAATAAAAAAAAAACATTTTCCTTTTTTTAAAATATAATCAACTCTAACATCTTTGCAAATAAACTATATCTTTTCACTTTCCATTTACCTTATTCACCTTCGAAAAACAAGTAGAAATTTGTAGATATTACCTCTCATGGAGGTTTGAAACTATAGAAAAATCCCATGAAATCCTCTAGATTTACCTCCACTTCTAGCTCAAGGGAAGTCCACCAACATATTTCCAATCTTCACTATCCATGATACCTCAAGTTCGAGCAAAGATCCACAACCACACTGTCAAAAATCTGTAACTGCTAATTGCAATGACAGCTAGGGTTTGCGCTAGCCATACAAAATGAAAACATAACTTTGTTTTGCCCTATTCTCCTTACAAATTTCAATATAATAATTTGAAATCCATTATTAAATGATGTTAAACATCATTTGAAATCCACATGAGACTGACACAATGATCATTAAATCAAATACCAAAACATTTCCACATCATTTTGTCTAGTGTCCACGTGAGCTAACAACCGTACAATGATAATACCCTGTCGGTTTCCAAATAAACATAATGATACAATCGACTATCCCAGATTAGTCAAGGCCGATTTATCACTTAAGCCAAGGCCTTATAAATCCTGATGACCAAAAAAATAGATGTAGTCAATATGCAAGGTGAGATACATTGTAATATAACAATGAAATGATACCTGATCACAATACATATATTATGTATCAATATAAACATCTTAAACAATAAACTCCACCTCATGTATAATGCAAGAACCCTTGTGAAGCTATGTGTATAGCAAGTAAACATATGCAACATGATAATCTGGCCATGTATCAAGAATGATGAAAACATGTGAACCACCAAGTGTAGCAAGTAAATCCTGAGTGAAGTAGAGCTCACAAAAGCAATGTAAATTTATAAAATTTCTACATGTAAAATGAAGCTGAATATGATCAATGATCACTTGTAGACACAAACCAAATTACCTTCAATTTGAGTAAATAATTATACAGAACTATCACCTGTATGTGTCTCAACAAAACCAAGTAGAGATTGAAAATAAACATGCCAAAGTGAGTGCCAACCAATATCACTAAACCAATCTGAGTGTCAGAACAATATGTGCATCTGTAAAGATAAAAAAATACAACATGATATCACCTTTAACCATTAACACCTATCGAAAGAATCACCTCATGTGACATATATATCCTCTGCACAAAAATACAACATGATTAGAACCATAAAACAAGAATGAAAGTATCCAAAGCATTGTCCACAAAGTACTATCCAAAGCACTATCGATAGAGTGTTGGAATATTTAACAAAACTATGAAATGCCAAGGTACCAACCCAGGGTAGTTTTGACATCAAGGACAAATGCCACAGAAGAAGCCAACAAACAACCTAGGGAACTTTTGACATCAAGGACAAGTGCCATAGAAGAAGCCAACAAAATCCCCCTTTGTCCTTGATGGTAAAAACTTAGCCATTTGAACCATCATTTTCTCCCCTTTTTGTCATAAGGACAAAGAGTAATAGAGGAGAATGTGAAATTCCATGAATAAAAACAACTGAAGCCAACCAACACATATCCATTAGAAAATAGCAGTCAAGAATCATATCATTACTTTAGACATAAGCAAACAAATATGTTGCATATAACGCCTTGTATTCACATGAGAAAACACAATAATTATGGCAGCCATAATACTGACAGCATGTAAATATCATAAAATCAAGCACTGTATGCACCAATTGCACAACTTGGAAATAGCAACTCATTGTCAAGAGCACAAAGGAATATCATTGGTAAGCACCCCAAAAATAAATACCACTGCCATACACCAATGACAAGTTGAGAATGCATAGATCACCAATCTATATTATAACCAATCACCAACCATATTTTGTATCATGAAATATGCAAGAAACCTCTCCCTATGATATAGCACTATTCAAACAAAAAACCAGTTGGTGCAAAATATATCAAAATTAGTATCATAACTCCTTTCTGAGTACCACACTTGAACAAGGATGGAGAGAATTCAGCAAGTAGAAACATAATTAACCAAGCTATTTCAGATGTAGCCCTGATTAAACAACACCACACTATGCACATTATAAGCATAAATTTCTAAATACCATGAAGAATATGAACATTGTCAACTAAATCTCATAAGATCATGCCAAAACCAACTTCCTTTTGTATAGCAACAAATCACTATCAAGCATGAATCGAGGAAGCATATCAATAAATATTACCACACTGTCACCTATCATACCGATTATCTTGAACCATATCAACAAAATAATGATCAATTGTGTGAACCAATAAAGTAATGTCACCTGCAAGCTAAAGACCATGAACTGCCAAGTAACAACAAAGCACTATTATACCAAAGCAACTATTCCATTGTCAAAGCATTGTCTTTTGTGAAATTTGTGCAAGAGATAACAAAACAAAAAAATTTGTCATCATGTATACTATACTGTCAGCATACAAAAAGAACTGTCATAGATAGGCAATATACAAATCACTGTTTATCATCTGCATACTCATTGTCAAAATACTAGTATTGCTACCATACCCCTACAAGCACCTTACATCTGTGTCCAAGCAACAAATGTTGCTTTCACTGATGTTGTCCTGTCTTAAGTAATCATCTCATGAAACCTAAAACAATTTAACTTGCCAATCTGAACATTAGACAACTGTTATATCAACCATAATATCAAAATGCAGATAATACCATCTAGTGGAATATTTAGACATGAACAATTCTTAAGGAAAAAAATGGTACAAACAGATAAGAATGTCTCCCCCTAAGATCATGCATACTTTAAAAATCATTCAGACAATGACTGTTTTGAGAAGCCTTGAAACCCTGTTCCACATTGCTTCATGAAGTGGACAAAATTGCATGACTTAAAAAAGAACATAATCTTTCTTCTCCATCTTCTCCATCTCCTTAGACATAGAGTTTTCTAAATTCTCTCTTCATATCATAGAGCCTTCCTCTTTATGTAGATAAAACAACTAAGTATTGACTATCCAAGCAACTAATACCAATTCTCAAGAAAAAAATTTCTACATCTTGTTGCCATAATCAAGACAATGTTAACACACAATCCTTCACGTAATAAAAAATTGCAAACTATTATGGAAAACACCAACTAAACTGCAAAGATTTGATTGTAGTTTGTACTTTAAGGGATATAAGATAAAAATTTAAAATAGACCCTGTAATCACAAATATTGATTAGTGAAAGAAATAGGAGGAAGATCATAGAGCGTCCTCCTCAACTGATCAAGCACTTTCACACTAGTCACTTCATAGATATTTCCCTGTGTCCTTGAACCGACAATAACTATTTCTCCTAACTTCCTTTTAATCTGACACCCATAATCATCAAAAATAATACACAAATCCTGATCACATATTTGTGTCACACTTAACAGATTATGTTTTAAACCTACTGCATAATAAACATCTGGCAAGAAAATGTTGTTACCAAAAACCACTATGCCTTTTGCCATAAGTTGTATGTAATCATCGTTACCAAACCATACTAAACTAAAATCACCAAATTCAAGTCTAGTAAAAATAATTCTATCCCCTGTCATATGATGAGAATAACCACTATCTAAGATCCATGTATTTTCAACTTTAACATGTAATTTAGTTTGACTAAAGATACCTTCCTATTCTACATTGCTCCTTTTAGGCATCCAAATCAACTTAACTTTGTTTTGCCTAGTTGTCTTAGAAAGACTATTTTTCTTCTTGTAGGAAGCTTGTCTAGATCTGCCATATTTAGCTTTTACATTTACATCTAGAAAATCACTTGAATCATTCATATAACCAAGACTTGACTTGTCTTCATAAGACCTTTGTTTATTCAAAAGATCTATAAAATTATCAAATTCCTTTCTAAGATTGTTGATTTTAGTTTCTAAGATACAACACTTTTCTTCTTTGAATTCTAATTGCACCCTTGTAATCTTAAGAATTTCAACTTGAAGTTTTAAATCAGTAATTTCCTTTTCAGCGATTAGAATCTTACTTACTAGATTCTCGGTATCTTGCTCAATCCGAGTTTTCAGATATACTAAGTCCTTCAAATTTTGAACTTTACTTAGAGCAATTTTCAATTCATTCTCAAAACCATTCAATTCTTTATTAGAAGTAGAAGTCTTTGCAAGTCTATTTTCTTGTAGTTCCATTTCATTCATTGTGGCCATAAATACAATTTCACCTTTTAGATCTATTTTATCAAAAATAGACTGATTATCTAATTCTTTATTTGAAACCTTTTGTGAATCAACTTCAGCCATGAATAAAGTTTCATCTTCATCATCAAGTGAGTCATCTGTCTCAACATCTGAGTCTTCTTTGGTAAAGAGACTCTTTTTCTTTTTGAAGTTAAACTTCTTTTTAGGATCAAAAGCCTTTTTCTTATACTATTTTTCTGACTTTTCATCCTCATTGGCTTGATCACCGTAAGGGAATTTAGCAGCAAAGTGTCCAGGTTTGCCACAAGTAAAGCATTTTAATGACATTTTTCCTTTATATTTCTTTGTCAACTTCCTCACTAAAAGAGCTTCTAAAGAATCAGACAATTCTGATTCATTGTCTAAATCTTCTTTCTTTTCTACTTTAAAAACAGTATCTTTAGAGGTTGAAGCAGAGCTTCCTATCCTCATTTCATAGGTTGTTAGTATGCCTTGTAAATTATCCAAGGTAAGTGAATCAAAACTTTTTTTTCTTCAAGATTAGAAACTTTAGACTCAAATTTAGGATGCAAAGTCCTAATCACTTTTTGAACATCAGATTTTGCAATTGTTTCACCTAGACCTCTTCTTGCATTGAAAACTTCATCTATTCTTAAGAAATAATCAACAATATTTTCATCATCCTTCATTCTCATTTCCTGAAATTGATTCTTGAGAGTAAGGATTTTGGATTGCTTGACCTTTTCATTTCCTTGATACACATTTTCAAACTTCTCCCAAAATTCATATGCAGATTTACAATGCATTACTTTAACAAATACATCTTTTGTCAAGCCACACAAGAGTGCATGTTTAGCTCTTGCATTCATTTCATATTTCCTTTTCTCATCATGATCTGTAGGTATGGTATCGGGTATAATGTATTTACTACATATTAAGTTCCAGACATCAAGATCTGAAGAAATCATATATGTTTCCATTCTGATTTTCCAAAACACATAATCAGAGCCATGAAATAGAGGAGCTTTTGTAATAGATGAACCTTCTTGCACATGCGACATATTGACTTCCAAAACCAGAATCAATCCTAGATATGAAACCTAATGCAGGACCCTATGCTTTGATACCACTTGTTGGAAGTGGAATTACTCAAAGAGGGGGGGGGTGAATTAGAATAATGTATAAAAACCTTTTTATGACTTGAAATGCAGATTTGATCTATTTGATCTTGAACAAATGAGTGACTTTATATATGCAATGTGAATACTAAGTTTTGAATGATTGTTTTCCAATGAATTAACCAAACATAACATGAATACTTAACAACTCATATCAAATCATGATATACATTGTTCACATAGTGCTGAATGAACAACATGTTAATGCTTTCTTTTACACAGGACATCAAACTCATTAATGGCTGAATTTAACACTCATACATTGAACATGAACAATTAAACTTTGAACTTTTAGACAACTTGGAATTATGATAATGTATCAGAGCTTTGCATGAACCACTTTGAAAATTGACAAAATGAAAACTTAAGCAAGATAAGCACAAACCACATAAAAGAGAAACATAGAGCTTTGGTGAGTGGAAAACCCTCTTGGGGTAGAAAAACCACTCCAAAATTCCTTATAGGATTAATTCCAAACTAATTACAATATTTTTCAGAGCACCAAATCTGTAACAATTCAAGAGCACCAACTCCACCAAAATTCTAAAGCACCAACTTTAGTAGGAGCACCAACTCCTTTACAAAGTTTCTCAATAACCATGCAAACTGTCAGGACCTTATAACTGCATTATTTTTGCAATTACAAAATCTCAACAGAGTACATATAAAAGATATACAATAATTCTCATTATAATTTGTATTGAATGAAATAGTACCAATATAATCTCATTGAAATATGTAATCTCTGTAATAAGAATTAGAGATATAAACACTTTAAGCTCTCTTTTTCAATTTTCCAAAATACAAAATATCACTATAATAAACCCTTGTTCTCTTTTCAACAATGCTCTATTCTATCTCATAAACCCTCTCCTTATTTTCTCTTTTTTTTAAAATATTCTTTTCAAAACCTTTGAACCCAATAATGGCTTATTTCCATTCTTTTTATACAACACAAAAATTGAAACTCTTTTACCAAAATGTGAGACCTTGAGTCAAGAACCAAACCCTTGAGTTAGGGTTTCTAAATCAAACTAACAAATACAGTTGAAATCAAACAAATATTTTCCTTTTTCTAAAATATAATCAACTGTAATATCTTTGCAAATAAACTATATCTTTTCACTTTCCTTTTACCTTATTCACCTTCAAAAAATAGTAGAAATTTGCAGATATTACCTCTCATGGCAATTTGAAACTATAGACAAATCCCATGAAATCCTCTAGATTTACCTCTGCTTCTAGCTCAAGTGAAGTCCACCAACATATTTCCAATATTTCACTATCCATGATACCTCAAGTTCAAGCAAAGATCCACAACCATGGTGTCAAAAATTTGTAACTGCTAATTGCAATGGCGGCTAGGGTTTGAGCTAGCCATACAAAATGAAAACATAACTTTGTTTTTCCCTATTCTCCTTACAACTTTCGAGATAATCATTTGAAATCTACATGAGTCCAACACAATGATCATTAAATCAAATACCAAAACATTTCCACATCATGTTGTCTAGTGTCCACGTGAGCTAACAACTGTACAATGATAATACCCTATCGGTTGCCAAATAAACATAATGATTCATATAATCGACTATCCTAGATTAGTCAAGGACGATTTATCACTTAAGCCGAGGCCTTATAAAGTCGGATGACCAAACAAATAGATGTAGTCAATATGCAAGGTGAGATACATTGTAATATAATAATGAAATGATACCCGATCACAATACATATATTGTGTATCAATATAAACATCTTAAACAATAAACTCCACCTTATGTATAATGCAAGAACCCTTGTGAAGCTATATGTATAGCAAGTAAACATATGCAACATGATAATCTGGCCATGTATCAAGAATGATAAAAACATGTGAACCACCAAGTGTAGCATGTAAATCCTGAGTGAAGTAGAGCTCACAAAAGCAATGTAAATTTATAAAATTTCTACATGTAAAATGAAGTTGAATATGATCAATGATCACTTGTAGACACAAACCAAATTACCTTCAATCTGAGTAAAGAACTATACAAAACTATCACTTGTATGTGTCTCAACAAAACCAAGTAGAGATTGAAAATAAACATGCCAAAGTGAGTGCCAACCAATATCACTGAACCAATCTGATTGTCAGAACAATATGTGCATTTGTAAAGATCAAAACAATACAACATGATATCACCTTTAACCATTAACACCTATAGAAAGAATCACCTCATGTGACATATATATCCTCTGCACAAAAATCCAACATGATTAGAACCATAAAACAGGATTGAAAGTATCTAAAGCACTGTCCACAAAGTACTATCCAAAGCATTTTCCACAGAGTGCTAAAATATTTAACCAAACTGTGAAATGCCAAGGCACCAACCCAGGGCAGTTTTGACACCAAGGATAAATGCCACAGAAGAAGCCAACAAACAACCCATGGTAGTTTTGACATCAAGGACAAATTCCACAGTAGAAGCCAACACAACACTCTTATTTTAGCATAATCACTCGTAAATATAGAATATTTCACTTCCTCTTCATGTGTGTGCATACTCTCAACATGATAATTAGAGCAACCATGTTCATCATAGGATACAAAATCTGGGAGAACAATGAGTATGCATTCATAAACAAGCTAGTTATTTATTATGTTTCTTCCACTAGAACATGCTTCTTCTTTTTTGTCCTATATGATTTATCCACATATGTCATGTCTTTCTTTTGCCCACTTACAATAGTCATAATGGTTTTTGTATATTCCTCTCTCACCTTTTCAATAAACATTATTTTTTCACATATATAATTAGGCTTGGTAGGCTTCAACTCCTTTGATATGGCACTTAAAACCAATTCATAAGCCTCACAAAATAAATCAATACAAACTAAATCTTTAGGTATATGATGTGTAGGGATTTCTAATAGAGTAGCCATAAACCTTGAATAAAATTGAATGGAGACTCCATTTCATGCCTTCTAATCTTAGATAGTGTTTTGACATTATATATAAGATCAACATCACATATATACTATTAATTTAAGGCTACAATAATATTTTAGCAATCTTATATTTCATTTATGATTCTTTATCATGCCCTTCATCATCAAACTTTGAATAAAAATCATACTCCTCTATATCAATTAAGAAATTTTTCTTCTCATTTTCTTCTTGGAGTTTTTTTTACCTAAATACTTTCTTGGTGATTCAACTACAATAATAGTCTTATTCCTATTATGATAGCCATATTCATTATCCATTCTAAACTATTTATCTACAATAAAAAAAATTGCATTCATTAACACCTACAAATGCATCACCTTTCATCATTGAGAACTTCAAAAAATTTAATATCTCTTGCTATAGTATTTACCTATTAGAGTGATGTATGATTTTTTATCCCTTAATGAGAAACTCATTTCTTCATCAAAGGCTCCTAAATATAAAACTAGGCACATTGAATCATTTGGCCTAACACCTTATGGAATTTCTCTTATATCCTTTAAAAATATCATGTTGAAAGCATGGATCATTTCTTATTCATTTGTCTAAATGTGAATCAAGGTGTTAGTCATTGAGTATATATCCATTCACCCACCAAGATAATCAATAAATGATGCTTTGAATTCTGACCATGTAGAAAAAGAAAGTGCTAGTAAATAGAAGAACCATTCCCTTGCATCGTACTTTAGGGACTACACAAATAACTTCATTACAACATATTCTTGTTCAATATCATAATCTACCATTAAATCACTAAAATCTTGAAGATGTCTATTTGTTGATTCAAAGTTATTGTTCTCACATAAAACTGCACCCTGCTAAACATGGAGTTTGAAATTCTAATGACACCATGGAAATGACCTCAGGTGTGGGACCTTACACGTTTGAGGTCAAAACTCTAGAGAGGGTTGGATTCCTCTTTTGATCCATGCAATGTGTTGGTCTAACCCAATAGATGAAATCCTACTACTACCCTACTCTAACAACTCATAGAGGAAAAGGAGAGGAAGGAATGTATGAAAGGGAAATGGGAGGTGGCACACCAAGATGGGAAATTTTTTTCTTTCTAACTAAGATTGCACAACAAAACCATTGAAGAGGGACCAAGGGACTCACACAATTCTCTGTTTGGTCAATTCCTAGAGGCACACATGGAGGTTAGGGTTTGACAAGGTGTTGGAAGGAAAGGGACGTTCTCAAATAACAACTGTAAACAATTTAACTCTAAATATATGCATGGAAATAGACAAATAAGCACTCAAATATGCAAATAATGAAACTTACACAATATAAACAAGCTGAGAAAAGGAAAGATTAATTGATTTCATTGATGTAGAGGCAAAAAATCCAATCTTTACAATTGCAGAGATGAAAAAATACATGTCTGCCAAGGAAAAACCCTAGAGGAGCCAGAGGAAGAACCCTTAGAATGAATACAAGTGTTGCTTTTATAGATCAAGCATAACTTGGATGATCACAAACCAAACACTAACCCAAATAAGGTTAGAAGTGAAGTTTGTGCATGAAAGGATGGAGGTAAGGCATAGATCTATCAGAATGGTCAACAACAACAATAAATGAGCATGGGTTCCCCTAAAATCCACTTGTAGAAGAAGTTAGGAGGACCATAAATGATGTCCTTGAAGCCTTGAAAATCAAAATAGGCTGCTCAGAAAGGGCTTGAGCATTAATGTCACCACCTAGGAAAATATGTCAAATCTTCTTAATTTTGGGGCCTTCAGGCCCGAAAAGATACCTTTGTTATGCATTAAAATGTCTAGACCCTATAATGGAGAAAATTGTCAGAAATTGGGGGTCGGGAAGAAGACTTACCTCTTACCTAAAGTATGGAAGACATAAGAGGGAAGCTTGAATCCCTACACCTAAAAAGAAAAGGTTGGATTTTAGGCCTGAAAGAGGCTAACATTGAGTGTGAGGCCCAAAACCAATAGACGTCGAGTTCAGGCCCGAAAGGAGCAAACGTCAGGCATCAAGCCCAAAAGAAATAGATGCTAGGCATTGGGTTCAAAACTTATATCTTACCTAATGCAGTAAAAGGTAAGGGAGAAGCTCAACTCTTGAAACCCAAAAATTTGTCACAACCAAATTTTTTTAAGAAAGCTTTTTGGGAATTGAAGGTTGGGAAGAAGGCTTACCTCCTACAAAGGAAATATAAGAGATACGGGAAAATTTTAACTCTCAAAAGTCCAATTTTTTTGAAATTAACCATTTTAGGACTTTTCAAGGGATATTCATGTAGGATGGCCCATATAGGATCTCTCAGATCTATTATCAATGATGGGCCATAATGGTGGCATGAAATGCCAATATTTTTGGCAAGTTCTGTAGGATGATTGTTTGCTAATCATGGAATCTAGGGGCCTTATCAATCCATTGGGCATAGAGTCAAGGAAAATATTCAACAACTAGGCCCCCTAGGAACAAAACAAAACATGTGCAGGCTGCACTTGGGGGAAAGCGTGAAAAGTAGAGAGTATATTCCCTTAAGGAGAATGCAAGGTGTGTAAGCACACTTCATGGAAAGAAAATTAGCTAACTAATATGTACATGAAACTAATAGAAAGAAAAAAATGGAAATTTTCCTCTGTCAAAGATGAACCTTCTAAAGGAATTGATCCCCCTCATACCATAATTACAAAACTCACCCAACTATAAACCATTGAAAACCTTTGCCATCATACATAAAACTACACAAAATTCCTACAAGGTGAAGGGTCACTCCACTGTAAAAAATTTCATTGTAGGGGAACCATATGATGCAAGTGTTGGACTGTTCTGATACTGGTGCCTCAACTGAACATATAATAGCGGGGATGGAGTTCTTTGAAGATAGGTCAACATCCAAGAGTAAACCTTTTGTAAGGGGAAGAGAACTCTCCTCACAAAAGGATAGGCCACTATCATGACCATTGACCTCCTCATTACATGAACTAAAACAAAAAATGAAAGATTCCAATTCACATGGTGATGCAAAGTATGTCAAACTTGTTTGTTGATTTGTACAAGGAATCTTTTATTCATGCACCTCAAATGAAAAGATTTGAAGCTTAGGCATACTATCAAATTGAGCAACAAGAGCATTAATCTCCTGAAAAATGTGTGGTTGCTCAATATTAGGATTTTCAACATGTTGGTCCCACATGAAGTATTCTAACTTAGTCACTTTATCTCTAATGTCAAAGGTCACATCTTCATCTTGAATGAATACCTCATATTCAACATTTCTACAATTAGGGATAGAAGAAATCCAACATACATCATAATTACTTTTATTAATGCACACCTCATCAACGTATACCTCAGATTTGTGAGACACTTTAGGTGAAGAATTGAATTCTTCATATTGTCTCTCTGTATTCATTTCTTCTTGACAACTGGCTGCAATGACATCAGACTCCCAACATGAAATGGTTGCCACATCCTATACTTCCTCCTCACTCCTATGATGCTACCCACAAAGCTCCTCTTCTGGGGGTGATGATTTGATGTTTAAACCTGAACAAAAGGTTTCTATAACATCCCAAAAGAGGTATTCCACCTCCGAAATACATATCTCAATAGATGGGGAAGTTTCATCTTCTATAATAGAGGGTAAACAGGTATGTTGTTGTTGTTCCAAAACCTTGGATTTATTATCATCCATCAATTTTTGCTCAAGCTACTCAAGGGTCTCTACTACTATAGGTATAGGTGATCTCTTCTCCCTAAGTGCATAAATATTGATGGGATAGTATGACAAGGATAAAGGGGGTTGCACAAGCCCTAGGATATAAGATCCGATGGAAAATTAACATGAGCACAAAGGGACACACACATGAATGTATGATATGAAGCAACAAGACACGATACATAATCATACACTGTCAAAATTGACACAAAAATAAAAAGATGGATGGAACAACAAGTTGCATTATGCCACATACATTAAATACACTCATAAGGATGTAAAATAACTTATGAAACATGTGAATCTACAAGCAAGCAAGTTGTGTTATGCTAGGTGGCCATAAAAAATATGCTCACAAAGTGCAGTCTGATATACACTAGGTGAGCCCCCAAGACAAATATGAGAAACACACACTAGGTCTACAAGGTGTGATCCCACAAAAAAGTGGTGATGGTAAATTCATGCCAAGTCTACAAGCTCCCATACATCAACCATACAAAAATTTATACTCCCTGATAACTTTGATAAGGCACGACACTAAATGATTAAAGGTTTTCACAAGGCTAGCAAGTTGTGTTATGCTAGACACTCATGACATAAAGGCACCACAAAAAAAAAAGTGTTATGCTTAGTGGCCAATAATTAGTTTTGGGTAATAGGATAATCAAAGGGGTTTTGTATATTTCTTGAAAGGTTTGAACTTAGGGGACATCACACTCAATGTCACCAAGAGAAGACTAGTTGAGGATAAAATAATCACATCTTAGGGAATGCAAGCCATAACATTACCACTAAGAGGAATGTCATATGCCAAGAAAGGTCACACTCTTGAAGGACATCAACCTAATGTCACCACCAAGAAGATTTGTCACATAGATCAAGAATGCCATGCTTTGAATAAAAAGTTCACACTTCCTAGGAGATGTATCCTATCATCATTAAGAAGGGAACATGCAAACAATGAATGAGGGATAATATGCCCCCACTTAAAATTTCAACATACTTGCTATGTTGGTATTTTAAGTAGAAAGAGAGGAAGGGGGATCCTATAAAAGAATGCACACTTCCCAAAACCTAGTTATCCTTACCCCATAATCATAGAGACAAAGACAACCATCAAGGACTATCATATTGCTGCCAAGATAAATATTGTTGTACCTAAGATTGTACCACCATGAATGGAAATGAGCAAGACACATAAAGCTACTAATTCCAAAAAATTATGAGCAATAAGATAGGATGAAACTCATTATCAATTAGAGGAAATAGGTGCATCAACACAAGGAAGATGGTGCAGGGGCACCATTGAAGAACTTTTGTCAATTAAGGTTGTTAATGAGTAGAATTTAGGATTTTGAGTCATAAAGCATTAAATAAGGTCATTTAGACCATTTTATGTTGAATTGAGTCATTTTAGTGGTCATTAGGTGTTTATAAGGTCTATGTTGCAAATAATTCTTAAAATGCAAAAGATGTCATTTATGTAAACTTGCAAAAGTTGAAAAAGGCAGATTTTTGGAAGTTCAATGGTTAGTCATTTCAAAATTCAGTTTTGCAGGGTAAAGTTAGTTGGTATTTGGAGGTAAAAGCATAAATAGGTGGGAAACATCACTTTGTAATCTCTCTTGAAGATTGGAAGGAAGAAAATCAATAAAATCTCTTCTTTTTCTGATAATTCTATGTTTTCTCTTCATTACCAGCGAGTGTACGGTCTACACAGTTGATTTTGTTGCAAAAGTTTTCAAAAACTATTGGATATATGTCTTAGCCATCATCAAAAGGTGGCTTGATAGAATTCTATTGAATTTTGTGGGTTTTATAATCAAATTTTTGAGAACAATTGTATATACCCTATTTTAATGGTTTTTTAAGTCTCTAAAATGCAAACCTGACCCATTCCACTCTTTGTGGCTACTATCAAATAGAGAGGTCAAATAGAGAGGTGGGCATGATTCCCTAAGAGAGAAGAGTGATTTTCTTGTAAAAAAGTGAGGTCAAAGCATGGAAAAGCATAAAATATGTTGGAGAAATGTTGTTTGATAATAGATTGAGTATGCACAAGAATTTTTGGACCTAATTGAAGTGGTGGCAAGGCTGTGTGAGGGTTGGAATTGTGTTTTTCAATAAAACCCTAGGTTATTTGCTAGGAAAGAGGGTTTATGGTTTAGGAATATTGGGGAGTGTGTTTCTGAAATAAATTTGTGAAATATTTGGTTTGGAAACCTATAGAATGCTTCCTAAGTGGTTTTAGAGGTTTCAAAGAAGTTTAGAGACAAGTCTCTTTGTAAAAAAAACCTAATTTGGGGTCTAGTCAGCGTAGAAGCAAGGTTTTGGTGAAAATTTTGCAAAGTAACCTATTGAGAGTTTGTGGTATGTTGTTGTACACCCTAATGGGTCCCTGAAAAGTTTCTAGTCCTGAATTGAGAGTACCTCACCAAGAAGTTATATCCGATTTAGTCAAGTGGTTGTACTACAAGGAATTGTGAAAGTTGGTTGTGTTATGGTGAAGTTGAAGATTTGATACTTTGAAGTTTTTGTTGTTGCTTGAGATTGTGTTAAGTGGTGTTACAAACCTCCCCTGATTATCATCAAAAGAGCACCACAATCCTTAAGATTTTGGATTTTATTACTCTAATTCTTACTTCATTGGTAGAATGACCATGCACTCAATGATATGCACAAAATTATCTCTTGTTATAAAATTTCTTTCATGTTCTTGGAGGGAGAGATATCAAGCAAGCTTGAAGAAGCCTCAACAAGGTATCCTCTTGATCAATATTAGATGTTCCTTTCTTTTGTGACAAATATATTTCTTGCTTAGTACAAGGTGTCATACATACACAAGACTCTATATATTGTGATATTTTGTACTCTCCCTTAAAGGAAGGTGTAAAATCTAATGAACCCCAATCATTTTTAGGACATGTGTTTGAATATGAAGCAATATTTTTCCTAGGAGTGTTTTTCATGATGACATTGATATTAAGTGAAGGTTTCTTTGATGCTTTTATTTCTTTTGAAGGACAATAACCAAGATCTCTTGTTTTTTCTTGTAGGGTAGGCTCTATAGGGACACAAATACCTTGTTCTTTAACACCACATCCTTTTCCATTATAACCAAGTATTTTCAAAAGCTCATAATATCTTCCATAATTTTTCCCATTTCTTTTGGATTTGGTGGTTTCTCATGATCACACTCATCATATGTGGATGTATAATTTTTGTTCTCCTCTTCTTTACTAATAGTTATGGACTCACATGCTTTTGATAACTCAGGTTGTGTTGATATTATGTCATCTTCTTTCTCTTTTCTTGATTTGTGTGTAATATTGTATTCTCCCATGAATGTAGGTGTAAAATCTAATGAACCCCAATCATCATCCAATAGTTTCATTATTAGTGACAAACGCTTCTCTTCTTATTCTTGTATCAGATCCAATTTTGTAGTTGGTGTCAATGTTGTAAGAGGATTTCTCATTCCTATTTCACCTTGCAAACAATTGTGATAAGATTCAAGGGCGACTGTGATTGTGTAGATCTTGTTTTGATAAGTGTACTTCATGAGACAATGTAATGTTCAAGGCACCACATTCATTGCATGAATCCAAGGTCTACCTAAGAGAAGATTATATGAGAGTTCTTGAGGCATGACATGAATAAGAGTTTTCAATGTAACATTTCCTGCTTTAATAGGTAATGTTATCACACCAAGTGGTTGTTTCCCCACATTATCAAATCCATGGATAGATAAATATTCATGTTAAATTTGACTCTTATCTACCCCAATCTTGTTAAGAAGGCTTACACTACAAACATTGAGTGTTGAACCATTATCAATGAGGGTGCACCTTATGCCACAATGATTAATAATAGCTACTATCATCAAAGCCTCAATTTTTTTATGCACTTCTAATGGAGGTAACTCATCTTGATGAAAGGTAATTTCTAAGTTGACTGAGTTCATTCCTTTAATTAGGGTTGCTACATCATTTGGTTGCACACTAGGATGGATAACTACTTGTTGCAAAGCATTTTGAATCATGCTATGATAATTAGGTGATGCTTGAATGAGATCCCATAAATAAATCTTAGCAAGAGTGTTTCTAAGTTGTTCCACAAGATTATAATCCTTTGCATTGTGCAAAGGAAAAAAAGGAGCACTAGGAGAAATAGGTTGAGGTAGTGGTAATGAAGTAGGTATGGTTTGTGGTTTCCTATTATTCCTTGTGTTATATGTGTGAGAAACATTATTATAACTCAGTTGCTACAAAACACTGTTACTACAATGTTTCATTGAAAAATTCAAGATATCCCTTGGAGGTAATGGTTTGTGTTGAGGTGGTATTATGATAAGAAGTGGAGTAGGAGGTCCAATAACTAAAGGAGTCATAGGAGGTTCAAAAGGAATCTTAGGTGGTCTAATAATCAAGGGAGAGCTAATGGATACTTGTGTGTTTATAACCTTAGTGGATGTGACTTCTTGTTGATGAATTTCACATGAGGGAGGATCTAAGGTGACCTTAGCATGTTTATCTAAACAAGCCTTATTGTCATCTTTATGTACAACAATATCCTCCCAAATAGAAGAGGTTTTAAGAGAGAAGCAAGTAAGATTTTCATGATGCTCAATGGTTGAATATTTTAACACCAAGAAACCTTTGTCACAAGTAGGAGAGGTGTTGGGAAAAGAAAAAGTAGGATTGTCATGATTGTCAATGCTTGCATCTTATTCTATCAAATCATTCTCACAAATGAGAGAAATATTGGGAGATGAATGAAGACAAGGAAAAGTGATATTAAGGAATGTGTCAATAATTTTATCTTCTTGTCCCACAATATCTTCCCAAGTGGGTAGGGTAGGGGGAGAGGGAAAAACAAGATTCTCATGACACTCAATGATTTTATCTCCTTTCAACAAGATACCTTTGTCACAACTGTGAGATATTGCCAAAAAGAATAACTATGATTGTCGTGATTGTCTATGGTTGCATCCTCTTGTGTTATTACATTCTTACAAATCCGATAGATATTAGGAGGGTAACTAACATGCTTGTTAAAGGTTTTATTTTGTTTTCCTAGATTATTCCCATGAGTAGGGGAAATGGAATCATACAAATCATGTGATACTCTATGAAAGCCATATGTTTGAAAAGGAAACATGCTTTAATTTTGATTACCGTGATAATTTTTCTAGATTTTGATGTATAAATGAAAATGCAACTAATGATAAAAAGTGAAAAAAATGACAACTTTTTGAATACAAATTTAACTAAAATTTTGATTTAAATGACTGAAAAACACTCTTAATACAACTAACATGCAAGATGTATGTAAGATTTATGCAAAATTGTTGGATTTTTGTGAATTTACATGATGCAAAATGCAATTGTAAATGATGGAAAATGCAATTTTGAAACCCTAAATGAGATGCAAAACAAACTAATGTAATGCAAAATCTAGATCCAGGGTTTGAAAAGACTACCAAATTAGAAAGTTTAAAGTGTAAGAATGTCAGGTTCACCAAAATGAAACATAGAAAAAGGTAAGTGGGTGGATGTTATTATATGAGGGTTTAAACACACTTACACCTCTATTTTCATTAGAAAAAGAGATCTCCTAAAGGTAGGATTGAATTTTAACCTCGAGGTGAGTCAACCCTATTAGAGGATCTATTGTTTTCTTATGACAAAAAATGACTAAAATGCACTTTTAGGAGTTAAAAATAAATTATGTGATGCAAAATTATGAAATGCAAAGAATAAGGATAGCACAAAAAAAATTAATTTTTTGGCAGATCTGAGAAGGGCATAATGACATGTTCCAAGCTCCAAAATTGGGTGTTGAGTGTCTTACAAGGACTCATTTTCCCTAGGGTGAATGGGTCTTTGTACACAAATTTTTCTCATCTTCGGGGGTCCTTTGGTGCAAGATTTGAGCTTATGATTCCTCTAGATGACACTATTAGAGAGTTAGAAATAAATTTGAGATCTAAGTTTCTGTGGCTTTATGACAATGTTGACAACTTTGAAAACTTTGCAAAATTGCTCTTTTGATCAATCTTCAATCCTTCTTCACCTACAAGTTTGCACACACAAAGAGAGGGAAAAATGTGTAGCATGCCCATTGTTCTACCTAGTAATTTTACTAAGTTTTACCCACATGTAAATTGTCTATGCATCTAGTATAAAGAGTAATGTTTTTTTTAAATTTTTTATTCAATAATAAATGCATCATTTGAAACGTAACTTTATCCAAAATTTTCCATTGCGTAATCAAATAATCATTCCAATAATATAAGTATGATTTAACTTTATATAATTATATTCAAGATAACATTTCACATTTACAATTTCTATATAGATGGACACATGATTACATACATTGCTTCAACAAGCTTACATGAACTAGAAATACAAATGACCATCCAAAATGTCCTTCTCCCAAATATTGGCCACCAACTACATGAGGAGAAGCATCACTCAAGTGCTTTTCTACCAACCATGGACTTATTACGGTCCCCTACACATCTACCAAACTTGGTAAGATGACCCTCCCTTGAATGAAGAGATTGGTTTGGTAACCTCATCCTTCAAATAGCCTTTTCTGAGCATAGTGATGTGTTCTACATATCTAGAGCTACCATAATGTCTACTACCTCATATATGATTACCTCAACCTAGAATGTAAATTTGATCACATAGTGAGTTGATAGTGTAGATAGTGGCTACCTACTCTACTTTGGCTAAAGGTTCACCACCCAGTAACTTGAAGTGAGGTCATCTATTCACCATATTTAATTGCTTTATTTGTATTGAACATTAGTATTCTATTCTAAGGTTATCCCCTTTCTTGTGGATTATCCTAACCCCAAGAATAACCTTCCCATTAACTTATATCTAAATAACATTTCTATAAGAATCACAATACAACTTTATCTTTATGCTACACACCTAGATTATTGTCATACTATGTATAGTACCAAATTTCTATGTATAGTATAAATATTATACAATCTGTAGTGTAGAAAAATGTATCCCTTTTACATTTTCACACTTGTTTGGGCCCTCCCAATTGGGCTTATTGATGCCTTATTTGGTCCTATTTTGCATCCACAAGCCTTATTTAATGCAAATTTCTGAGGATAATCCCGACACATAACTAATGGCCAATCATAAATTTTTTTTTGGGTTGTGTGTCCTAGATTTAGTGATCTGGGACTCATACACCACCTTGGGTGTATGGGTCCCACCTAAGTTTCAAGGCATGAACCTGAATTTGGCATAGAACTTAACATTTCTTGAAATTTTTGTCCCAAGCCTAGGCTACTGGGACTCATATTCCCCAATTGGTATATGAGTCCCACCTTATCTTGGACCTATTTTGAATTCAATTCTTAGAGGGATTTTATTCTCCTAGATCTGATGTCAACTTTTAGTGTTGTGATTTTGGGAAATTTTGCATAAACAAGTATAAATACAAGGTTATTTCACATAATTTCACCTAAGCAATCCTAACGAGCAATCTAGAAAATTTCACGAGCAAGTGTGATCTAAGAATTCTAGCAATTCAAGAGAAATTGAAGAGCATTCAAGAGCTGATTATCAAGCATTTTGGAGCTATATTTAAGATTTAATCATCATGTCAAAGTCATCTTGCATCATGCTTTTTTTTGAGCTAACATTTGTGATGTAGGTTCTTATGATTCAAGCAAGCATTCAAGTCAAGATCCATAGCATTCAATCAAGAGTCAAGATCTATATTCATGTTAGCCATTTCATACAAGACCACAACCTTTGTTACAAGGGTTTGGTGAGTTGCAACATTACATCTTGTTCATTCATCATTCCTTCATTCTCTTTGATTTCATTTCAAGGTTTGATTACCAAAACGAGGTTTGACCAAGGAAAACCCCTATCCACTAACAAAACAAAAAAATTCTCTTCTTTACATGTGTGATTGTAGATCTAGGTGTTTTGAGCTTGAATATCCTTTGAAGACTAAATTTCAAGATTGAAGAGAAGTTGTCAAAGTTGTCAAGAAGTTGTCATCTTCATGAAAAGTCATCTATAGGTTGGAATTCAGAGTTTCAAACTCGAAGATCAGAAGGGAGAGAAGCTACAAAAGAACACTAGAGGATTTTAGAGTTTCAGATCAACCTTGATAGTGGGACTAAATTTCCACCTTGGGCATATGAGTCCCAGTATACTAGTTTTCAGACATTTCTTGTAGATCCTAGTTTACTAGTTGCAGATTCTAGATTCAACCCAAAACCCTAAACTAGGACTAAATCTCTTAGACTGGCATATGAGTCCTAGTGTGCATAAAAATTCATAATTTTGGGATTGTAGACCTTGTTTCAAGCATCTTTAGTTTTCTAGGTTCTCCAATTCATTATTTTGATTTTGAGTTTCATATTCTAGGTTACATAGCTAGATTTGCTTATCATTTGCATTTCCTTCTTTCTAAGCACTTGCTTAGTGGTGAACCCCCTTTGTTTAATCACACCCAAGGAAACTATCCTCACCTTATCCCATTCCTCAATCAAGTCAATTGGTTGATGGATCTTGGTTTCCTTTAATGAACTAGAGAAAAATAGGGTCCCCTAAGTTGTCCATCTCCTAAAAGGTGGGAACACCCTATTTTCTTTATTTCATTTTAGTGAACCTGACCTTCAAATTCTTTATTTTTGATTTGGAATGCATCATAGTCCTAGATGTAGCTTACATTAACTTTTCATTATATCTTGCATTAGTTAGTTTGAATTTAGGGCTACTAAATCTTGCATTAGTGAAAGTACATATAGGTTGCATTTTTGCATAATTGAATCTCACTGGAAACCTATAATTGCACATATTCAAGACAACATACAAATCAAAAACCTTAACATTCACTTAGAATTTGTTGAATTTAGTGTCAAAACTCTAATTTGGGACTCATATCATGCCCCTCTGGGCGATTTAGTCCCAATACAGGGTGTTTTACCTGATTTTTGGGAATTTTGTGTTAACTATTTTTCAGCATTTGAACCCTTCAAAAACCCTAACTAGGACTCATACGCCCCTCTAGGTGATTTATTCCCATGTCAGACTTGAAACTGCATTTTACAACATTAAAAATCTTGATGGAAAAACTTACAAAGTCAAATCCAAAAGCAAAAAATACATTAAAAACCTTATTTTTGTGCTTCTATTTGTTGTTGTTGGATCTTTGTTTCAGTTTATTGAGTTTCTATTTCATTCATTTCATTAGACCTAGCTTAATTCAGTTCATTTTGTGCATTTATTTACATTTTATTCTAGGTTATTACATTGCATTTCATCATGTATATGTGCTTTGGTAAGCTTTGGATGTCCTTGAAATCATTAGTGAATGTGTCAAGCTATGATTTTAGAAATGGCCCTAATGAAATTGAACTCACTCATGCTCAATCAAATCCTACTCCATGTCCTCCTTGTGATGTTGACATCATTAGAGAAGATGATAGCATGAACAACTTCATAAACAATTTCCTTAACAACCTTGAGACTAATGCATCCTTTTTCCTTCCATGAAGCAACTAAAACCCCCTACCATCCCACCACTTGAGATGTTTGAAATTTTACATCCTAATAATGAATCACAAGATAAACCTAAACTTCCTACAATAAGTGATCCTAGTTCCTCTAATCAAGTGCATCAATCCTATGTTAACAAAGTGACCAACAATCCCATCAACCTAGAAGAGACATATGGAAAAGGATTTACGATCTTAAGAAAAAAAGTATGTGATATAACAAGTGAGCATGAAATTCATCAACTCTTAGAAAAAATACCAACTAAAGATACCAAAGAGATAGGATATCAAGACCCTCCTCCTGACATAAGTGTCCTCCTTCTTAAAGAACAACCAATGCCTCGTAACTATAATATGGATGATAGGAACATCTTAGGTCCTCCTCCTTAACATCTAACTAAAGAAATTGGTGAATCTAGCGAGTAATGAAGACCTTATAAACTAAAGAAACTAAAATTCCCTTGTCCACCATCTTCAATTGAAAGAACCTTACACATACTTCTAATTCAAGGACTTATCACATTACCACCCATGTGAGAGAACCAAAAACCAAATCCTAAGAATACAAACACATCACATTGTTGATACCATAGAGTTCTTGGAAATAGTATTGATGAGTGTCGTGCTTTAAAACAAATATTTAAAAAGTTTGATATCATAGAAATAATCCCTTAAAGTATATCCTTTTGTTTCTTGCCATGTAATAGTTGTAGGATCCTAGTATGTTCGCTATTACATGTCTTACATTTTATTGCAAATCATTTCAAAATGAAAGGATTTCTTTCTCATCACCCGCCTTAGCTTATTCTTGTATCACACACAATGGGGGAAATAATTTGATAGCCTTGTCCTAGTACCACACTTTTCATTGTCCCTTTGGCTAGTTGTTCACCTTCCATATACGATGAACAATATTGGGATGCAAATGACCTACAAATAGGTTGACTCACATGTGCCTTACTAGTGTTTTGCATTATTTTCTTTTTCATGTTTTTTATGTGCGTAATATGATCTCCCTATACTATTTTGTTTGATGTACTTCTCTCTTTGTGAAATTCCTCTATTTGTATCTACATCCTTCTCTATGTTGTAAACATTTTATGTTTTCTTTGTCTTGTGTTTTCCTTTTGGGGATGATGCAAGGCATCGAGACATTTAGGTCTCTTCCATGTTGACCCAAAAAAAAATCTTTGTTTTTTTCTCTCTTTGTGTCATTTTTCTTGTTCCATGAGTATTTGGGGAATGATGACAGTTCTGAGCTCTCTAATAACATTGTAGCAAAGACATACTGACCTCAAATCCATGGATCCCTTATGTGATTTTTGGATTTCATTTTTGGGACAACTTCTTTTCATGACATAGCTTCATTTGGAAACATATGAATTGGCATAGGAATTTCCAAATAAGCTCTCATGTCCTCTTTATTGTTAGTATTTATCATTTGCTACTTTAAAGGAATTGCTCACAACATGATTTTTATCAATTTATTTAAAGTGGGGGCATTTGGCATTATTCTTTTGCATTTTCAACTCATGTTCATTGTTTAGTATTCTTACTTCATGTGATTCATCTTTCACTTTGTGGTGATGTTGGGTGTGATGTCCCTCAAGAGCACAATCTCTCTTAGCATATTATATTAATCTTAGTGGCTTGATGCAACACACTACATCCCCTAAGTGGTGAATCTCCTATTCTTCGATTGGTCCTCTCTTGGAGATATTAGGCATGATATTCCCTAAGTTAAGACCTTACATAAACTAAGAAAAACTCCTCTGAACATTCCTTACACTCTTTTACATTTGCAATATCGGTTATATGGCCACCTTGCCTAACACACTTTTCTTTCCTGTGGAGCCATCTTGTTCATTCAAGGGTGTCAAGCATACAAAGCTTTGCTTGCCTCATGAATCATGTTGTTCATGTTGTGTGGCACCTTATCAAATTTATCAAGAGGTATAGCTTTGGTATGGTTACCATATGGGAGCCAAACTTAGACATGACTTTCCCATAGCCACTTGCTTGTCTGTGTGGGTGCATATCGGTTGCATGTGTATGTGTCTTTGGGGGCTCACTGTTGTCACATAAAACTGCACCCTACTGAACAAGAGTTCAATGTTCTAATGACACAACATAAACAACCTCAAGGTGTGGGACCTTGCATGAATGAGGTTGAATCTTCGAAGAAGGTTGGCTTCCTCTAAACTAAGTGCAAATGTGTTGGTCTAACCCAACACATGAAACCTATCACTACCCTAATCTAACAACTCATAGAGGAAAAGGGATAGAAGGAGAATATGAAATTAAAAGGGAGGTGATGCACCAAGATATAAATGTGTTTCTTCTTTGCTTCAAATTGCACAAAATATCAACAAATCAACTAGAACAAGCATTCATACATGAAGGTAAAATATTCTCACTCAAACATGCAAGAAATATCTATGATAGTAGTGAGATTTTATTGATAGGAGGCATAAAAGCAAGAATTTACAATGGTAGAATGTAAGATACAGTATCTCCAAAAGAAAACTATGAGAGGAGCCCAAAAGAAGAACCCTTCAAAAAGATACGGATATTGTTTTATAGTTTAGGCATAACTGAGGGTTGAATTCAAATATCTAACCTTAACTTAACTAGGGTTTCTTAAAGATGAACTCCAATTACATTTAAAATATCTCAATTTCTACCATGATAGAGCAACCACCAAACCATAAAGGCTTTGACATCTCGAGCACATCCCAAGATGATGACTCTCATGAATGCAAGGATGGACACCCGCAAATTCTACAAAAAAATCCAGGCCAACATACCTTGACAGAAGAATATGGCCTTTGCAACACATCAAGGAGTAATGACACCACCCAGAAATGAAAAGGAACATTGAAAAGGCATGAAAAATCAATCCAAGTCAGTCAGATTTGATTTGGTAGTTGAGAATTATCATTTAGCCATTACTTCTGCACTCCTTCCTTGAACTGGAGTAGTCGACCATTGCAGTTTGAATCCTAGTTGTTAGATCATGCATGGATGACTGATATCAGATCCTCAATGAACTTAAAAATGTGGTCATTGACCTTGATATTTAAACCTAATCCATTGGGTGTCTCATTGCAACCTCAGTATTGGGCCCCACTATGACACATGTCAGCTTCCTGCTATCCCTTGCAAATTTATTAGATAGTGATACCATGGGCTAGTGGGAAACAACCTAAATAAAACCAGTACAGCCCGACCTATGCACTACTTAATTTTCCAAGCTTACACCCACATGCTTAATTCCTTCATCCGATGGATGGCTGATATTAAAAAATCTCACTTCCCTTTGATCATGTGCACTATAATCCTTTTAGTAGCTTGGGTTTTAATGTTTCTAAAGTCATACTGAAATATCTCATGAAATATTTCACTTCCATAATAGTCCTTTGGGTGCTCAAGATGAAGCCACGTGGAAGCAACCCACTGTCTCTAGTCGTGGTATTAGCATCTTTAAAAGATTCCCTATGGGTTGGTGGGGAACGGTCAAAATTCAATCACTGGGATCAACCAAAACCCTTAGATCTTGGGCCCACCATTATCACTACCTCAAATACTGTTGAGGCCCACCAAAGAGATGGGACATGTGGCACACGCTTGCAATCCCTCTTAGTATTTTTTGAGATCATTTTGATAGCGTAGGCTAGCGGGAAATAGTCCAGATTTAATATGTGGGGTCAGGCCACTTCTTTAAGCACCTTAACAACATGTGCTTCAAGTCATAACTTAAAAAGGGGACATGCCTAGGCGAATTAAGATTTAAGCAAAAATATTATTTTTGACCTAGGGATATAAGACATTGATCAAATATTTGAATGGGGCCTTTACCGAGAAGACAGGGGTAAAGGGGATGGTCAATACATGACTTTGACAGACATAAGTTGTAACTAACAAAATGGAAAATCACTATAGGGATTCAACAAAAAAAAATAACAGTTTTGCCAAGACTTGGGGGTTTAGGGTTTAAGCACATGAGGGTTCTGGAAGCCCCAACTTGCAAGTTCAAAACCCTAATTGGATACATCTGAGGAGTTTTAAAACCTCAAAGGCCCAAATTCATCAAATAAACATGGATTTCAATAGGATGCATACATGGGATCACTCTGATCATATATAAATGATGGGCATCCAAGGGTGGCATAAAATGCCAACATTTTGGCAATTTCTATGGGATGATTTCCTGCTAATGATGGAATCCAATGGCCTTATTGGTCAATTGGGAACAAAGTCATGAAAGGGACCAACAAAATTGGGCCTTTGATTGGCAAAATAAAACATGTGTAGGCCTGCACTTGGAGGAAAGCAGGGAAACTAGAACATACATTCCCTTAAGGAGAATGTAGGGTGTGCAAAGAGCACTTCATGGAAATCAAGAAATTTACAATATATACATTAACTAATAGAAATCAAAAGAAGGGAATTTTCCTTTGTCAAAGATGAACCTTTTGAAGGAGATGATCTCCCTCAAACCATAGTTGTAGACCTCACCCAGCTGCAACCATTGAAAATTACTTCCAACATGCATGGAAATGTACAAAATGTCTGCAAGGTGAAGGATCACTTCACTGTAAACTTTTTCATTGCTTGGGAACCATATGATGCAAGTGTTAGATTCATCTAACACTATTTGCTCGGCTAAGCATACAATAGCAGGGGCGAATTTTTCTGAAGATAGGACAACATCCAAGAAAAAACCTTCTATAGAGAGAAGAGAACTAACCTCACAAAAGGGTAGGCCAATGTCATCATTTTTTACCTCTTCAATGCATGAACTAAAACAAAAAGAGAAATTTTCGAGCTCACATGGTGATGTAAAATATGCCAAACCCACTTTTTGATCCGCACAAGGAATCCCTTCTTTATGTGACTCAAAAGAAAATATTTGAAGCTCAGGCATACTATCAAATTGAGCAATAGGAACATCACTCTCCCAACAAATGTGTGGTTGCTTAATAATTAATAAGCTACTTGTATTTATGTACACTTCATCAACACAAACCTCAGGATTTTGAGTCACTTTAAGTGAAGAATTGGATTCTTCAAATTTACTCTCTATGTTCATTCTTTCTTGGCAATTGGCTGCAACAAAATTAGGCTCTTGGCATGTAATGGTTGTCGCATGCTCATTATTTTCCTTACTCTTATGTTTTTTCTCACAAATAATCCTCTTTTGGGGGTGAAGGATTGACATCCAATCTTGAACAAAAAGATTCCAAGTCATCCCAAAAAAGGTCCTCCACCTCAGAACTATAGACCTCATTAGATTGGGGATCCTCATCCATAATAACAAGGATGAAACATGTATGTTGTTGATGCTCCAAAAACATGGAGTTGTCTTCAACCATAAAGCCCAAATCAAGTTGTTTGTAGGCTTAATCGATGTAGGTATAGCTAATATATCCTCCTCATCTTTGATAAAACAAGGAAGGGAATCAAATGAGAGGACCGATTCCTCTATTGCATCAAATTTTTCTACCTTTTTAATGTCTTGTTGCTACAACACTATTTCATCTTCAATATTTTCTTGCAACAAACCAAGACACTCATTTTCAAGAGCACATGAAGGCTCCATAACAACAACCTCCTTAAGGATAGGTTCTTGTGAGGAATGGAGGCTTTCAAAACTTAGGAACTCCAAAATAGAAGATTTGCTTGATGGAATAGGAGGTTGTATATGGGTTTCAAGAAGTTGATTAGGATTCTTGAAACTAATTTTTTTCTTGCAAACCTCTTGCACAATAGGCTACTCTAAAACAAAAGGAGGGATACCAAAAGTTTCAAGAGGCTTGTTAGATTTCTTGAAAATTACAAATTTATGCTTTCTTACCTCCTCCTTAGCAATTTGTTTTGGAACTAGTGGAGGTGTTTGTTTGAAACTAGGCACACAAGGGGCTACCCGAGTCCCAGGCATTTGTGCTAAGGGAAGGGAAAGCCTAATTTTTTCTTGCCTAGCAACAACATCATTTTTTGTACACTCTTCTTGTTGTTGTCTTCTTTGTGCCTCCAATTACTGCTCATACCTCCACTAAGCTTCAAAAATTTGCTTTTGTGCATAATGAGTTTGATGGAAAAACTCATCATGACATGGGAAATAACCTTCTTGCTGCTCTTGAGAGGCTTTATTTTCCCACTCTTTTTGTTGTAAGTCAAGCTCTTGCTACTCTTGTAGCTCAAAAAATTGTTTAAAGAAATCCTTCACCATGGACATGTGTTCACTCTCATTTTGGGGTTGAAAGGAAGAAGAAGGATCCTCTCGTTGTCCCTGAATCTCATCCAACTATCTTTTGAAATCAAGAAAAATGCTTGTGATTTCACTTGTGCTTAAATTATCAAAATTATGGGGTCGACTAGGAGAGGAACAAGGTTGATTTTCAAAGTGATAAGTCTCTTGGGGTCGCTGATAAGAATATGTAGGCATCCAAGAAGATTGAGCAAGGTAGGGTGGGTGGTATGTATTTTGAGAAGGTTGAGAACCCACAACATTTTGGTTTTGTGGAATGGAATGAGAGGCATAACTAGCCTAATATGGCTAATTGGGAGGTGCAAACCTATCATTATCATGATATGGGGAGTGTACATATGGTTTCCTCTAAAACTTGACATTATTAAGCATGGGAAACACTTCAAAAATTACAAAATAAGGGCAAAGGACTGCCCAACCATAGATTTTGGGTACATACCAAAAGATTCATCCAAAGATGTTGCAGTCACTAGGTGTTTGAAGAATACCTCCAAAGGATGAAACGTTGAAGAAGGCACCAATTCCTCAACGACATGAAATGGAACTAGGTTGCTTGAACTAACTGATTTTGAATGGAGTCACCATGGTTTTTGAAGATATGCCTCAAAAGGAAAGATGCATTTAAGAAAACACCAAATTCTTCAATAGAAAGAAGGAGTCCCACTGGGCGTGGCAAAAAATGTTGTCACATAAAATTGCATCCTACTGAACAAGAGTTCAGTGTTCTAATGACATAATGGAAACATCTCAAGGTGTGGGACCTTACATGAATGAGGTTGAATCTCTAGAGAAGCCCGACTTCCTCCTATAAACTAAGTGCAAATGTGTTGGTCTAACCCAACACATGAAACCTATCACTACCCTAATCTAACAACTCACAGAGGAAAAGGGATAGAAGGAGAATGTGAAATTGAAAGGGAGGTGATGCACCAAGATAGAAATGTGTTTTTTCTTTGCTTTAGATTGCACTCAAAAAATCAACTAGAACAAGCATTCAGACATGAAGGTAAAAGATTCTTACTAAAACATGTAAGAAATATCTATGATAATAGTGAGATTTTGTTTATATGAGGCATAAAAGACAGACTTTACAATGAAAAAATGTAAGAGACAATGCATGCAAAAGAAAACTATGAGAGGATCCCAAAAGAAGAACCCTTCAAAAAGATACAAATATTGCCTTTACAGTTCAAGCATAACTAAGGGTTGAATTCAAATACCTAACCCTAACTTAACTAGGGTTTCAAAAAGATGAACTCCAATTACATTTAAAATATCCTAATTGCTCCCATGACAGAGCAACCACCAAACCATAAAGGCTTTGGCATCTTGAGCACATCCCAAGATGATGACTCTCATGAATGTAGGGATGGACACCCATGAATTCTACAACAAAACCAAGCCAACATACCCTAATAGAAGAATATGGCCTCTACAACACATCAAGGAGTAATGGTTCTACCTAGAAATGAAAAGAAGCATTGAAAAGGCATGAAAAGTTGATCTAAATTGATCAAATTCGATCTGGTCACTAAGAATTTTTGTTGAGCCATTAGTTCTGCACTCCTTCCTCGAACTAGAGTAGCTGACCATTGTAGTTTGAATCCTGGCCATCAAATCGAGCATGGAAAAATGAGATCGGATCCTCAATGAAATTTAAAATGTGGTCATTTATCTTGATCTTTAAACCTAATCCATTGGATGTCTCATTGCAACCTCAATATCAGGCCCCACTATGACACATGTTGCCTGCTCACTATCCCTCATAAATCTATTGGATAGTGATCAACAACAACAAGCTAGCAGCCAACGACCTAAATTAAACCAGTACAACCCAACCTGTGTACTACTTAACTTTCCAAGCTTACACCCACATGCTTAATGCCTTCATCTGATGGATGACTAAGATTTAAACATCTCACTTTCGTTTGACCACGTGCACCATAACCCTTTTAGTAGCTCAGGTTTTCATGTTTGTAAAGTCTTGCTAAAATATTTCACTTCCTTAATAGTTCTTTGGGTGCTTAGGATAAAGCCACATGGCAACAACTTGCTATCCCTTGCGGTATCATCATCTTGAAAAGATTCCCCGCGGGCTGGCGGGAATGGTCAAAATTCAATCACTGGGATCAATCACAACCCTTAGATCTTGGTCCCATCATTATCGCTACCCCAAACACTGTTGAGGCCCACCAAAGAGATGGGACACATGGAACACACCTGCTATTCCTTGTATTTCGTGAGATTGTTTTGATAGTGTGGGCTGGTGGGAAATAGTCCAGATTTAATTTGTGGGGCTAGTCCGATTCTTTAAGCACCTTAACAACACATGCTTCAAATCATAACTTAAAAAGGGGACATGCCTAGGCAAATTAAGACTTAAGAAAAAATATTATTTTCAACCTAGGGATATAAGACATTGATCAAATATTCGAATGGGGCCGTTACCGAGAAGACAAGAGTAAAGGGACCTTGGTCAAGACATGACTTCAATAGACATAAGTTGTAACTAACAGACTGGAAACCGACTATAGGGAGTCAACATCATAATAATAATAATAATAATAATAATAATAATAATAATAATAATAATAATAATAAAGTGTTTCCAAGACTTGGGGGTTTAGAGTTTAAGCATATGAGGGTTTTGGAAGCCCCAACTCGCAAGTTTAAAACCCTAATTGGATACAATTGAGGATTTTCGAAACCTCAAAGACCCAAATTCATCAAATAAACATTGATTTCAATAAGATGCATACATAGGATCTCTTTGATCATATATAAATGATGGGCATCCAAGGGTGGCATAAAATGTCAACACTCACCTAGTGAGTGTGTGTTTGGTTTGCATAGTGGACATCATGTTCCACTTGTAAACATTTTGGATAAACAGCTTAGATCTGATCCACATCATGCTAGAAAAACGGTCGAGGCTTCATCCACCCCCTTTTTTTTGTTTTTCTTTCTTCTTTTTGTCTTTGGCAGTGTATGCTTGTATCTTATTATTTCTCCTTACATTATTCACATGTACATGTTCTTTTTTTCTTATGTTAGTTTGTCATAGGATCTTGATCCTGGGGGCTTGCACAACCCTCTTGATCATTGTCATCCTATCTCACTAGCATTGGTACACTTGGGACCCTCTTGATGCGAGTTTGTCTCCTTTAGTGCGAGTTTGAAGCAAGTTCCTCCTCTCACTAAAGTGGGGGCTAAATGTAGCATAGGAAAATGAATCACTTTTACATTTTCACACTTGTTTGGGCCCTCCTTGCTAAAATTGGGCTTCTTTATGCCTTATTTGGTCCTATTTTGCATCCAAAAGCCTTATTTAATGCATCTTTTTGAGGATAATCTTGACACATAACTAATGACCAATCATAATTTAATTTTTTTGGGTTGTGTGTCCTAGACTTAGTGATCTAGGACTCATACACCAGCTTGGGCATATGGGTCCCACCTAAGTTTTTGGGCATGAACCTGAATTTGACATAGAACTTAACATTTCTTGAAATTTGTGTCTTGGGCCTAGGCTACTAGGACTCATATGCCCCAACTAGCATATGAGCCCTACCTTAGCTTAGACCTATTTTGAATTCAATTCTTGGAAGGATTTTATTCTCCTAGATCTAATGTCAACTTTTAGTGTTTCAATTTTGGGAAATTTGGCATAAACAAGTATAAATACAAGGTTATTTCACATAATTTCACCTAAGCAATCCTAGCAAGTAATCTAACAAATTTCATGAGCAAGTGTGATATAAGAATTAAAGCATTCTATAAATTCAAGAGCAATTGAAGAGCATTCAAGAGCTGGTTATCAAGCATTTTGGAGCTATATTTAAGATTCAAGCATCATGTCAAATTCATTATGCATCATGTTTCTTTTTGAGCTAACATTTGTGGTGTAGGTTCTTATGGTACAAGCAAGAATTCAAGTCAAGATCCATAGCATTCAATCAAGAGTGAAGATATACATTCATGCTAGCCATTTCATACAAGATTGTAGCCTTTGTTACAAGGGTTTGGTGAATTGCAATATTACATCTTGTTCATTCATCATTCCTTCATTCTATTTGATTTCATTTCAAAGTTTGATTACCAAAATGGGGTTTGACCAAGGCAAACCCCTATCCACTAATAAAACAACATTTTTCTCTTCTCTACATATGTGATTGTAGATCTAGGTGTTTTGAGCTTGAAGATCCTTTGAAGAATAAATTGCAAGATTGAAGAGAAGTTGTCAAAGTTGTCAAGAACTTATCATCTTCACGGAAAGTCACCTATAGGTTGAAATTCAAAGTTTCAAACTTGGAGATCATAAGGGAGAGAAGCTACATAAGAATAATAGAGGATATCTGTAAGGAAGCTAAGGTAGTGAAACAACTTCCTACACTAATCTTGAGAGGAGAATAATGCAAAAAAATTATAGATCTTTAACATATACAAAAACTTAAACAGAAAAAAACACAAATATCATGTATATACCACGATACAATGATTTACGTGGGGAAAACCCTTTTGGAAGAAAAAACTCACACTCCAAAAGCCTCCCAATATATTATTTAGTAAATCACAAAGATTACAATATACTTGCAGATCAAGCTTCTCATAGGAGTATCACCACTCAGAGATCAAGAGATAACACGACTACTATCAAAATCTCAGAATACATCACCATCTCTCTCTACCATAGTCGTAATACAACCCCCTCATAAAATAGGATTACATTCTCGGGAAAGAGGCCAACAAAATATCCACCATTAGATCTAAAACCTAATAATTAACAGTCTAGATTTACAATTTGTATCATTTATCTAATGTATGTCATCCATTTTAGTAGTTTCCTAAAAAAATTAACAAAAAATTGTTTACACACATCCCACTCTCCCCCCCTTATACCATTGTATACACCTATTGGTGTAACTAGGAAATATATATATAAATATATACATCCTATCAATAATAAACCATATATAATTGCAAGGTTGAGACACATTTTCCCAACAAATCTCCCAATTTTTGAAAACCTTGCAAGAGCAACGAGAGGGAGTAAATATTGTCTCTTAATTGCTAGGGGCCGAAAGGCCCATAATCTTTGAACACTATCTAAAATTCTCTGTGCCCATAGGCTTAGTTAAGGAATCAACAACATTCGTCAAAGTCTCTACCTTAATTGCCTTCACCCTACCATCTTCGACCATATCTTGAACAAAATGATATTGTACATCAATGTGCTTGGTCCTGGCATTAAATGTTGGGTTCTTGGCTAGACATATTGCACTCTAATTGTTGCAATAAATTCTCACTGCACCTTGTTTTATTCCAATATATGAACACAGTCTCTTAAGCCAAATGGATTCTTTACAAGCATGAGTAGCTACCATATACTTTGCTTCAGTAGTGGAAAAAGCTACTACAGCCTATTGTTTACTCATATAATTGATTGCACCACCAAATAAAGTAAACACATAAGCACTAGTGGATTGTCTGCTATCAATATCACCTACCTAATCTAAATCCACATAACCATTAATATCAAGGGAAATATTTTTTTAAATCACTTTACCATGATAACACAAGGAGTAATCTGAGGTACCGTGTAAGTATTTGAAGACTCTTATAAAGTTGCATCCTAATGAACTCTACCAGGATTAGACATATATCTAGAAAGAACTCCCATTTCTTGGGAAATTTTTGGTCTAGTACAAACCATAGCATACATCAAACTTACAATTGCACTCTAGTAAGGCACTCTACTCATGTCTTCCATCTTTCATGGAGATGTTGGACAGTCTAAAATAGATAACTTTGTTCCAACTAAAACAGGAACACACAATGGTCTACAATCTTGCATGATAAATCTCTGTAAAATTGAATTGACATACTCACTTTGGCCAAGCCATAGCTTTCTATTTACTCTATCTCATTTAATTTCCATCCCAAGAATGTCTCTAGCTGCACCAAGATCTTTCATTTCAAATTTAGCGGCAAGTTGAGATTTTAGTTTTGAAATCATACCTTTCCCTTTGCCAATAAATAACATATCATCAACATATAATGAATAAATAGGAAATGATCACCATCAGTTTTATAAAAAACATAGTGAGCTGATTTAGAATGTTCAAATCCCAAACTCAACACATATGTGTCAAATTTATAGTACCACATACTAGGACTTTGTTTTAAGCCATACAAATATTTCTTCAATTTGCAAACCAACTTACTTTTACCTTTCACCACATAGTGCTCTAGTTGTGTCATATAAATATCCTCCTCCAAGTCACCATGAAGGAAAGCAATTTTCACATTCATTTGCTCAACCTCTAAATCATAAGCAACAACAATAGCAAGCAAAAATCTAATAGATGGCATTTTTGTAACATGAGAGAATATCTCACCATAGTTAACACCCTCAACTTGAGAGTAACCTTTTGCAACCAACCTTGCTTTGTACTTCTCAATACCTCCATCTGAACCAATCTTTTTCTTAATCACATGTTGTCACCTAGAAATGCACCCTATGATCATTTCAAGGCTGTGGGTCACCTAAAGCTGAAATGAACCTCCAGAGAAGGCCGACTTCCTTTGGTGTCACCTAAACTACTGATTCTAAAAGGGTAAAAGGAGAAAGAATGCATACAAGTGAAGCTAAACTATGGTGATACACCAAATTGATGAGGAATTATGAAATGAAAACAAGATGAACATACACTCAAAAACTTAACTTCAACCGTTTCACATACTCAACACAAATTCTTTTAGACTTATGCATCAATCTTAACAGGCTCGATTTACATACACATCTTAGGAAGGAAAGATAAACTTCATGACTTTAAGGTATGAATGTAGACTTATAAAACACAGTTAAAGACTTGCATAATCAAAAGAAAAATACAGAAATGAGAGTAGTACAAACATGAATGCTAGCTTCCAAGGTAAACTCTATGTTGTATTCCAGATTCTAGTTGAGTTACAAAACATACATTTAGTCGAGAAAGGATTGATAAAAATCACTAACTCCCTTCAATGCATTATCTGAACTACTTACAAAAAGGAAAAAAATGCCTTATATACAAAAAAGATCTCAGCCCCTTAGGGCTTTACAAAATATCATTCCTCGGGATAGATCTTTCCTTAGATCTTTTCATGTAGTTAATGTTGCATTCCTACGTGTCCTTGTTGTCCATGTCGGTGAAGGAGTCGCCTCCAAGAGTGGTCTTCTTCAGATTTTTCTGCAACCACCGCATTTACTTCCTAGTATCGTGTCCGCCTTGAACCTCCTTGGCTGAGCGCTTTGAATGCTCCTGAACTCATAATAGATACATGTTTCTTTTCATTCTATTGATGTTCTTCATCCTGGTTAGACTGCCATGGCTCTCTTTCAAATCTCCCTAATTGGTCGAGTAAACTCCACGCAAATTCCTTGGGCGGTCAAAACTCCTCTTGTAGAATCGCATCTCAGCGAGACACTAGAAGTGTCTCACCGATGCGATTAAATCCTCCTGGAACCATCAACATAACATGGAACTGTCGATGAGAGTTCTTATAGAGCCCAAAAATCATACCGATATCGCCTCTATGGTCGCCAAGACAATCACGTTCGGCCAGACAACATGGTGAACTCTTCTCATCCTCTATTGGCGAAGGTATATTGATGTCACCCCGAATGCACTCCACTCCACTGAGCTCCACATGTCTTTCGGCGAGATGTCGGCAAGTCGGGAAGACTTCATGTTGAGATCTCAGGGTCATACCGATGCACAAGATGTCGCCGAGACTACAACCTGTCGACAAGACATCATACCGAGTGTAAAACCTTCTCCCAAAGTCTCCTCAAACTTAATATTACAAACCATATCGACAAGAGTCTACTGATGTCACCCTGACGCATTTTTCTCTACCCAAGCTCCACATTCTTTGTTGAGACCCTATCGGGTAGGCAAGACACCCAGCAAGAGCTCATTTCATTTTCCTTTGGCAAGAGAAACCTTCATTGGCAAGAGGTCATAGCGGCTTCATTAGTCATGCTGATATCGCTTTCCATCACTGAGACTACATCATGTCGGTAAGACATCACTTCGACGGTCTGGCGCTACACCGATGTCATTCATGTCCGGGAGACCTTCTGCTAGTCGGTGAGACCTCTATCGATGACTCCTCCTATGTCGCCAAGACTTTCCCGTGTCGGCTAGACCCTTGGTGAAATCTTCAATTGTTGGCAAGCTCAGCTTGCTTTCAGTGAGACCTTACCGAGTTAGCAAGACCTCACCCATTATGACTTTCCTTGGCGGGACCCCCGGCCTTCAGCAAGACATTGTTTGGTCACCGGGACTTCATGGCAAAGGATTTAACTCTTGGCGAGTTCATTTCATTTCTCCCCGAGCTCCTCTTCAGTTAGCAAGACATCCGAGTGTCGGTGAGATGTTTTACTGAAGGCAAAACGTTACCTCGAGACCCCTCATCTTTGGCAGGAGTTGATTGATGTCACCCTGAACACATGCCACTCCACCGAGCTTCGCATTTCTTTCCGTAAGACTGTGGCAAGTCGGGAAGACTTCATAGCGAGGTCTTCTAGTCAAGCCAATTCCCGCTTTCCATCACTGAGACCACCTTCATTTGCTGAGACATCTTATAGAATTCCTTTTCCTTCGGTGAACTCTTCATTTCGGGAAGACTCTAAGCCATCGGCAAGACATTACACCGATTTAACCTTCCTTGGGCGAGAGCCCCCTTATCTTCGGCGGGACATTACTTGGTCGCCAGGACCTCATGGCGATGGCTTCAACTCTTGGTGAGACCCTTTGTTGTTGGCAAGACATTGGCCTGTCGACCATTCTCTCGCCGAGCTCCTTATCTTTCGGTGATGAGCTACTTTCTCTTCGGTCGAGGAGACATCGCCATCTTGGCGAGACCTCAGGGCGAAAACACAACGCTGTATCGAAGTCAATCTACTTCGACAAGACTTCAAGAATTCGCTAGGACCTCATGGCGAAAGCCTTAATCTCTTAGCGAGCTTAGCTTGCTTTCGATGAGACCTTACTGAGTCAGCAAGACCTCACCACGACCTCAAAATGTTACATCGAAGACATCCCCCTGGTCGACAGGACATCCACGGGTCGCTGAGACCTTATGCTGAAGGCCAAATCCTTCAGCGAGCTCCTTTCCATTCGGTGTGACTCTGATCGATCGGGGAGACATCTCCCCGAAAACATGACCATTCACCATGCTCTCGTCTTGTCGCCGAAACTTTGTCCTGTCAACCAAACCCTTTGCCGAACATACTCCAGTCTCCCCAAACTCGGATCTTTCAGCCAGACTTTAAGCCATCGACAAGACACATGCCGAAGGCAACAAGTTATGTTGATATCACTTCCTCCTGGTGAGATCCTCACTATTGGGGAGACTTCACTTGGTCGGTAGGACTTACTCTGAAGTCACTAGGTTACATCGAAAATAAAACCTTTGATGTGACCTTTTTTATCGACCAGACCCTTGGCGAAATCATCCTATTTTGGCGAACTCACTTCCATTGTCAATGAGACACCTCCTAATCACCAAGACCACATAGCGATGAGAACCTACTTTTCTGAGAGCGTAACCTTTCCCGTCGGTGAGACATGCTCCCATCAGCAAGATGTTATGCCGAATATGACCCTTCAGTGACCCTCTTCTTTTCATTGGTGAGACATCTGAGAGGTCTTGGCGACTCTCTCCTTAGAGGATTTTCATGCCAAACTTGAACAAGGCAGGCTTCCCAACTGAATTCCCTGTGACCTAGCATTAGATTCATGACTTTTTCCCTTGTGTGAATGCTCCATTTGGCCTTCTCGAACCTCTGTCACATGATTTATCCTGCCTGATTGAGCCCGTGGGTGAAAATTAGGTAACATCACCCATTTGCAACCAATAGGTTTTTATCCTTTAGGAAATGGTACAAGATCCCATGTATCATTCTTTTTCAAAGATGTCATTTCTTCATCCATAGTAATCTTCTAGGATTTTGCATCATTCATACCTAATGCCTCTTCTATAGATCTGGGTTCATCCATGTTAGTATTCAAAGCAAAAATACATCTCCAATCATCAAGTGTATACCTTTTAGGTGGTTTTCAATTCCTTGTAGACCTATGATCAAGTTTAGTTGAAGGTTCTTCCTTCTCTTTTTAAGATCCAGAGCTAGATGAGCTCTCCTCAACTTCTTTTCTATCCTTGGGCCTCGATTCAAATTTCTGAAGTGTAGAAGGAAATTGAATCACATCTTCCTATTTACTTTGTTTTGGCTACAATGTAATAGAAGAAGGCTGAGTTTCTCTAAAAATAACACTTCTACTATATATTACCTTTTGTGTAACAAGATCCCAAAGCTTGTATCCTTTCACACTATAACTATATCTGATGAAGATACATTTCACAGTCTTGTTCTCCAACTTTGTTCATTTCTCCTTTGGCACATGGGCATATGCCTCACAACCAAAAACTCTAAGATGTCTTAATGAAGGCTTGTGACCCAACCATGCCTCTATAGGCATCTTATCAACAAGATTTGATGTAGGAGACCTGCTAATTAGGTAATAGGCAGCGGCAACACCTTCATCCCAAAACCTTTGTTCTAGGCCAACACCACTCAACATACACATCACCTTCTCCATTAGTGTCCTGTTCATTGTTTTTGCAACTCCATTCTATTGTGGAGAATACAGAGTTATCTTCGATCTATGAATACCAAAATCTTTACATAATCTATCAAAATCATTAGAGAAAAATTCACCACCATTATCAGTCCTCAAACATTTTATTTTCTTTCTAGTCTATAGCTCAACCATTGCTTTAAATTCTTTAAATTAGCTGAAAACTTTACATTTACTCTTTAGAAAATATACCCATGTCCTTCTACTATAATCATCAATAAATGAAACATGATATGCAGATTTACCAATCGAAGCAACATCTACAAGACCAAAAACATCAGAATGAATAAGATCCAATACACCACAAGATTTATGAGAACTCGAGTAAAAATGAACGCGGTTTTGTTTTCCATAAATGCAATGCTCACATAAATTGAATTCAAGATTACAATTAGACAAACCTTCAACAAGGTTTTTATTTTTCAAGGTCCTTAGACCCTTTTGTCCAATGTGGCCAAGTCTTTGGTGCCATAACATAGTTTTCTCTACAGGTAACTTTGTTTCAAAAGAAAGAGCATCCTTGGGTACCCAAAATCCATGACCATCTGCTAAAGGTGAAACCCTCACTTCTTCCACAAACTTTCTTTTCACAAAAGTACTATTGCACTCAACAGTGCATGCATCCAACTTATACAATGTGCCATATCTAACACCTCTAGCAATCACCATAGCACCTCTGACCATCTTGCATCTTGCATCATAAAATACTACTTGCACACCTGCATCTATTAGTTTTCTCATAGATAAAAAATTTTGTCCTAATCCAGGGATATGCAATACACCATTGCTCCTTTTTATTCTACCATTAGGAAACTTTATTTTAACTTTACCACGACCAACAATGTCTAAATGAGAATCATCACCCAAGTACACCTTACCTCCATCAAATTCTTCATATTTAGAAAACTAATCTCTATTAAAGGTCATATGGAAAGATGCACCTGATTCAATTAACCATGCATCATTACCTGCACGAGTTTCCAAAGTTGCAACGAATGTGTCACCATCTTCCTTCTTGGACTCAGAATCAAAATAAAATTTCTTCTTTTTCTTATTTTCTTCTTTGCATTCCATACAAACATGTCTAGGCTTACCACAGTTTCAACAAATAACTTTGGACTTTCTAGGAGATTTAGATCTCCCTCTAGACTTGGATTTGTCGTGCTTCTCATTCTTCTTGCCTTTTTCTTAGGTCTTCCAGAAACATTTAGGGCTTCCTTGGAAATGATGGATACCTTCCTCCTCATCTCTTTAGAAAGTAAAGAACCCACCACATCTTTAGTCTTCAAAATAACAAAAGAACTCCCAATAGCCATAACAAGAGAATCCCATGAATCAGGCAAAGAACAAAGCAAGATTTGAAATTTTTCCTTCTCATCCATTTTGACACCAATTGAACCACCAGCATATTGAATTCTTCTAGGTGGTTGGTGATTCATCCACCCTCTTCCATTCTCTAGGAATACAACTTCTTCCTCAAGAAAATCTTGTTCACTAAAGATTTGGCTTGATACATCTCACCAAGCTTCTTCCATAGTTTCTATGCAGAGGTCTCCTCATGGACATTAATTAAAATAGAGTCTACCAAACATAATCTAATTAGACCCTTGGCTTTATAGTCCATAACATCATATTGAGTAGCCTGAGTAGGATCTGTAGGCCTTGAAACTTTCTCATCAACAACATCCCATAGATCTCAATCTATCAACAAATCCTCCATCTTCAGCTTCCACATTTCAAAATTATTTCTAGAAAATTTCTCCACCTCCATTCTCCTTGATGAACTTGTCATCTAAAAATTCCTACAACAAGATCACAAAGTATCTTTTGCACAAGCTCCCAATTAAACCTAGACTAGTCCAAAAAACCAAACAACCCACAATTGAAACCAAAGGTGATCAGGCTTTGATACCACTTGTAAGGAAGCTAAGGTAGGAAAACAACTTCCTACACTAATCTTGAGAGGAGAATAATGCAAAAATTTTACAGATCGTTAATAGTTATAGAAAATTAAATATAAATGAACACAAATATCATGCATACCACGACATAGTGATTTATGTGGGGAAAACCCTTTCAAGAGAAAAACCCCACACTCCAAAAGCCGCCCAATATATTATTCAGTAAATCACAAAGATTACAATATACTTTCAGAGCAAGCTTCTCACAAGAGTATCACCACTCAAAGATCAAGAGACAACACAGCTACTATTAGACTCTCAAAATACATCAGTGTCTTTCTCTATTGCAGTTGTAATACAACACCCTCATAAAATAGGATTACATTCTAGGGCAAGACAGGCCAAAAAAAAATCCACCATTAGATCTAAAACCTAATAATTAATGGTCTAGATTTACAATGTATCATTTATCTAATGTATGTCATACATTTTAGTAGTTTCCTAAAAAAGTTAAGATTTTTTTTTTTACATGCATCCCACTCTCCCCCCCCCTTATACCATTGAATACACTTATCGGTGTAACTAGGAAATATATATATATATATATATATATATATATATATATATATATATATACATCCTATCAACAATAAACCATATATAATTGCAAGGTTGAGACACATTTTCCCAATAATATCAAAGATTTAGATCAACCCTGATACTAGGACTAAATCGCCACCTTGGGCGTATTAGTCCCAATATACCAATTTTTAGATATTTCCTATAGATCATGGTTTACCAGTTACAAATTCTAGATTTAACCCAAAACCCTAAACTGGGACTAAATCACCTAGTCTGGCGTATGAGTCCCAGTGTGCATCAAAATTCATAATTTTAGGATTGTAGACCTTGTTGCAAGCATCTTCAGTTTTCCAGGTGCACCTCTATTTATCTATAGTTCAGTATTCTAATTTTGAGTTTCATATTCTAGGTTACATAGCTAGATTCACTTATCATTTGCATTTTCTTCTTTCTAAGCACTTGCTTAGTGGTGAACCACCTTTGTTTAATCACGCCCAAGGAAACCATCCTAACCCTATCCCATTCCTCAATCAAGTCAATTCATTGAGGGATCTTGGTTTCCTTTAATGAACTAGAGCAAAATAGGGTCCCCTAAGTTTCCCATCTCCTAAAGGTGGGCACACCCTATTTTCTTTATTTCACAATCGTATAAAACCCATTATAGTATAAATATCTATATATGTATAAACCCAAAAGAAAGGTTTCCCAATACAAGAAACAATAAAGGAACATTCAAAAGAGATGCACGCATCATAACACACATAAAAGACAATCTTTCCAACATAATAATACAGTAGAAATCAACATGCATGTTTAAAGCTCCAATCAATTAATCTTATCTCCTAGCTTAATGGCTCAAGCTCACTTGCAACTTCCTCTAAGAACAACCTAAATTATGCTAGACTTAAGCAACACTGAGAGGGGGGGTGAATCAGTGTTGTGCAATTTTTAACTTTATTAAACTAATCTCTCAAGTGTATATAACATTCAATCAAAAGAAAGATGCATGAACATAGAACAACAATCCACAACACCATAGCAAAAGGATTTTTACATGGAAACCCAATTAAGGGAAAAACCACAGTGGAGGTCAATCCACAATTTGAGTACTCAAAATATAAGTGTTTTACAAAATGGGGAATGCACTTGCATTCAGGCACACTGCCTAGAGCTCACTGCTCAAAATCAGGAAGGCTCATTGGCTTCCAAAAAATTTGGATTACAACAAAAGGTTGAACTGAGAAAATAGCATCTATAAATGCCTGATTATAGTTCTGGTTAGGGTTATAGATCAGATTCTAGACCTTTAGTCTAATGTTGCACTTCGCTCTTCTCTGCCCTAATTTGCTTCACAAAATCCTCTTCTACATAAATGAAAATTTTTTAACTGCTCTTCTAATATTGACAATACACACCCACACATATCGAGCACCACACACACACCAAAATGAATTAATCGATCTCAAATATATATCCACTACCAATAATTCAGTAACTACATGTAAGCTTCAATAAAATAGAAAATATCTTCCATCTGTTAGCTCAAATCATGAATAACATTTAATGCACATCCACCAAAGTTGGCCATAGCATAGTTACGACCTAAAACAAAATCTCCAACACAAAAATACTTCAAACAATTTCACTTTAGACATTTGCAACACCTTACATTCACTTAGTCGGCCTTCATACATTGATGAACAAAAAATCGAATGACTAGATTTCCTAACTCCTACATCACTTGATGTGATAGCACAAAACTCAAGAATAAAACATTTCATATACACAATGACCTTCCCTTAGATCCACAACAAAAATTGTTAAACTGATAATGCAAATCTCTTGACAGATTCAACTTCAGCCGGATACCCTATTCTTCACTCTGTCTTTCGGTATAGTCAGATACTGCAATGCAGACCAGATCAATGACTTCAGTTGCCATTAATGACAACACTAGAAGCCATATGCCAACAATCTCCCCCTTTGGCATTGATGGCAACACTTAGTGAAAAATGACTAAGTGTCGGAACCTTCAAAACTTCAAAATTCCATAGCTGACAAAACTCAACAAAACTTAGCAAAACTCCCCCTAAGTTTGATAAGGCATTTTTCACTGCTCTCTCCCCCACTTTGACATCAATGAAAAATAGATAATAAAATATTTTCTTTCTCCTATGAAGTGAAAAAAAACTTATACAAAAACTAAAGGAATGCAACTACTATTTGAAGATTATTTTGTACTTTTTCTTCATCTTTGGAAGAAATTGCTTCCATGCTTCCACTGCAATCCTGGTGATTATGATCATGTTGTTTTTTTTAGATGTACGATTGATAATCTTGATGAGGGATTTCAGAATGGTAAAGGCTTCTTCCAATATTTCTCCCTTCCTCAGTATCTCAATCAATTGTTCCAACCTACATTCAGTTATATCCTTCACTTTCCAGAAGGTGTCAACAATCTTGTTCCTAGTGTTCTGAATATTTGCATGCTCTGAATGCAATTCTTGAATCCTTTTCATGATTGCACCATCTTGATCTAGAGACATGTTAAAATTTTGTCCAATACTATTAAGCTTTGTTTCAATTTGTCCCAACTTCTCCTTGTACTTGTTGATTGCATAAGGCCATCAAAGACAATAGTTATAAATGTTGTCTATTATGCTTATGCATTTCCTTAGTTCATTCATGTTCCCTTTTAGCTTGGTAAGTGATAATCTGTACTATTTCTTTAGGTGTAGGATCACTTCTCCTTCTTCCTTATTCTGATACTTAGAGTCCATGGTTTCCTTGATACATTCAATCATCTCTTCTGGAAACTTATTTTGCAAACTCTCCAATTTGATATGATTGTGCACAAGATGAGCACTTAGTATGCTTAAGATCATGTCCTGCTCATATGAAGGTCTGATAGACCACATGCTCAAAATTTTTTGCATTTCATCTTCCTCATGAATAAGTTGCAATAGTTCTTCCTTGGTTAGATCACCTTCTTCTTCACTTCCTTATGTCTTTTCCTTTTCTTGTTATAGTTCAGCTATTTCCAATTCTTTTCTGAGGGTTTCCTCAAATTCCTCATTTGGTATGTCGACAATCACTTGTTCTTTCTCTTTCCCTTCAACTCTTAGAGTCTTGCATGCTAGTGGAGTATTGATATCAATTTCTTTTGCTCTTCTCTTCTTTGTCTCCATCTCACCAGAGGAGGAACCAACTTCAATTCCTCTTACCAGAATGGAAATACCAGTTGATCTAAACCTCCTTAGAAAACCCTTAAAGAAACTTTCATATACTTGATCACAATTTGTCAAATTATTATAGTATATGTAAATCTGCTTGCAAACTGGTTCACTCTGTTCCCATATTACATTGTTATTTAGGGGTAAGCAATTCATAAAATCCGTCACAAGGCATATAACCCAAGTACCAAACCTGAAAGGGTAATCTATGTCCTTTTTCAATTGCACGTTCTCCATTAATTGATCTTTTAGTAATCCACAAAGATCAAAATATTGATCTTCCATTATCATCTTGTGTGAAATGTAAACAACACCTGCCAAAGTTGCACCTTCTCTATTTCTAAAAAATAATTTGTAGGATATTCCATGTGTAGTGTACCTTGTCACTGAATCTTTGATTGTGGATATTATCAATGCCCTTTGATCTCCAGTTACTCCAGTTAGGGTTTCGACTTCTTTATTTTGGATTGACTTCTTCCTCAGCACATCCCCAATTTTGCATAACCCGGTTACAAATGCAATCACTTCTTTTGAGATATGGTAGGGTTTATCCAGAGTCAGAATATCATCATTCAATTTGTCCAGAATAAACTCAATGACTTTTGCATTTTCGAAATAGGGGAATTCACTCCAAATATCCAATCTTTTGTGTTTTTCTTCTTTCAACCATTTCAATTCATCGTGTGATAGCATGTTTCTTTCGGCTCTAATTTCTCACTATTAGATTCATCTAGTTTTACCATTCCTTTGATTTGTTGCATTTTACCTTTCATACATATGACTTGAAAATAAGTTTTTCAACTTCACACCAAATTAAAGTTTCTCACTACTATCAAAATACCTGATGGATTAGGGTTTTGCCGCCGAATTCTCCTCACGCATTTTAAATTATGGTGTAGAGTGTTCTCCTACTTCTTTTCTTTGACAGAAAATGGCAAATGAGGGTTTCAAGTTGCTTTTTATATTTCACACACCTAAATTTTGTTGTAGTAAATGATTTTTCCCTAACTTATCTGGATACTCTATTTTCTCAGTCTGTGAAAGATAACTCTTCTACAGATCTCCAACTCATCATGACATCCTTTCCAACTATTCTAGTAACATATAGACCATCAATGCAACCATTGCACTCATCCACATCTCGGTGTCAATTACTAGCAAGGGGTTTGAAAGATTTTCTTGACAACTCCCCTAGGCCAAAGGTGTAAAACTAATTCCTAGAGGAATTACCAGAAGTAGGTTCTAGTGCTAGCTCATTTTCTATAATAGAGGGACACTTCTTCACCCATGTCTTCATCTAATCTCTTATTTCATCCATAGTCACTTTCCCTTTTCCTTTATCATCTTTCTGCATATTTCTACCTTTATATACCATACCTCTTTTATCCATATTCTTGTTTCTGCAAAATCTTACAATGTTACCATATTTATTGCAATTAAAACACACAAAATTTCCTTGTTCAAACCAGTTACTCCATTGATTTCTTCTTGATCTGCACTGGTTAGCAATATGCCCAAATCTTCCATAGGTATAATGTCTAACACTCCTATTAACAAATTTGTTTGACACATTTCCACATTCAATTGGCTTGTGACCAAACTATTGAAAATTGAGGTGTTTTCTTAGCTTAATACTTTGTAAAACTTTAATATTTCTGATCTAAATATGATTTTTCCTTTGTTACAGATTCTTTGTGGGTGATTATCTGATTAATTCATTTTACTATTTGTAGAATGTAGACAAAAGTTGATAGAAGACGTAGACAGGATATTAGAAAGATTTACAAGCATGTACCATGGAGAAACCCTTTCGGGAAAAAACTCCACCAATAATTATTCTATTATTCAATCTCTGAAGTAGATTACAATAGCTCCAATTCTTGATTGAGAATGCTTCTTTTTCCTTCATCAAAACTTCTTCACAACCTGCAATAAAACTAATAATAACTCTCTTCAACTTGCTTGAGATAAATAGGAATTCAACAAATTTGTAAACTCAACATGAGTTACAATTACAATGCTCAAGCCCTATCCCTAAAGGGTACACCTATCTCATGCAAATAGAGTTATGTCATGAAGAACAATGTCAAATCCTCATCTTCATGCATTTGGGCATCCCAAATTGAAATAGCAACTCAACCTCTGTTCTGTAAATATCTTCAAGGTTCTATCCTCAAAGTAGGTGCCCAAGAGTGGTCCCACTTAACTTAGCCTTCTGAAATATCTCAACATGCAAAGGAGTTAATTCCAAGAAGCCAACTTGGGCACCCAAGTTGGGTCCAAGTCATTTCTTGTTAACTGAAATATTTATCAACACGATTCATGCAAGAATGGTCATCCCTTGTTAACTGAAGGTAGTCCCTATTATCTATCATGCAACTCAAGTCATTAGCCATGCATTCCAAGTTAACTGAAGTCAACTAGCATTCAACTAAAACTAACTGAAGATAACTAAACCATAACTGAACTGAACTAAACTAAACTGATCTGATTTGAACTAAACTAAACTAAACTTCATGCATGAAAACATCAAACCCTAACTCCTATGATCTTTACATGCATTTGGAAGTGTTATCTCTTACTCTGAATAGTTAACTGAACTCAAGGTGAGTGTCACCTACCATGTGGGCGTCCCATGTGCCCCTGTTATTTAGGAACTCAAAATGGACGCCCTCACATGCTCCTAACATTTAGAATTAATTACAAATGTCAATTAACATGATTATTTCATCAAATATTAATCTCTTCCTAATCCTAGTGTTGATGAACACATTCCAAGCACTTAGGAGATACATGAAATAAATAATGTTTAGGATTGCAATTAAATGGCATCCTATTTCTAGCACAAACTTATTGCAATTGAAACACTGACCAAAAAATGATGAATCAATTAATTTCATTTTGCTTCTACATTGAGCAGCCATATGACCAAATTTATTGCAAGCAAAATAGTATCCATTAAACTTTTGAGCATTAGGTTGTCTTACTGTATGCCTTTTTGCTTTGTTCATCAGATTTCCTTGCTTAGAATTCCTTTGTCCAAATTTGGAACTATCTCCTTTTTCATAACCAAGACCTCACTTATCATTTGCATTCTTCTTCCTTGAGTCATCTCATCAAGCTTAACAAAGCTAATCTTGAACTTTTCCTTGTATTCATTTGCAGTAGTGAGTTCATCCCTGAGAATAACAATATGTTTTTCAAGCTCTTCTTCATTGTTTCTAGATTGTTGCAGTTCAATCTCTAACTGAATGAATTCTCCATTAATTCTACTATATTCATCAGATCTCTCTTTTAGGGACTGGACAATATTTTCCCCATTCTTCTTTCTTTCTTCAATCTCCCTATTCATCTTCATCACCATAGACTCCATCTCATACTTTAGGGTAGCATTGTCTCTAGCAAGATTTTCACATTCTTCAGTTATTTCCTTCAAGGTTTGATTCAAGTGAACATCTCCATGCCTTTGCTCTCTTTTTGCTTAATCTAATCACATAGATTGTTTCTCTTTTCCCTAGACTTAATAATCTAATTGTTCAACTTCTGAATGAATTTCTCAACATCTTTAAGATTTTCTCTCAATTCTCAGACTTCTACTTTAGACTAATCAAGGTCATCAAGTGCCACCAAAAGCTATTGATGAAGACTACTAGAGTCCATTACATTCCAAGATCTACCTCAAGATGTTAAACTTCTTCAGAGGAAATTAGCTCTGATACCAATTGTTGGACTCAAGCAACACTGAGAGGGGGGTGAATCAGTGTTGTGAAATTTTTAACTTTATTAAACTGATCTCTAAAGTGTATATAACATTCAATCAAAAGAAAGATGCATGAACATAAAACAAAAATCCACAACACCATAACACAATGATTTTTATGTGGAAACTCGGTTAAGGGAAAAACCACGGTGGAGGTCAATCCATAATTTGTGTACTCAAAATATAAGTGTTTTACAAAATGGGGAATGCAATTGCATTCAAGCACACTTCCTAGAGCTCACTGCTCAAAATCAGGAAGGCTCACTTCCTTACAAAAGATTTGGATTACAACAAAAGGTTGAACTAATAAAATGGCATCTATAAATGCCTAATTATAGTTCTAGTTAGGGTCATAGATCAGATTATGGACCTTATGTCTGATTCTGCACTTCGCTTTGCTCTGCCTTAATTTGCTTCACAAAATCCTCTTCTACACAAATGAAAATTTCTTAACTTCTCTTCTGATATTCGCAATACACACCCACACATATCGAACACCACACACACACCAAAATGAATTAATCGATCTCATATATATATCCGCTACCAAGAATTCAATCGCTACATGTCGGCTTTAATAAAATAGAAAATATCTTCCATTTGTCAGCTCAAATCATGATTAACATTTAATGCGCATCCACCAAATTCGGCCATAGCATAGTTAGGATCCAAAAAAAAATCTCCAACACAAAAATACTTGAAACGATTCCACTTTATACATCTACAACACCTTACATTCACTTAGTCGACCTTCATACATTGATGAACAAAAAATCAAACGACTGGATCTCCTAACTTGTACACCACTTGATGAAATAGCACAAAACTCGAGAATAACATAGTTCATATACCCAACAACCTTCCCTAAGATTCACAACAAAAACTATGAAACTGATAATGCAAATCTCTTGACAGATTTAACTTCAGCCTGATACCCTATTCTTCACTCTGTCATCCAATATAGTCAAATACTGTAGTGCGGACTAGATCAATGACTTAAGTTACCATCAATGACAACACTAGAAGCCATATGCCAACAAATTCCTCTACTAGCTTCTCACTAAATCTCTCAACAAAACCAATGTAAAACAACAAAACAACTCTCTAACTCACAAACTCTCAACTCACTTTTTACAAAAATTACAGCAAAATAACACAACAAAATCATATTGATAAGTGTAGCAATTGGTAGAATGAGCACCTCTATTTATACTAAATTGTGAGCAACTAAAAGCTACAAAGAAGTTAATATTTCTGCCTCCTTTCTATCCTCGTGCAACAAATCATCAAAATAACTTACAGGTTCGCAACACATAATAGTCCTCTCCATTTAAATGGCTGAGTTGACTTGTTACAAGGGACAAAAAGCTCAATAACAAGTTTCCTAAATTGAATTCTTTCACATAATGCTTCCAAGTTTACTTTTGACCGAGTCTTAATGCTATTATTAGACTTATGCACATTTTGCAGACTTCTTTTTCATTCCATACACTTCCAAATTGGTGCAACATTCATAAGTTGGCATCCCATAATAATAGCATGGGTAGACTATTCCTTAATGCTTTAAAACTGTATTAACTACTCTTTGCAATGTATATACAACAATTGCAAATTCTTATGTGCCTCTTACTTTGGTTGACTTAGTCTTCTATTGTTTTATGCGTTGGTTTACCATGCTTTAAAAGTTATGTGATGGATTATCATATGCGCCTTTATTCTCTTAATCGCTTCTCTATTATTAGAAATAATAATAGCCCTATATATATTGCACTTTGATGATTATCATAAATATCTTTCAATCATATATATATTATATATATATATGTATATATATCCTTCATTACATATATATACATACATATATACTTATTTCACAAGGTTTAACAAATACATTAATTATCGATTATCAACATATATAAATATATAAAGAATAACATTACGTATATATATAACATTATATATAAATATATATTAATATATATATATACTATATAAATACATATACATAATATTAGTTCAATATCTTTATAAAAACATTAATACTTATAACCATCGATTGACATATATACACAGAGTGTATATATACACACACATATATATGTCACTTTTGTCCAATCAATAATCCCATGCATATGGGTAATCTGTCCATGAGCATGCATAGGTACATCTACCTATGTATACTCATGTATGTATTCACTCACATGTATGAGTTTATCGTAGACACGTACATATATACATATATACACATTTTATGCATATATCTCATTAGTATAACAATAAACACACAAGGAAGGACTTCAAATCAACATCAATAATTCATTCCTCATTCCAAATATTCATAAAACAAGATTGCAAACCGATAGAAACATCCACAATCAAAACTAAAAATCACTTACCCATTACCCAAACTAACTTGACTCAATTAATACCAACAAGGGCGTGAGTTTGTGAATGCTCAATAAGGTTGACTTAAAGGTTACCAGACCAAGTTCTTCTCCTGAGTGATACTTTCCCTCTCTTCCAGAGGTTTGAACTTGTTCTTGCATTCAGCTTAGTTCACCGTGATAGTAGTTAGCCAAATCAATACATTCATATGCATCACATATATTTCATATACAAAATAATTATAAGATTCATTCATCATATTTCCATCAAATTATTCATAAAAACACATTCACATATATTAAAGCAATTTACCAAATTAGATAATAGTAAATAGATAATAGCACACGAGGTATAACAAAATGTTTGTTTTTGGGTGAATAGGGGTTTACCTTGGTCAAACCCTAATTTGGTAATAAACCTTGATAATGAAATAATGACAAAACAAAGGAATTTGATGAATGAACAATGTTATGTCACAACTCACCAAACCCTTAATTGCTTCCCTTAGAGGACCAAAGTCTAACACATCACTCTAAGGATTGGATCTTGCATGAAATGGCTTGATGGATGCTTGATTTGACACTTGATTTGATGCTTGAATGCTTAAAACCTACATCATAATGTTAGCTCCAAAACATGACATGAAGATGCATAAACTTTGACATGATGATATGATATTGATTGTTGTTATAGATGCTTGATAAACTTGCTCTTCAATGCTCTTGACAATAATATTTGCTCTTGTGAAATTTTCCTTAATGCTAAATGTTTTGAATTGATAAAATAACTATGTACTTATTGTTGTTTATCTAATTTACTAAAAATTAGATTCCACAAGTCAACATTTGAAACTTGAATTTGAATAATTAAAATTCCACAAAAAACATATTTTAAATTGGGTCTTGGCACTTAAGGAGGACCCATTCGCCCTTGGGTGAATGGGTCCTAAGACCTAAATCCAGGACACACAATTTCCAAGGTGATTAAAAAAATGTTAGCAATTGTTTAATGTTAGTTTTCATTTTGAAAAAAAAGAATAATAAGGCTTAGGAATGCATAATTTAGGCAACTAGAATCTTAGGCCTCCAATAGATCACTATTTTTTGTGATAGAGGATCTAACTCCACACTTGAGTTGTTTGTAGGATCAAATAACACACATTAATTAAATAATTATATCACAAGAGTTCAAATACGAATAATAATATGCCATGAAAATGTAGTTATATATTTTTTAATGTTTACAAAAGAGCCTTTATAAAAGTCTGTAAGAGTACTTAATTACCACACCAAAAAACTTGATCTGAAACCACCCATCCAATAACCACATACAAATATTACTAACCTTAAGATAACATACTAAGACATGTAAAAACACATAGACATAATAGACTAACACTTTTGGATCATAATGACCTTAAAAGACAATATTGGTAAGAAAATTGGGTGGCCTTATTACACTCTAAAAAATAACATGTCAAAGAATATCATCAAAATATTTACAAGCACCAAATTCTTGTTAAAAAGACAAGTTTCCAACAATGAGTAAACATCTTAGATAAACCATAAAATGTCACAATAGAGTTTCATTCCATTATTAGCATTTTATAACTCATCAACAGAGCCAAATTGACACCTTTCATCACAATCATCCATTCTACTTCATTATTAGCTTTAGTACAAAAAAATCCCCCATTCACAAATCAACTATGTTTATTCATCAACACACATCTAATTATTTCTAATCTTAAATTGTTATTAAAATAAACCAAATGTCGTATATGTTACCTTTAAAAATCACTAATGATTATACATAAATTATTTAGAAATATATGTTTTTAATTAAATATTATTATTTAGTCTTCTAAATGAAAATATTTTATCATAATAATTACATTGATAGGTGTAATTATAATGATAGTGTTATACAAGATATTTTTTGATGGAGCGAGTGATCAACAAAGGGGGTTGGGAGGCAGTGAGGCAGGCGTGGCTATGTTGCCGCCTAGTCTAGGATTTGTGTCCAAGGCTTTCCCCTTGTGCAATTTTATGTGGGTGCAAGCCTACATTGGTTATTTTTGTTATTTTTGTGTGTTTTCCTTGTGTGAGCATATGTGGTCTCTAGTCTATGGGTTTGTTTGGGTGTAGTGTTGTCTCCTTCCTATTGTTGGGGGTTTGGCTACATGGCATTGCTTAGGGGTCAAGGAGAACCCCCTCTTTTTTCTTTCAAATATGTTGTTAGAAGCGACAATCCTTCATCTTCAAGGCATGTAAATATAATTTAGTTTTTGTAGCATTCAATTACAGAGTTCAAATTGGACCAAAAGTTGGACAACCATTCCAAGTTGAATGGTTGTTTGGCACATAGCAAAGACCGACCTATTGTGGTCATAATCCTAATGCAATAGAAAAAGATGTGATGTATTTTTCTGAGAGAACATTGATTTGTAAATTCATGGGCATTAGGATTTAATTTCCTTTTTGGAGTCTTAAGTTTATAGGAATTGGAATCTGGAGGGTGATATGGAGATCATTCTTGTTGTGAATGGATACTTTTATGTGGTTCTATCTAGAATAGCATACCATAATAATTTTTTTGAAGGACCTTACTTTCACAGCCAAGTGGGTTTGTTTATTAAACCCTGACATGTGGGTTTTGACCCAATGGATGAAATCCCATCTAATATTCCTATTTGGGTTTGACTTCTACGTCCCCCCATGTAATTTTGGAGACCCGATATTATACAATCAATTATAGCCATTTTGGGAAAGCCATTGGGTCCATCTAATCAAATACTAAAAATAAAGTAACAACTTTCATGCGTATTTGTGTTGAAATTGATTTTAATATTCTTCTACATGTGATTCTGTAGAAATTAGATTGGGTAACATGTACTAATGGGTCCAAAATTTTGATTATGAAGCACTCCCTTTTGTTGTCAGATCTATCATGTGTATGGGCACTTGTAGAGAAATTATCCAAACAAGACTCCTGAGGAGCCCTAATCTTTATCAAAAAACTAGATTATTAGAGACAAGGTAAAAGGGAAAGCCTTAATTCATTAAATGGAGCCATAACCAAATGGATGTATTCTGGCAGAGGCTCAGAATAAGGGGGATAACTTGAATAGAAAAAGGAATGATTTAATAAGAGGAATCTTTAACAATAGGTTTGATGCTTTGGAAAACTTTGATGATCCTGATTCATAATTGCAAGAAGGGATACATGCAGAAAAAGAGTCAATTGTTCCCAAATCTAAGGAATTTCTCATTGAGGTTGAAAGAAATGAAGCTAATGAAACCCAAAAAGTCTCCAATATTAAATTTTCTCCTTAGAATTTTAAAGTGATAGAACAAGTTCCAAAGGTTATTGGTGGAGACTCTACCATAGGGAGGTTTGTCCATCCTCTCAAGAGGCTCAATTGGAAAATATTGATGATAATGTAATAATTGGGGCTCCACAAGTCACATATGCAAAGGATGAGGGTAAATAGAAAGTTACAGCTTTGCTTGGGCTTCTTCAAAATAATATATAAAAGGAAGCTCAATTTTTTTTTCAAAAGTAGGGAGAAAACGAGATCATGAGAAGATAAAATTGATGGGGGAATCATTGGTTGAATCTAGGGTCATTCAAAAACTAGATAACCTTTTCAATAACCCCCAAAAATGATTGTGATATCATGGAATTCTAGGGTTAGGCATCACCCCTCATCAAAAATCAACTTGAGATCTTATTAAGGATAATAGGCCTGATATGATCTTTATTCAAGAAACTAAGCTTTCAGTTGAGGAAATGAGTGTTATTTCTTCCAAGCTTTGGAGGTATATTCAATGTATATGTATTGGATCTCAAGGTATGGTTGGAGGGTTAGCTTGTATCTGGGACCCTTGAAGACATTCCCCCTATGGTTGGTTTACCAACAAACATTCCTTATCTATCATTGCTCTTGCTTTGAGTCTAGGAAATCCATCCTACTATCTAATATTTATGCTCCTAAAAATTTTCATGGTAAGGTTTTGTTGTGGTCTCATATTAAATTTGTTAGATATTTGGCTCCTCTTCTTCCTTGGATCTAGTTGGTGGTTTTAATGCTATCCTAAGTTCTAATGAAAAGTTGGATGGTTCTAATTGCCTTGACCCATCTTCTACTTTATTGAGGGACAACTTGTATTTTCTTAACATGGTGGATGTTAAACCAAGAAGTGGAGTTCATACTTGGAATAATATAAGGTGTGGTACAAATTCAATTTCTAAGTTGTTGGATAGATTCCTAGTTTCAAAGCACTGGATTGGTGATGCTTGGGCCTTGTTTTCTGATATCTTGTTGTGGAAGGGGTTGAACCATTTTCCTATTAAGTTTTCCTCTTCCCTCTTCTCTCTACCCAAAAATCCTCCCTTTAAATTTTAGTTAATGTTGTTGAGAGACCCCAATTTTTGTGAGCTCATTGCTACCTAGTGGCTAGAAGGTAAGCCTTCCTTTGGTTTCGTTATGTACTCTTTCTTCAATAGAATTTAGTTTATTAAGCTCAAACTTAAGAGATGGAACATAAGCACATTTGAGACTATTTTTAGGGAGAAGGATCAAACTCAAGAAAAATTAGATGTGGTTACTTCTTAGATTAGGGATCAAGGTTTAAATGGCATGCTTCTATCAGAGCAATCAACCTATTTTAGAGATCAAAATGAATGGGAGCTTGGGGAAGATATTTTTTGGAAGAAAAAATTGAGAGTTAATTGGCTTCAAGAAGGTTATAAGAACTCTCACTTTTTTCACAACTTTGTCAAGGATTAGAGAGGAGGCAATGTGTTTCATTCTATCTCTTCACCCACGGTGTTCCTCTCTCCTCTTTTCAAGATATTTATTTAAAATTAGTGAGATACTTTTCCACTTTATTCTCCAAGTTTGGTTCTCATGCCTTGGAAGAGGAAAGGGTTATCCCGAATTGCATTCCCCCTTTAATATTTGAGGAAATGAACGATTGACTAATGAGACCAATTTTTATGGAGGAAGTTGAGGTGGTCTTCTAGTTGAAGAAAGGTAAAGCTCTTGGTCCAAATGGATTTCCAGTTGAATTATTTCAAGTTCTGCAACATTTTAAAAGAGGATTTATTCAAGGTGGTTCAAGAATCCCAATCTAACAAACAAATGTTAAAGGATATCAATTCTACTTTTCTTGCTTTGATTCTTGAGGATTCTATCTTCTTTGATTCTTTATGGCTCATTTCCTTATGTAATGTTACCTATAAGATCATTAATAGCTTTCTTATTATAAAGCATTTGAAATAGGTTCAGGGCCTCTCTCATTTTTCAGAAGTAAGGAGGTTTCGTCAAAGGTTGTCAAATTCTTGATGGGGTTATTGTAGCTTTGGAGGAAATTCATTATATGTTTGTTCCAAGCATAAGGTTGTGTTTATCAAGCTAGATACATGTCTAAAGCTTATGACATAGTTCATTGTTCTTTCCTCAGGAGTATGCTTTTTGGCTTTTGGCTTTTGTGAAGGTTGGATTGATTGGATCTTGAGTTGCAAGAGTTCATCCTCATTCTCAATTCTTATCAATGATATCCCCTCAACTTTTTCAGATGCTTATGGGCTTAGGTAAGGTGATCCTTTATCACCCTATTTATTTATCCTTATGAAAAAAGGGCTTGGTAGATTGTTTAATTCCCAAAAGGCTAATGATTGTATTCATGGATGGTCTTGGTTGATAAACTAGGACTCTCAATCTCATCAATAGTTTGTGGATGATACAACTTTGTTGAGTTTGGCCTTTATTAGGAAGTGAAAATTCTTAGGAAAGTCTTGGATATTTATTTGGTGGCTTCATGTCAACAAATTAATGAAGAAAAGTCCAACATTTTTTTAACACTCATGAGGTTATCCATCATAGAATTGCTAATATTCTTTGTTTTAGAATTGGGAAGTTACCTTTTTAGCATCTTGGTATCCCTTTAACTTCTGGTAAACTCAAAAGGGGGCAATGAAAGAAGATTTTAGAGAAATTTTGAATGAAGGTTAGTCACTCAACCTTCAAGATGATTTTTTTTTGTTGGGAGGCTAATCCTATTAAAGCCCATTTTGCAAGCACTTCCTATTTATATATTCTTTGTTATATTTGCTCCTAAAATATTTCTTAAGTAATTTGATATGTTTTCTAAAAAGTTACTTTGGGCAAGGAATTTAGAGAATCAAAAATATAATTTAGTTAGTTGGGACCAAGTTTACAGGAAAAAAATGTTTTGGTAGGCTTGGTTTGTGACAAGTAGAGATTAATTTCCATGCCCTTGTTGCTAAACTTTTCTAGAGATGGTGCAAGCATCTTATGCAAATGTGGGTCCAAGTTCTTAACTACAAATATTTAGGTAGTGATGTTGATGAAGATGTTCCTAGAATTTCTTTGGCTAGGAAAGGTTCTATGATATGGGATACAATTAAGAAGGGTGCTTCAATTATTAAGGATGACCTATTTTGGATTATTAAAATGGGAAAATTTTCTTTTTTGGAATGAATCTTGGGATTTGTGTCTATCAATTCTTGCTTCCTACCCCTCCTTGAAGTTATTAAGTGATATCTTTCTTGAATTAGGGTGGTCAAAGGTGATTGATTTTAAAACCTCTATAAGATTTGGGGAATTCTCAAAAGTTCCTTTGGAAGGAGCCCAATAGTTGGCCTAGAGGGGGTTCTCTTGAAGATCGCAATACCCTAGCTTCTATTCTTCGAGAAAGTGTTGTTTGTTATTTATCTAGGATAGTCTAGCCTGAGGAAACAATTCAAAAGGGACTTAATATGTGGCTCTTGTCTATCAAGTTTTATAACAATGAAAAAGAGAAATCTAGGAAGTCCCATGGTGGAAAACAATCTAGAACAAATTTGTTGGCCAAAATACAATATGTTCCTTTGGTTAGTGTATCAAAACAAGTGTCTTACTTGATAATATCAAGAAGAGAGGCTTCCAAGGATTGTTTAAGTTTGTCCTATGCAATAAAAATGAGGAAAATGTGGCTTATCTCTTGTTTCAATGTCCCTTTGTACTTGGAATATGGATATAGTGGTGGAGTAGGTGAAGTAACCTACAATTCATGCTACCTCTATTATCGAATTTTGGGCTAGCTTGGGTAGACCACCTACATTCCTTTTTTCTTGCAAGTTTATGAGAAATTGGCCCTATTTTTATTCTCTTGAAAATATGGTTAGAGAGGAACCACAAGATTTTTTGGGATGTCTCAGAGCAACTGTTGATGTTTGGCAAAAGATCAAAGATTCAAATCAATGAAACAATAGGGGAAAAATGTTATCTCGAGGGTTCTCTTTCCACTTTTAACTTTCTATTGGATATTCTTCTAGATATTTCTTGTCTAAAATTGCATCTTAACAACCCAAACCATAGAGGAATTGTTTCTAAGAAGATAAATAGGATTGGTAAGTGGTCTCTTCCATCTCTTGGCTTTTTGAAAATTAATATTGATGGATTGTCGAGAGGTAATCTAGGACCTACCGAGGTTGGAGGAATTGGGCATGATAGAAATGGTTATAGTATATTTTTTTCACCTTTCATATGGGAGAAGTTCTAACAATCAAATGGAAGCTATAGCCCTTCTTGTTGCTCTTGAATTTTTTTGTGAATTGGGTTGGCGAAAAGTTATTTGTGAGATGGATTCCATGATCTTGGTTTCCCTCCTAAACAAAGAGGGTGAGAGTGACTCTTCTTAGAGCATGGTGAGTCTAGTTGAGGAGATTCTTCACCTTACCCCTAATTTTGAGACCGTTACTTTCTCTCACATTCCTTGATAATGGAATGCAATTGCTAATTGCTTGGCTACGTGAGCCTTAGATGGTGATAGTAATTGGAATGTAACTGAGTGGGAATCTCTTTCCCAGGACAACTTGGTGCACCTCCTCAAGCTTCTTCAGAATGATTAAAATTAACTACTTCATAATGAAGGTTTAGTTGAGAGGTAGTATTGTTGTAAGTTGGAGTTCTTGGAGTTGAATTGGTTGGTGGATTTGGGGAAACCCCCCCTAGATATTTCATATTTTGGCTTTAATGGTGGTATTGGGCATTTGGAAGTACTTTTGCTATAATTTGTCTTAATATTAATACTTTTCTTAATATAATTTTATCCATTTTTCTCAAAAAATGACAATGTTATACAAAAATATAAAATAAATAAAATATATGATCCGCATAAAAAAGTATAATGACTCTAAAATTATTGTTTGTATGCATGATTATTTTTGTTTATCTATATACTTTAGTAGAGAATATTTTAAAAATAACTGCATAATTAAATTTATTTGAAATATGCAATAAATAATTTATTTGATTTTTTTAATTTAGAAAAAATAAAGTACATATTGTTTTTTTAAATATATGTTATGTATTTCATAGATAAAATAATAAACTACATGTAACTTATTATACTTTAAATAAAAATTGAAAGAAGAAAAGGAGAATATAGATAAATATAGAGTAAACTAGCATATATATTTTAAATTTATCTATTTGAAAGATATTAGAAATATAGTGTTGAGGTTATTTTAGATAGATAAGAAATTTAAAAAAAAAAACTCTTAAATAAATAAAATAATTTCAAATTGATATCTCTAGATATTTTTTAAATATATGTATTTAAAATATCTATAATATTAATTAAAAAATGTTGAGAAAACTTAACTCAAAAAGCAAAGTCTACTATTAATTTATTTTTGTTGTATATTGGAGTCTTAAAATTCTATAAAATTAATACATTCAAATTCTATAATAAGTGTGGTAAGACTTGTCTTTTTAATATTGTAATAGAAGTATTGAGTAGCATAGTTGATGTTTAATTTGTTTGTTATAATGAAGCTTCTTTGCATGTAGATAGTAGAAAATATTGGAATAAGAAAGAGTCACAAATATGTTGTTATTTGGTAGTAATTATTTGAATTTTTATTTTAAAAACTTAATATGAAATCGTATTTATTATTAAATAAAAATAAATTTAATATTATTGTTTTATAATGTCAATTACTAAGCATGATTTTTTCATAGTTTAATGAATTTGATGATTAATCTTTTTAGATAATAATGATTAAATGGATTACTATAAATTTACATCAAATGAACCATATTAAATGCAAGATAACACATTTAAGACATTTATATAAAACTACATTGTTGTCAAGCAGATTGCACTTGAATGCTTGAATGACTAAATTCAGCAATCTATTGAAACATGGGAACTATCTTCAGGTTGTGGGTATTCCTATGGCGAAGATAGATCTCCAGATTCTAGGTTGGTTCCTATATGATGATCAATTAGGTACTTGAATGATTTTTTCTGAGAAAAGGGTAAGAAGGATTGAACTGAATGCATGAACTAAAACTAAAACTTTGGTGATGCACCCAATTGATATTTATAAGTAGATTGATTCACAACTGATTATTATGGAATCAATTTTCAAAACTCAAATTGGGAAATCTAATTACATAAGTGTTTCATCAGAAGGCCTGATAATCCATTCTTAATGAAAGAAAATGATATTTTCACAACCTAAAGGAGAGGATAAATTAATAGCACAACTTATGATTTGTAACTAAAATTGCTTTTTTCATGTACATGTATTCATGAATGTGATAGGAATTTAAAGGCTTTGAAATCAAACACATTAAATTCACATCTTAAACATTCAATCAATACATAACTCCTGAATCTGAGAAGGCTAATATTGAATAGCGATAATGAAAAGAAGGAAACTCTGCAAAAATGATAACCTGTAAAGCTATAAAACTATATTAAATCTAAAATGTTGAGTTACAAGATATTTCTCTTTGTAGAATGCAAAGGCTGAAAAACAAGAATTGGAGGAAAAAAGATAAACTTTTTCCAATATATACAAAAGGCATGCATAAAGCAGCCAGTAAAAGAACTGAATGAGAACTGAAGTGAAAACAGTATCTCCAATGTGAAATCCGAGCAGAAGAGAGAATCCTGATAAAAATAGCCCAAAACTGATGCAAACTGCACTTTGTGCCTAGAAAAATCCACCTCTCCATGTGCACAATCAAAACACCTCATGAACTAATGTGGAACTGAAAGAAAACCCTCACTACCTGCATAATTGAAAACTGAAGTTTCACTTTGTGCATGAGCAAATTTTTTTTTTTAGTATTTTCAATATTTACTCCTCCATGCACAATCTAAATTAAGCATCTTGCATGCATCATTAACTTGAAGATATGCAAACTCCATCCTCATGCCTTTGTAAATCATGCATGATTGGGGCAACCTAATGTTCTATGTTTGCACCTTAAAATAGTTGAATTAATTAAATGATTTACAATTTATCATTTAATCAATTAACTTCACATGGTATAATGCAAACCTAAAACATTAAAGTTAATGCCAAATTAGAAACTTGGCTTCACAACTCACAACTTCATGCATATTATACTTAGCATATATCTTAAATATGCATTCACCATTAGATAAATACTAGCCGACCATCATGCATATTGTAACCATTTGTCAATAGTTGACCACCATGCATATTTTTTATTGACTGGGCATATTATGATATCCACACATACTATGATTTGAGTTTTGTTTGACAAAACAAAAAAACAAACATGCAAAAATAATAGGGCAAAGCACAAACCCTGATCATCACCTCTCTTTGCACTTGACTTTGGAGGAAAAATGCTCAGTTGCGCCACCATGAAAGAAGAAAGGTTGCAAAAAATAGCTTGAACTTTCTGGCCATTTACCTCTCTATGAGTTGATTCTGCATTAAGAGACAAGGTAAGTCTGAATTTAAGTCGTTTCATGTATTTTTCACTCCATTTCAATGATAGATCTTGGCCTAAAAGTTGTGGCTTCATTGTAGCTTTCTTCTGATATATTTCTCTGTATTGATACTTGTCATGTTTGGAGGTTTTGGCTTGAAGTTTTCTTGTAGTAAAATGATGAAACTTGCGGCTATACTGTGCATTACATTATATTTCTTGTGTCTCATTTGGAAGTTTAAATCTGAACATTTTTTTGTACACAAACACAAAGAGTCTTGACATAAATTTGTAACTAATATCATGGAGAGCCAACTAGATGAATATTTGTGAACATAAACCATCCTCTCCATTCTAGGTTGTGCCATTCCATGCTCAATTTGGGTATTGTTTAAAAAAACATTGTATTTTCATTATTGTTGTATATGAACTCAAAACTCAAGCCATGATTTCAAAGATGAAAACCTAGATGGGCTTTGAGACTCTATGTAATTTCTATTTTATTTTCCTTAAAATAGAGTATTCCTCCATGATCAAGTCGTGGGTTTCAATATATCAGGGTATACATGAAGGTTTTGTTGGTGTCTCCAAAACTGGCAAAATTTTGAAATTTTCTCCATTCGAGGTCCTCTTTGTTGATTCATGTGACTGTAGCTTGTTTACTTTGAGATTATAAACTCCTATATTTGAAGAAAACCCACATGGTTATTTTGAAACTCCTTTTGTGAAACTATGCACCACTGTATTATTATTCCCTGAAGGCCACAATCTATATTATGCCTTTGTTTATGTTCTTGATGAATAAATTCCTTAAATACAAATGGAATGTTGGAAAGCTTCCTTTTAAATGTTTTGGAAAATCATGTGCAGCATATCATGTCAACATGCTTTCCCTGAAACAAAATTCCTTCATGCCACAATGTAACAACTATATTTGTCCAGTTCTATTCATTTTCATATTTGAATCATGCTACTTTGAAAATATGACTATTTTTTACATACCAATGAGCACTTTTAGTATGCTTGAATGGTCTCTTCTATTGGTGATCATTTTGACTCAAATACTTTCACAGTCTTCTCTCCTTGTTCACATGATGCACCTTTATTAGATGAATTACTTGATCCTTCACCTATAGCTTTTATAATGCACACCTGTAGCTCACTTTGTATTAACATGTTTTGATCATTCTTTTAGTATATAAAGGACCACCTCAGTTGTCTTTATAATAACCTGCTATCTCTATGAACATGTGATTTGGACTGTCATACTGTCATCTTTATGTGAGGAAGCTTCAGATGTGATCCTTTTGACCGTGGCCATGAAACTCCATATGTTGATCATTACTATACTTTTTTTTCATCATTTTTCATTGTTGAATATAGTGCTCATGGGACTGTTACTTATGAAAACATAACTCCAACTTGTTCATAGTTTTATGACTATTTGGTAAGCTGCCACTATTCAGATTGTAATGTAGCTATCCTTGTCAATCAATATACATGCTCTTTTACTTGCCTTATTGTTGCACTTTTACAAATGATATTTGTTTGCTCATTTACATTCCATCTTGGTTATGATAAAAACTGCAAAGGGTTGCCATCTTACATATGATATTTGTGACTATACTTGCATGAAGTCTCACTTCAGTCTATGAACTATTGATCAGGCTACTTTCTTCTCATTATTAGTACAGTGTAGAATAGCATCATACATGACTACTTATGAATGCAGATGTTCATTATAGAAGTATTGTTGGATGCTATTGTGGCTATCCTTGCTTATGCAATAATCATTGTCTTTCATGGTTGATAATACATTGAAATTATGCTTATGTTATTGTTATGAGCTGGGCTCAACCCTTGTGGGAGCCACATTTCTCACCACTCATAATAGTACCTGTTGGTTGAAATGATCTAATTTACCTGTTCTTGCACATTTAAAAAAACAAGTTAGCAAAAATAATTGAAGCTAAAAGCTTCCATTGAACTCTGTGTTCCTTGATTGTCAACCTTTGTAACTCAATCATCTGGTGAATGCCTGATTGAATGTATATTACATTCATGTTGGTAGCATAGACATGAAGTAGAATGTAATTTATCATTGCTTAGAGTAAATCTCTAACATCATTCTTTTTACAATCTTGCAGGTTCATGGAGCGTGGAACTGAGATTGTTGCAGCTTGGAGACACAACAACTGAAGACATTGAGCAAAAGCAGTTCATCATCATAGGCAATGATGAATTGCTTCCCTCCTTTGTGTTTACATTATCTTTAGTAGTGTAGTATTCCATCCCATTTTGTATTCATTATTTGATTAAGACAATCGAATCCAGTTACTCCCGCGGCTTGTGCGGGATTTCAATTTTTTGAAAATGAATAAAAAGCATTATTATGCAAATGTGCAATTTGTTGTTTCAAATAATTGCATAATAAAACTGTAATCAAAATGTAATCTGATCTTTATGATGAACAATGAATACTTAGCAGCAAAAATTTGGAAATTTTTGTACCTATCAATGATGAATTTAATTCATCTCTACCTGTTTGAGCTCGTAGTGAAAAATAGGTAACAAATTGGTGACCTCTACAGAGTGTTTGCTTGCTAAACACTATAGACCAGTTGCCTAGTATATCCATTGGGCATGTAGTCAATCTCTACTCTTCAAACTTTTGAAAACCTTGTAACTCAGCTTCAAACCAAACAAACTGAAAGAAACTACTGCAACTCTATTTAAGACAGAGTTTGGAAACCAATGTGCAGTAACTGCACCTTATTGAAAGCAAAACAATACTAGAATGAAAACATGCCACAAGGCACTTATTGAAAGCATAACTAAAACTCTACCCTACCCTACACTAACCAACAGTGTTAGTGCTCAAACATGACCATTTACTGGCTGTGAGAAATAGCTGCCCTTCCTTAATAACAAAGGATGCTTCAAATCCTTAAGATCAATCAAAATGATATATGTAATTGGTAAACATTTAATTAACTATTGTGTTGAAACTTGGAACACCATAAAATCACACCTCCATTATTTGATTGACCACCAAAGATGTTATTTTGAGGAATATAGATGAGAGTAACCTGCTGCTCCGTAGTTGTAATCACATGCTTTGGCAGAATCATGTCTTGTTGTAATTCTGTAGACTCTTCGTATGATAAATACCTGATTGGACACCCCTTTGAAAGGATAAAGCTTGGCCTCTTAGTACTGTATTCATGCTTATATACTGTTGTATCTCCATCCAAAGATGATGTTTCATCTTCTATCTAAATTTCAATTTGATCTGAAGCAGTCAGTTCAGATGAACGAAATGAAGGAATGCTTGCTTCTTTGGCTTGAACAGGCCGATTGCATACTGCTGGCTCATATGGCATCAAACTATCATCAATGTTAGAACAAAAGATCTCTATTATACCTAAAAAAAAAAATCATCCAACTCATGATCCTGAATTGGACTCAGATGAGTCTCATCACTCTGCTCAAAAGTAGACACTGATGTTAGTAAACATGTGTTGTCTTCATTTTCATTAACAAATTTAGGTAATTGCTCAAACAAATTAGCTAAATCCTGATACTCAACCTCTATTTCATTGTTTAAAACATGTTCAACCTGATGTTGATTGTCATCCAAGTTTAAAACAAAGGACTCAAGATCATTCCAAAATATGGCTTCTTCACAATCATCATTTGCATTACTTTCTGGAATTAGATGAGCAGCTTCCAACTTGTCACATTTGTTGACCTCAACCAGCAACTCATCCCATTGTTTGACATCTTCTTGCTCAATAAAGGAAGTAATTCATCAGATAAGAACATGAAATCATCACCTTTCATACCTTTTTCAAGCTCCTCAATCTGTTGTCCTGATTGATCATGTTCGTTCATCTCCTGTTGCAAGTCTACTTTGCCATCTTGTTCATCAGGTATAAGCATATTAATATCAAAAAATTCTTCCTGCTTCTCTTTAAAAACCTTTTCCTCTCCTGCATTATTTACTTTCAATTGATCATGCTCATCGAACCAATTATTTTGACGAGCAATTGTTTCTTCTTTGAACAAAGAAATGGTATCAGGACATGCATACACATGTTGGATCCCTTGAATAAGAACAGGTCATTGTTCATGAAGATTCATAACTTGATTTGTTACATGTACTTGACTTTGCAATAGAAGAGGATCTCTGAAACTTGGAATGGGAGCCTCTTGAACTAGATTTGGAATTTTGAAGTCAGGATGCTTGGTCCAAGATGGCTGCCATGGCTATTCAGTACCTTGATGATTTGGTTCAGACTCTTGATATGATTGAAAATTAGGGTTCATAGATTGATTTGATAGACTATGTTTATTCGTGAGCTCCTGTAGGGGCTGATCTTTAACATTGGTATGAATATTACCCTTATAACTTGGAATGTCAAAACTAGAAGACTTACTTGGAGATTGGATAAAAACCATGGAAACCTTCTCCTCTGTTGGCTAATGTTTTATGGAAGAAACTAATTGGACCCCAACCAATATTCTAATATGCTCTTCCTTAGTAGCAAGAACTTCTTCATATTGTTTCCTTTGCATCAGCAAGTCTTGCTCGTAGAGATAAGCCTGATAGGCTATCTCTTCCTATTGTTGATCGTACTCTTGTTGCCTCTTGAACTATTCTATTTGTTTTGCAATGTCTAACAATATATCTTTCATGTTATTCATGTTATTCTTCATATCATCAACCTCTTGGAGTTGATTGTGGACATATGAATATTGATTTGAAGGTTGAGTAGGGGTGGGTGGGAGGTAATCATGTTGAGCATGTTGATATGTTGTTGTTGCATGGCTGTTTGGGATAAAACCAGCATCAGGATTGGCCTGATATGGCTGATAGGGTGATTGGTTGACAGGATTTTCATCAAACAGAAGTGGGTATACATGTTGACTATGAAAACCCGACATCTTTACTCATATAATTAGCTCGAAATCATAAATAAAACTTATGTTTAAAACATACTAGTATTGGGTCTTGTTGAAACCAGTAAATATGCTCAGTCGCCAGGTATAAATTTGTAATCTTTGAAAGGAAAAAATACATTTTTGTATTTACCAGGAGATCAACTTGAAACTCTTGAATTATTTCTTTGAAGTGTGCTTCAGAGTCCCACCAGGTGTGCCAAAAACTGTTGTCAAGCAGATTGCACTTGAATGCTTGAATGACTAAATTCAACAATTTGTTGAAATATGGGAACTATCTTCAGGCTGTGGGTATTCCTATGGCAAAGATAGACCTCCAGATTCTAGGTTGGTTCCTATATGATGATCAATTAGGTACCTGAATGATTTGTTCTGAGAAAAGGGTAAGAAGGATTGAACTGAATGCATGAACTAAAACTAAAACTTTGGTAATGCACCTAATTGATATTTATGAGTAGATTGATTCACAACTGATTATTATGGAATCTATTTTCATAACTCAAATTGGGCAATCTAATTACATAAGTGTTTCATCAGAAGGCCTGATAGTCCATTCTTAATGAAGGAAAATGATATTTTCACAACCTAAAGGAGAGGATAAATTAACAACACAACTTATGATCTATAACTAAAATTGATTTTTCCATGTACATGTATTCATGACTGTGATAGGAAATTAAAGGCTTTGAAATCAAACACATTAAATTCACATCTTAAACATTCAATAAATAAAAAACTCCTGAATATGAGAAGGCTAATACTGAATAGCGATAATGAAAAGAAGGAAACTCTGCAAAAATGATAACCTGTAAAGCTGTAAAACTATATTAAATCTAAAATGTTGAGTTACAAGATATTTCTCTTTGCAGAATGCAAAGGCTGAAAAACAAGAACTAGAGGAAAAAGATAAATTTTTTCCAATATATACAAAAGGCATGCATAAAGCAGCCAGTAAAAGAACTAAATGAGAACTAAAGTGAAAACAATATCTCGAATGTGAAATCCGAGCAGAAGAGAGAATCCTGATAAAAATATCCCAAAACTGATGCAAACTGCACTTTATGCCTAGAAAACTCCACCTCTACATGTGCATGGTCAAAACATCTTGTGAACTGAAAGAAAACCCTCACTACCTGCATAATTGAAAACTGAAGTTCCACTTTGTGCATGAGCAATTTTTTTTTTTTAGTATTTTCAATATTTACTCCTCCATGCACAATCTAAATTAAGCATCTTGCATGCATCATTAACTTGAAGATACGCAAACTCCATCCTCATGCCTTTGTAAATCATACATGATTAGGGCAACCTAATGTTCTATGTTTGCATCTTAAAATAGTTGAATTAATTAAATGATGTACAATTTATCATTTAATCAATTAACTTCACATGGTATAGGCTTCACAACTCACAGCTTCATGCATATTATACTTAGCATATATCTTAAATATGCATTCACCATTAGATAAATACTAGCTGACCATCATGCATATTGTAACCATTTGTCAATAGTTGACCACCATGCATATTGTTTATTGACCGGGCATATTATGATATCCACACATACTTTGATTTGAGTTTTGTTTGGCAAAACAAAAAAACAAACATGCAAAAATAATAGGGCAAAGCACAAACCCTGATCATCACCTCTCTTTGCACTTGAATTTGGAGGAAAAATGCTCAGTTGTGCCGCCATGAAAGAAGAAAGGTTGCAGAAAATAGCTTGAACTTTCTAGCCATTGACCTCTCTATGAGTTGATTCTACATTAAGAGACAAGGTAAGTCTGAATTTAAGTTGTTTCATGTATTTTTCACTCCATTTTAAAGATATATCTTGGCCTAAAAGTTGTGGCTTCATTGTAGCTTTCTTCTAATATATTTCTCTGTATTGATACTTGTCATGTTTGGAGGTTTTGGCTTGAAGTTTTCTTGCAATAAAATGATGAAACTCGCGGCTATACTGTGCATTACATTATATTTCTTGTGTCTCATTTGGAAGTTTAAATCTGAACATTTTTTTGTACACAAACACAAAGAGTCTTGTTATAAATTTGTAACTAATATCATGGAGAGCCTACTAGATGAATATTTGTGAACAAAAAACATCCTCTCCATTCTAGGTTGCACCATTCCATGCTCAATCTGGGTATTGTTTAAAAAAACATTGTATTTTCATTATTGTTGTATATGACCTCAAAACTCAAGCCATGATTTCAAAGATGAAAACCTAGATGGGCTTTGAGACTCTATGTAATTTCTATTTTATTTTCCTTAAAATAGAGTATTCCTCCATGATCAAGTCGTGGGTTTCAATATATCAGGGTATACATGAAGGTTTTGTTGGTGTCTCCAAAACTGGCAAAATTTTGAAATTTTCTCCATTCGAGCTCCTCCCTGTTGATTCATGTGACTGTAACTTGTTTACTTTGAGATTATAAACTCCTATATTTTGAAGAAAACCTGCATTGCTATTTTGAAACTCCTTTTGTGAAACTATGCACCACTGTATTGTTATTCCCTGAAGGCCACAATGTGTATTATACCTCTATTTATGTTCTTGATGAATAAATGCCTTAAATACAAATGGAATGTTGGAAAGCTGCCTTATTAAATGTTTTGGAAAATCATGTGCAGCATATCATGTCAACATGCTTTCCCTGAAACAGAATTCCTTCGTGCCACAATGTAACAACTACATTTGTCCAGTTCTATTCATTTTCATATTTGAATCATGCTACTTTGAAAATATGATTGTATTTTACATACCAATGAGCACTTTTAGTATGCTTGAATGGTCTCTTCTGTTGGTGATCATTTTGACTCAGCTGCTTTCACAATCTTCTCTCCTTGTTCACATGATGCACCTTTATTAGATGAATTACTTGATCCTTCACCTGTAGCTTTTATAATGCACACCTTTAGCTCACTTTGTATTAACATGTTTTGATCATTCTTTTAGTATATAAAGGACCACCTATGTTGTCTTTATAACAACCTACCATCTCTATGAACATGTGATTTGGACTGTCATACTATCATCTTTATGCAAGGAAGCTTCAGATGTGATCCTTTTGACTGTGGCCATGAAACTCCATATGTTGATCATTACTATACTTTGTTTTCATCATATTTCATTGTTGAATATAGTGCTCATGGGACTGTTACTTATGAAAACATAACTCCAGCTTGTTCATAGTTCTATTACTATTTGGTAAGCTGCCACTATTTAGATTGTAATGTAGTTGTCCTTGTCAATCAATATACATGCTCTTTTACTTACCTTATTGTTGCACTTTTACATATGATATTTGTTTTCTCATTTGCAATCCATCTTGGTTATGATAAAAACTCCAAAGGGCTGCCATCTTACATATGATATTTGTGACTGTACTTGCATGAAGTCTCACTTCAGTCTATGAACTATTGATTAGGCTACTTTCTTCTCATTATCAGTATAGTGTAGAATAGCATCATACATGACTACTTATGAATGTAGATGTTAAATATAGAAGCATTGTTGGATGCTATTGTGGCTATCCTTGCTTATGCAATAATCATTGTCTTTCATGATTGATAATACATTGAAATTTTGCTTATGTTATTGTTATGAGCTAGGCTCAACCCTTGTGGGAGCCACATTTCTCACCACTCATAACAATACATGTTGGCTGAAATGATCTGATTATACCTGTTACTAGACATTTAAACAAACAAGTTAGCAAAAATAATTGAAGCTGAAAGCTTCCATTGAACTTCGTGTTCCTTGATTGTTAGCCTTTTTAACTCAATCATCTGGTGAATGCCTGATTGAATGTATATTACATTCATGTTGGTAGTGTAGACATGAAGTAGAATGTAATTCATCATTGCTTAGAGTAAATCTCTATCGTCATTCTTTTTACAATCTTGCAGGTTCATGGAGTGTGGAACCGAGATTGTTGTGGAACTGAGATTGTTGCAGCTTGGAGATGCAACAATTGAAGACATCGAGCAAAAGCAGTTCATCATCACAGGAAATGATGAATTGTTTCCCTCCTTTGTGTTTACGTTATCTTCAGTAGTGTAGTATTACATCCCATTTTGTATTGATTATTTGATCAAGACAATCAAATCCAGTTACTCCCATGGCTTGTTCGGGATTTCAGTTTTTTGAAAATGAATAAAAAGAATTATTATGCAAATGTCCAATTTTCTGTTTCAAATACTTGCATAATAAAATTGTAATGAAAATGTAATTTGATCTTTATGATGAACAATGAATACTTAGCAGCAAAAATTTGGAAATTTATGTACCTATTAATGATGAATTTAATTCAGCTCTACCTATTTGAGCTCGTAGTGAAAAATAGGTAACATACATACAATGAAAAATAAATATAAATGTAAATGTATAGTATAATTTCTTTCCCTTATACCTATCAAACTCATTGACCAAATTTTCATTAGTAGTGGTTCACAAGAACCGATATCTCATGATAATGAATGTTCCACTTAGCACTCATTGCATCTAGGTGATGCTCATAGAGTTGAAGCATTGAGCCTTCTTGGGAGGTCACCCATCCCAGTACTACTCCAACTCAAGCGCACGCTTAACCATGGATTTTTCTCCAAGGTTAAGCCTGCTTAGCTTGTAGCCTCATTTTTAAAACCTTCAACAAGTGGTGTACCTCATCAACTATTCATTATAGAGCTTCTTTAGCTCATCAATTGATAAGTAGGAGGTATTTTCCAAAGCATGTCAAATTATGATATTGCTATTCAGATTCAACCGTGTAGTTTTTTGAGACAAACTCATTGACTAGTGACGAGTTTGTAAATTTTGTTATTATATTAATATATTGGGTGTAGTCCCATAGTGCCACATTTAATGATAAAAAAAACATCATTTTAAGATAATCTTAAGTAAATAAAATAACTTTATAAATGTATTTAAGATACCTATAGTAGTGAATTAATAATATTAAAAAATATAGAACAAGCAAAATCAATCCTATATGTATTATCTTAATGAAAATTTTTAAATTGCAGAGGGTGGTTATATATAGATTGGGATGCTTCCAAGTGTTAAAAACCTTTTGATGTATTTGAGTTGATGAAGCATTATCATCTTAACCTTTGAGGTTGCAATAATAAGTGAAAGTTTGTTATATATAGATTAGGATGGTGTCAAATATTAAAAACCCCTTTAAATATTTGAGTTGATGAAGCACTATCATATTAATTGCCTTTAATTTTTGAAGCTATTAATCAAAATAAAACTTAAAATATCTGAACAAATCAAATTTGACATTAAGAAAAAATGAATTATAACACTTTCTATTTATTAAAAATATAATTACTAATAAATAATTAAATAGAAGGAGTCGGCTAACTCCTAGACAAAACACACCTATGTACATACAAAAACACATGAAAACATACATAACAACATACATGGTGTTGGCCTCCTACAATGATCTTAATAACTAAGCCTTTACGACCATGATTTAGAGATTGGAAATCTAATCTAAATAGCCATTTCAATCATCATGAAGGTGCATTTAACTTATCAACCCAGGGACATGAACTTGAAATGAGTCAACATAGTATGTGCACTAGGAACTCAAAGTATCCATTCCATTCTATAGCTAAGGAACACACAATACTAAAAGTAAATTGCTTGAAAAGGAATGAAACAAATGTTGAACATCAATCAATGACTATGCTAAGCTGAAATGCATAACAGGAATAAAAATCTGAGCAACAAACAGGACACTGCTCTATTTGCTTTGGCCGTAAGAATAGTCACATAATGAAATTCTAGTGGCTACAAGAACAGTCAGTGCTAGATTTCTAACTAAGTACGAAATAGAAAGTAAAACTAAACTAATGCTAGACTAAGAAGACATATTACTCACCAAGTGGTCCCCCTTGGATAAGTATACTCTAAAACTAATGAAAACTCAAATGCTCGAACTCAAAACTTTATTTTAGTCACTATGAATCATGAGTACAAAAGAGTAATGTATCTGTATTATTGAAAATTAAAGAGTGCAAGTACAATATCAAATCATGCAACCTTCTGAAGAAGGAGCATTAGATCATTATTTATACTAATAGCTAAACGAGGCAGTCAACTCCATGACTGACAGGATGCCATTTAGGGAAAATAGAGGAAATGGAGCAATGGTGGTTACGTGTGCATGGAATCTGGTTAGTCATGCAGGTCCGAACACATATTTAGCTCAACAATAATGCTCGTGCATGCTCGATCATTAAAGTCCACTACAAGGTGGTTATGTTTAGTTGCATGAAGAATATTCTATTGTCATCCTCCTTTGACTTGGAGTGATTCCTTTTCTACACGTTATGGTGCATGCCCATTTGGTGGTGTCTTCCTTAACTTAGTATATTAAATCGGCATGGTAAAGTCAGTACACATAATAACTGTACATCTATAACCACCTTAAGGAACATCCATTAACCACATGCAAAATCAATATAGATAATCCACATATTATGCCAAATGTCATTAAAGCTTGCAGAGATTGGATTAATTCCAATGTAAGTAGTTTGAGGGAAACATTATGAAAATACTGACATTTAACATTAAGGTCCATGACATCTACCAGAAAATAAACTATAGATTCTACCCAAAATTGGACCAAAAACTAGGCTCATCACTCCCCTCAACCTAACATTTTGTTGGTCCTCCATTAGGGGAAGGGTTGTTCTTCTACTTGGTCAAAGCTCTAAAATTTTCAATTGATAGTTGTCCAACATCAATGGCTACAATGCATGAATTAGGATCCCAATAGAATCCTCCCAATCTGTCAAATCTATTCCATCTCTGCTTTTCTAAAGCAATGTCATACTAGTAGAATCTGAAGTTTGGCACGGGCCACATGAGCATGGGTGGTTGGAAAGTCAGGGGAAGCCAAGACTGCCCCTGAGTTCTCCCAATCTAAATATACCTATCAATCCTCTTTAGTGTTGCAGCATAATTGTGGATGGAATGAGGCTCAACCCGCTTCAACTCATCAGATAGACTATTCCATCATTGTGATAGACATATTCTCATAGTTTCCTCCTTTGTTGTTGTCTTTACCTCATACTCAATGTAAACTGCCTCAATCCAAGGCATAATCATGTTGCCATAACTAGGTCTAAGAAGCATTTTGTGCCATTCTCTGTAAATATCCCTTGGGTTGCTTGATTCAACTCTAACGGGCATAGGGATATCGGAATCCAATTGCTTATAAGCTCCATGTTTTTGTCCCCATTTAATATCATTTTGTACCCAAGACATAAATGCCCTCAATTGGACATCCCCAACATACAATAGCCGGTTCCAATCATGGTCTTGAGTTACAACAAAATTATGCAAATAAAACTCACAAAACAAATTCTTCATTTCAGGGGAGGCAATCCTATAAGCATTGAAAAATTCCATAGGGGTATCAATAGAAGGATTCAAACCTGAGGCAATCCTTGATAGCTTAAAAGAGAGATACTTGTCTTTCAAGAGTAGAGCATAGACCCTTGGAGGGGTCCTACATTCCAAAATTCATTGTGCCAAAGCTGCCATATCATCCACCCTCTACTTCAGGGTGGCAATTTCTGCATCTTTATCTTCAATCTCCTCATCCTTCTTTTGAATTTCCTTCTTCAATTTATTTTTTCCTATTTCTATTCTTTCTCCCTTCTTTGTATTTCTTTCCATAAATTCAAAAATTTTGCATGTATTGTAAAATCAGGAGGATTATGAATTCCTACCAATCTTTTTATCGATGGTGACTCCTTATATGGCACTATCTGCATGGACTCAGGTTGTCTAGTTATCTCTGGTTGCAGGGGTACTATTTTTTCTTTTTCCTTTTGCTACAGGAACTCTCATTCTTGTTCTTGTTGTGGTTGTAGGAACTCTTGCTCTAGTTATGGTTGTTGCTATAGGACATCCTGCTGCAAGACTTCTTGCTCATGTTGCAGGAAATCCTAATTTTCCTCAAACTCTTATGTATCAAGATCAACTAGTGTTATATTTGTTGCTCTCCCAAATATATCTTCTTCTTCAAAATTATCCTACCCCATTGGAGCTTCAGGGTCCTCATGTGATGTCTCACTAGGCTTAGGGCTTTCCTACAGAGGTTTCTCATGCTTTCCTTTAGCTACAGGATGAACAGTGTCAGCCTTCCTCTTTTTAGAACTTGGCACCTTTCTTTCTACAGGTTGTGTTTTGGCCTTTCCTTTTCTTGTTTCTACTTCTCTCTTCTATGCCCTAGTTTTCATCAGGGTTTCAAGTGGAATGTCATCATCAGAATCAGAGGAAGAACTTTATTTTTCTAAGTGCTCTATTCTAGAAGAACTAATTTCTATGGTTTCTTCTGCCGTAGGAGGTTTCACACAAGATCCAACACCATAGGTTGAAGCACCAGGAGGGGCTTCAACCATGCTCAATCTCCTGCAAGACCTATGGGGTTGAGGTAAAGCCCTAGGTTGCAAGTGCTCGGGTCTAATTTGATCAACATTTATAAATTCTTCCTAGGTTATTGCAGATACATCATGCAGAGACTTTTCAACCAGCAATTTAATCAGACAATGGTGGGAAACAAAATTATCCCTACCTTTTTGGGTCTCATCCGCCATGATTGAGAGAAGATTGTATAGCATGTTGGGCACATTTATCCTCCTTATGTGCCTTATGTGATACAAAATCTTGAAGTGTACGGAATGCAAATTTGACTGGCGACCCTCACAGGTGATGTATTTGATAACATAAATGGCTATTTGCTGCCATGGCTCAGGTAGAGACATTCTCTTTGCACCCTTTTTATCAATGCTCAATGGGGGATTGTTTGGCTCTATAAATTTGGCCCTGGTTGATCTGGTGTCTCTGGAGGTAGGGTAATTTTCACCATTAGTTGGTAACCCTATGACCTTTGCAATTTTTTCCTCAATTGCCACAACTTCCAACCCTTTTACTGTGGCTTTCCCTTTAGAAAATGCCTGGGCGAATTCAAGGGCAATGCTTTCATCAAAGCCATCTAGTTTAGGAAGTAATCTGACCATTTGCAGTTTCTAAATTTGGCCAGGTACTGTGCATCCTGCAATAAAATTTCATGCATCGTGGGTTCATTTCAAATTAACCCACCTCCTATTGTCTGCAATCAAACAAATGCTTTGTAACTTCTTTCCTGTAATTCCCGTCTGAAAATCAAGTTCACTTTCCTGCAATACCTACTAAATTTCCAATGCCAATATCGATTGAATTTTCTTTTCTTTGTTTCACCTTTTTTCTTACAACTCAAGATTACGACATGGGCAATAATGGCAAGAAAAGGAGTGATAAAGGGGAATTATGATGGGAAGAAATGGTGGCTATAGTTAATGTCACTTCACACATGCAAGTCGTCCTCTCACTCAGATTTCAAATCAGCTCATTTTAAATTTTTTGATGTAGCCTAGCATAAATTGACACATGGGCAATATATTTACATCATTTTCTTTCCCCTCATCCCAACCTAAATTTAGACATGTGTCCACACATGCAAGATGGGAGTGGTGATTTGACAGGGAATGATGGCATTTAATGTAAACTTCTATACTAGCATACAATGATTAAATGAATGCACTTAAAAGATGATTAAATATAGAAATTAATGTGCACATACCTAAACGTGTGGAAGATTTGTTGCAAAGATTGTGGATAAAGTATCACTCGCGTTGTGGGAATAAATTGAGCAATTAATGAAAATGAAGTGGAGTGAGGTGAGGTGGAATGAAGTGATGGAAGAGAGAGAAAGGTGGTGATGGATGGGTGGATGGGTGGATGGGTGAAGAAATGGACTTCTACGCAAGTGAAAGTCTTTATTATGAGAGAGTACGTACCTTAATTGGCCAGAAGAAGGGATGCTAGGTCCATTTCCTTCGGATGTAGGAAGCTCGGGTGTTGAATGTTGGGTGAATTGTTGTAGGAACTCTTCTTTGGAAACTACCTTTTGATATAATCTGAGGCAATGACCATTGACAAGTAATTTGAACCTGACAGGGTCAATGGTAGTAAGTTGAATAGCTCCATTAGGGAAGACTTCAACAACTTCATATGGTCCTAGCCACCTTGTCTACAATTTTCCTACATTGTCTTGGTATCTTGAGTTATAGAGCAGGGCCCAATCTCCTGGTAGGAATTTCTTGTCCTTGATAAATTTATCATGCCACTTGATTCTCTGATTCTGCACTACTTTTATATGCTATAGGGTTTCTCTTCTTATCTCATCCAAAGCGTTTAGCTGCATGATTCTTTCTCTTTGTGCCTCCAAAATATCCATCCCCAAATCTACTGTAGTTCGTAGAGTCTAATATTCAAATTGAACTGGCATCATAGCTATCTTTCCATACAACAACTCAAATGGGGTGAAGCATGTAGTTGTTTTCCAGGTTGTCCTATAGGCCCAAACAGCTTCTGGTAATCTATTTGTCCAATCCTTTCTATGAATAGCTATTGTTTTAGTCAGAATGGCTTCAATCTCTTTGTTGGTCACTTCAACTTGGCCATTAGTCTGTGGGTGATAAGGAGTAGACTTCATGTGCCTTATGTTGTACTCATTAACTAGTGTTGCAACAAGGGTTGATGTGAATTGTGCCCCTTGATCAGTCACTATTTCTCTTGGCACTCCATATCTTGTGAAAATCTCCTCATAACAAAATTATGTAACCTTGTTATCTCTTTCATGCTTCATGGCCTTAACTTCTACCCATTTTGTCACATAATCAGTGCATACCAATATATAAGACTTACCATTTGATGGAGGGTCAATGGTTCCCACAAAATCCTATCCCCACTTGTCAAAGGGAGTGATTACTACCTAAGGGAATAGTGGAATCTCATCATACCTAGTTGGTCTACCCATTCTTTGGCATCTATCACATTTTTTGGTATACCTTCATGCATCCTTGTGGAGTGTTGGCCAGTAAAAGCTTGTGTTCAAAACTTTCATTATTGTCCTCTTGGCTGCAAAGTGTCCTCCACATGGTTCGTTGTGGTATGCATGAAAAATTTCATATGTCTCATCTTCTCTCACACACCTCCTCATGACATGGTCAAGTCCAGTATAAAACAAACATCCAACAATCCAAGAGAAAGGAAAATATTTTTCAATGAGTGCCCTTTTCTCTCTTGGAGAGAAGTGAGAAGAAATTCTACCCGTGACCAAGTAATTGGCTATGTTAGCATACTAGGGTGTTTGTACACTGAGGGAGAATAGATGCTCATTAGGGGAAGAGTCATCTATGGGCTGATTATCTTCTGATGTAGTTAGCCTTGAAAAAAAATCTGCATCAACATTGGCCTTCCTTGGCTTATCCACAATGGTTATATCAAACTCTTACATCAACAATAACCATCTGGCCAATGTACCTGTGATCAAAGGTTTATTTATGAGATATCTAATGGTTGCATGATCAGTGTGCACAAATATTTGGTAACCTGTTATGTAATGTCTGAATTTGTTCAGTGCATTGATTACTACCATCATTTCTTTTTCTATCACTATATAATTGAATTCAGCTCCTTGTAATTTTTTGTTGACAGAGTAAATGGTGTTTTCAATAGCTCCTTTCTGTCCTATGATTGCTCCTATGGCATAATCTGATGCATCAGTATGGATGTGGAAAGGGAGCTCCCAATTAGGCCCTTTGAGTATAGGAGCATGAGTCAAAGCTACCTTCAAGTCAGAAAATGCCTTGTCACAGGCTTCAATCCACTGAAATTCAACATCTTTAGTGAGAAGAGTGTACAATGGTGCTGCTACCTTGCTAAAATCCTTGATGAAATGCCTATAATATCTTTCATGACCCAAGAAACTCTTAACATCTTTTTGTTTTGCAGGTATGGGCAGATTTGTGATTACCTCAATCTTTGTAGGATCTACTTGAATTCCCTTATGGGAGATGTAGTGGCCAAGAACTACACCTTCCTACATCATCATGAAGCACTTTTCGCTATTTAAGGACATTTTTTGGTCTTCACATCTCTGCAAGAACCTCTTGATATTTTCCAATGCTTGATTAAAATCAACACCATAAGTGGTAAAGTCATCCATATAAATTTCCATGCAATCATGAGAAATGTCTGAGAAGATTCTAATGACTGCCCTTTGAAAAGTTGCAAGTGTATTGCATAAGCCAAATGGGAGCATCAAATAGGCATAGGTCCCCCATGGATAGGTAAATGTAGTCTTCTCCTAGTCCTTTGGTGCAATTTGGATCTGGTTGTAGTCGTTGAATCCATCTAGAAAAGAAAAGTATTGCTTTCCTGGAAGTGTGTCCAAAACTTGATCAATGAAGGGTAAAGGAAAGTGATCCTTCTTGGTGGAAACATTAAGTTCCCTATAATGAACACAAACTCACCATTTCCATCCTTTCTTGGGCACAATCACTAATGGAGACACCCACTGACTATCTAAAATGGGGTAGATAAATCTTGCATCTAGTAATTTTTGCAGTTCTCCTTTCACAATCTCTCTTAGTGCAAGGTTAATTCTTCTCTATGGCTGTCTTACTGGGGTGCATTTATCTCTAAAGTAAATTCTATGTGTACAAAGTTTAGGATCCAATCCCTTCATATCATGATAATTACATGCAAATACATGTTGATGGGTCCTTAATAGGTTCACCAATAACAATTGTTGTTCTCCATTTAATTCACTATTAACATTCAAATATTTTCCTTCTGAAACATGTACTTGTGTAGTTAACTCTATCATGGCTACTTCATTAACACATGGTACCTTTAGGTCATATGGCATTAATGTATGGTACATACCTATTGTTGTAGGAAGTCTATCTGCAGGAACAGTGGCTACAGGAAGAGTGGCTGGAGGAAGTTTATCCGCAGGAACAATGGTTATAGGAAGAGTGGGCAGAATTGTCTTGATTGGAGTAGTAGAATGAGAAGATGATGCTTCCTCCACTTCACAATGGTTCTGAATGATATTAGCCAATACTTCATCCTCATCTTGGAGTTGCATGAAAGAGATTTTACCTAGCATCATAAGTTGCACCATAGAGTTAACTTCCTCGGTCTCTTCACCAACATGTGGCCATATAATATTATCTTCATCATGAGATGGCTGAGCAGGCAGATAGAGAACAAAATTTTTAGTGCTCCTCCCATCTGAAATGGTCATGTCACCTAACCGACATCCAATGTATGCATCTATAGTTGCTAACCATGGCCTTCCAAGAATAATGGGATACCCGTTGTAATATAGGGGGATTCGCTACTCATGAGTTCTCTTCATTCAAAGAGCCTCATGGGGTGAACTGCCCTATACTACCTCAATGGAATAGTGGTAAGAGTTTTAGAATCTGAAAGATCAGGTCACAAAGATTCTTTGGATAGACTGATAAGCTCTCAGCCAAAGGACGTTAGCTCAGAATACGGATGACAACGCGGCGTGTTGACATCCTAGAAGTGCGTTGGCATCTCATACGGACTAGAGAATGAGAATGTCTTAGAAAATGGCTAAGTGATGACTTACACTCTAATTACTAAGTACTTCCAGAATGCAAGAAAACAACAAGAAGTAATAAGATTGAAATGGAATACAGACAATAAGGAGAAGAAAGGAAATACTTACGACCATGTGAATGATGAAGCTTCTAGCTCATGAATGTCTTCAATACCTGCACACAAGAGGGAGAGAGAAATGGTTGGATGGCTGTATGAGGCAGGCCCCGTTTTGGTGTTCCCACCTCCATGGACAGCCAGATAGATAGAGAGAAAAGTAGAAATGAAGTAAAGAGCACTCAAAGCACTACAAAATAGTTTTATGCTACTCAGCCAAGTACTAGAGGAGAGGAGTGAAAGCTTACCACCTGCACCAAGAGCGCTCAAGACTAATGGGGGAGAAAATGAGAGGAACTCAAGCCTCTACTTCCATGGTGTTTTGTTCCACACTTTCTCTACTAAAGTGGTGGAGTGTTGATGTTGCCACTGTGAAGTGTAAAGTGTTTTGCTAGAATGCTTAGAGTTGTCAAGAGTGGGCTCAATGCTTGGAAGAGGATTGAAGAAGATTGTGGATGAAGTCTAGAAGTGGTGAAGAGATGTGTAGAAGAAGATAGAAGATGAAATGCATATCGAAGGAGTGAATTTGAAGGGGAGATGAAGAAAACGGCCATATTCAGGTCGGTCGGCCAAGGAGGGCATTACAAATAGACCCCCAATGGGAAGTGTAACACCTCTGTAGGCTTCAGATGCGAGAATATGTGCACCACATGGGCATTCTTGATAGAAACACCTCCATCGACGCTCAAAAAAGGTGCCAAGTGTGATGCAAGCAGCGGGATTAGGTGGAATCAATCCTTCAAATTTGGTTTTCTAAAGTGGATAAAGGCAAAAAAGGGATTTGCACATGGGGTGCAAATTCACTCTTATGTGTTTTTCCCCCAATTTAGTGAGCACTAACACTGATGAGTGCTCGGTAAAGTAGATCAAGAAAGAGTAGGGTTAGAAACATATACCTAAATCATTGAGGAAGCAGATCACAATCTGGTAAACCCGAGAGTGTAGGGTCAAAAGAGGACTTCATAGTTCAGTAGAACTATAAAGATGAAGAAAGAGAATATACTCAGGATGAAGAAGATGAAGATGTAGGGTCAAAAGAGGACTTCATAGTTTTGTAGAACTATAAAGCTGCAGAAAGAGAATATAATCAAGATGAAGAAGATGCAGATCTTCGATCTAGTATATACACAAGATAAGAGAAAGATAGAAATGGACAAAGTGTTTGGTGAAAGCAAAACCTGCTCAGGAGTAGAACCTGCACCACAAAGCAAGCATGTGATAAAAGAAAACCTCACTCGAGGAAGAGAACCTGTATCACAAAAGAGGTGATAAAAGCAAACCTCACTCGAGGAGGAGAACCCATATCACCAAGTAAGCATGTAAGCACCTCACAGGCCTGCAAACCTGCAAGGAGGCATCACCCAAGATCTCTCACATGGAAGAATCCAAGAAAGTGCCTTACAAACCCACAAACCTACAAGGAAGGTATGCTTCAAGAACTCTCGCATGAAGGAAACCCCCAGAAAGTGCCCTACAGACCCACAGATCTACAGGGGAGCCACCCCCAAGATCTATCGCATGGAGGAAGCTCATAGGAAGTGCCCTACAGGCTCTCAGGCCTACAGGGAGGTATCCCCCAAGATCTCTCACATGGAGGAAACCAAAGGAAGTGGACTCCACAAAGTCGAAAAGTAGTGGCACGCCTACCCGCAGATAGAACATGTGAAAAAGAGGTCGTGTAGGTGAGTAAGCAGACAGTCACACAAACCGTTGATAAGTTGGGAAAACTTCCAAAGGGATCCCTTACGAACCTGGTGTGGAAAAAGAGGGGCCCACTCAATGGACATGTCGTTTGAAAAGAAAGGTCTAGTCAAGCTTCCCCCAAGCTAGACACCAAGAATTCATTTAAGGTAAAGACTATCAATATTAACCTTCATAACAGAAGTGTGATCATCTTCCTTATAAGGAGGATCAACACCAAGAACATTATAGTTTACATTCACCTTACCCCTCGATACAAAAGAGTAAGCATCTTCGATAGCAAGTGTGGATGATGTTATCGAAAGATCTAAGTGGATCGGGTTGACTTTATATTCCTAGATAAAGGAACCTGTAAAGTCTAAGGAATCCCAATCATCACCAAGACATGCATTCCTTTGAGGAGAGGTATGAGTAGACTAAAGCAAATCCCACAATGAGACCTTATCTAGAGTAACCCAAGGTTGCTCGACAAGATCGTAATCAGTAGGTGCTTTAGTCATACGTTTAGGAGCTTGGAGAAGGCTAGGTTGTTTATTCATATTATTATCATAAATCACTCTGTAAGAGGGAGCCTTAGGAAAATTAAGGGGGCCACCATCAAATGGAAGACCATCGATAGAACAAACCCTTTTAGGGGAAGAACTAGCTAGTCATGTAAATGATCAGTCTCTTAGGCCTTTGAAGGGCAGTAGAGACATATATTACATTTACAGAATCATCACAACTAGTAGAACAATTATTTGAATACATATTCTCAACATCAATCCAAATAGGATCAAATATGGAATAATTATTTGAAGGAAAATTCTCAACATCGATCCAGAGAGAATCAGATGTGGAAGGAGGTTCATCATGCGCTAATGCATCATCTCTAAAAGAGAGTACATTAGAAAAAAGATGAGATTCATCATTCACACATGTAACATCTTTAGAAGTGAGTGCATTGGAGGGTATAAGAGACTCATCATTCATGAATGCATCATCTCTAAAAGAGAGTGCATTGGAATGAAGGGAAGGTAAAGTAACATTAAGAAACATATCAATGATTGCATCTTCTTGCAACAAGATACTCTCTGAAGCAGGAGGAATCTCATGAGAAGGATCAAAGATACCAAGTGACATGGGTAAAGCCAAGTCACTATCACATGGATTAAATGGAACATCACTAACATCTTGAACAAATTCAGATACAAAACAAATAAGAGAAGATATTATTTCCATTACAATTTTTTTGGTATTTACTATGTTCTACTAATTCGCGTTTTTGGAGGTCTCCAGAGCAGAATTTGAGGTCAGAAATTGCATCGGTCCCTAAAATTGAATTTTTGAAGGCACGGGTATTTTAGGATTTGACCTATTTCTCTAGGAGACCTTTCCAACGGTGCAAATGGTTCTGAATTCTGAGCATCGAGTCAAAAGTTATGACCCCACCAAGTAGGGGTAAATAAATTCCTAGTTTTAAAGAAGATTTTCTCTTCATGTCGAGTTCACCAAAATGTAATATAGGGGGATTCACTACTCACGAGTTCTCTTCATTTAGAGAGCCTCACGAAATGAACTGCCCTATACTACCTCAATGGAACAACGGTGAGAGTTTTAGAATCTGAAAGAGTAGGTCACAAAGATTATCTAGACAAACTGATAAGCTCTCAGCCAAAGGACATCAGCATAGAATGCAGATGACAGTGCGGCGTGCTGGCATCCTAGAAGCACGTTGGTGTCTTATATGGACTAGAGAATGAGAATGTCTCAGAAAATGGCTAAGTGATGACTTACACTCCAATTACTAAGAACCTCCAGAATGCAAGAAAACAACAAGAAGTAATAAGATTGAAATGGAATAGAGACGATAAGGAGAAGAAAGGAAATACTTACGACCGTGTGAACGATGAAGCTTCTAGCTCGTGAATGTATTCAATACCTGCACACAAGAGGGAGAGCGAAATGGTTGGGTGGTTGTATAGGGGCCTACCTCAGTCAGACCCTGTTTTGGTGTTCCCACCTCCACGGACAGCCAGATAGATAGAGAGAAAAGTAGAAATGAAGTAAAGAGCACTTAAAGCACTACAAAACAGTGTTATGCTACTCAACCAAGTAATAGAGGAGAGGAGTGAAAGCTTACCACCTCCACCAAGAGCACTCAAGGCTAATGGGGGAGAAAATGAGAGGAACTCAAGCCTCTGATGCCATGGTGTTTTGTTCCACACTTGCTCTACTGAAGTGGTGGAGTGTTGATGTTGCTACTGTGAAGTGTAAAGTTTTTTGCTAGAATGCTTAGAGCTGTCAAGAGTGGGCTCAATGCTTGGAAGAGGATTGAAGAAGATTTTGGATGAAGTCTAGAAGTGGTGAAGAGATGTGTAGAAGAAGATCTAGAAGATTAAATGCATATGGAAGGAGTGAATTTAAAGGGGAGATGAAGAAAACGGCCATATTCGGGTTGGTTAGTCGAGGAGGGCATTACAAATCAACCCCCATTGGGAAGTGTAACACCTTTGTAGGCTCTAGACATAAGAATTTGTCAGGGACGTAAGCACGCCATGCAAAAATTTGCACGCCCTGTGGGAATCCCCAATAGAAACACCTCCACCAATGCTCAAAATAGGTGCCAAGTGTGATGCAAGCAGTGGGATTAGGTGGAATTAATCCTCTGAATTTGGTTTTCTAAAGTGGATAAAGGAAAAAAGGGGATTTGCACATGGGGTGAAAATTCGCTCTTATACACTTGCCTAGTGTAGCTATAGGAGAAAGAATCATAAAGTTTGTTGGGTACTCCCGGGAGTCTAAAACTACAACAAGATCCTCCACAACACCATCAGGTTTGACAATAGAGCTATCAGCAAGTTGCAGGATAGTAGGAGTGGACCTCATGCTTGTGATATTTAGTTGTTGCAGGATGTCTTTGGTCATTACATTTATTGTTGCACCTAAATCAATTAGAGCATTCTTTACTTGGATTTAGTTTATAACAACTGCTACCACAGGACTGCCTGGATCATTATACTTGGGAATAGTCACTTTTCCCATCATGATGCCAGCTAGCTATCCCAACAGATGGACTGTAGTTGGGTCCTTCTTTTTCCTACCTGGCTTCTTAAGACATGCCTCCTTGATTTCCTTGTCGTAGATTGGAACATTGTTTATGGCCTAAAATAGAGGTATCTGGACACATATACGCTTCAGGTGATCCAAGATATCAAAAGTTGTATCCTCCTTTTCTTCCTTCTTCTTGGAAACTTCCAATCTCTTAGGAAATGGTGGCTCTTGTTCAGTCTGCTTAACTTGGACTAGTTCAGGATTTTTAGGTACACTCGGCTGAATGGGATCATTCAGAGGTTTCTCTTCCTCTTCCATAGGGAGCTCAGTGATAATGGGATTGGAAGGGGCTGGTAGAGTAGTACCTAAACGCAAGTGGATATCACTTACGCTCACAACATATGCAGGGAATTGATTTGAATTAGCAGAGTAGGCAGGCTGTTGTTGTGGTTTGTTATTTGGATTGGGTGTAGGCTGAGCTGGTAGTTGAGTAGTTTTAGGTGCATGTGAGCTGAGATTAGCAGGTGGAGGCATTATAGAAGGCTCTTGGGACTGATAAGGTGGTTGCATGTAACTGGTTGTCTCAGTAGGCCATTTTTTCCCTCCTCTCCATTGATTTGTTTGTTGCCAATTTCCTGGAGGTGGCTGCCAATGTCCTTGAAATTGTTGCCAATTCCCCTAAAGTTGATGCCATTGGGGTGGAGAACTCTGATGACTGGGCCAAGAATTTGGAGGGTTACTCCAAGGATGTGGTGGATATCCTCCATAACTAGGTGGATATGGGGGCTACCATTGGTTACCAGAGGAATAAGAATTGAAATATGGCCCAACATAGGATAGTGGATCTGGTGGCATGCCTTGTCTTGGAGCCCAAGGCTTCCTTTGTGCAACATAGTACACTTGGTCTTCTTCAATTTGGATTGGTTTTAACTTAGGTGGATCTTGCTTGCTTTCAAGATTAGCTACCATCTTACATTTGTAGTCCTTCTTCTTTTGTCTATAGTGGGGGAAATACTCTGTCAGCATTGCCTCTACCTCCCCTTGCTTCTTCTTGGCCTGAAGTGTATCTAGTTGAGTAGCTAGATTATTGATAATGTCTTGCTTGAAGTCTACCAACAAATGAGTAATATCCATTCTTGAGACTCCATTGGTAGTTGACTTACCCATGGAAGATTGGTAAGCTCTCCCTTTCTTTGAAGCTACCCTAGAGTAGTTCTAGCACATTTTCTTGATATCTTCCCAAGGAACTTGGGAAATATCTCCTCCTCCCATGAGGTCCAAGGCATCAGTGCAACTATCATTGATTCCTCTTAGGAAAAGAAACTTCTATGAATCTTCATTAAGTGTACGGTGTGGAGATTTTTGTAGGAAAAAAAGAAACCTTGCAATGTAGTCTTCCAGGCTCTCATCTTCCTTTTGTTGCATCCTAAAAATGTCACCTCCTCTCATGTCACTGCCTCTGCAATATTCCTTGTATTTCTCAAGGAATTTTGTCTTTATGTCTTCCCAAGTTTCCACAGTATCTCTACCTAGGCTCATGAACCATCTTAATGCATTTTCTTTCAAAGTGGTAGGAAATAGCTTAAGCCTATGGGAATCAATAGTATAATCATAACTCCTGCAAAGTATGTCAAACTCAATTAAAAAGGTATCTGGATCTTCTATGACAAGTCCATAAAACTTTGGGAGTGTTGAGGCAGGAATGTTCTTGATGTTGTCAACATCATTCTGATGGGCAATGGGGAAAGGAAAATTTGGTTGGTTAGGTCTGTTCCTATTTGCATCACCCATTCCTACTTGATCTTGTTCTAAAGCAAAGGGGTTCTCAAGTTGATTTTGATCTTCAGAGGAGACTTCAGAACTAGTCAGATCAGGATATGTATCAGCAAAGGGGTGTGGATCTTCTTCTTCTTCTTCTAGTAGATTTTGATAGTCAACTAGTTGGAATGGATTAGGATTTTTAGGAAGGAATCTCCCATAAGCATCCCTTCTCCTTCCTCTATGCATGTGGTATCACTCATTATCAGTCACCTCACACAAAGAATTGGTAAAGAATAAGGGGGGTCATTACTTCCTAAATGAGGATATACTAAGAACAACTTCCAAAAACACTACAACAATGAAAACTACCAATGACTCCAAAAGACTCCCTAGTTTGACACCATCCCCAGCAATGACACCAAAAATGTTGGCCTCCTATAATGATCTTAATAACTAATCCTTTACAGCCATGATTCATAGATTGGACATCTAACCTGAATAGCCATTTCAATCATCATGAAGGTGCATTTAAGTTGTCAACCCAAGGACATGAAATTGAAATGGGTTAGCATAGTATGTGCACTAGGAACTCAAAGTAGTCATTCCATTCTATAGCTAAGGAACACATAATACTAAAAGTAAATTGCTTGAAAATGAATGAAACAAATGTTGAACATCAATCAATCAATATGCTAAGTTGAAATGCATAACGGGAATAAAAATATGAGCAACAAACAGGACACTGCTCTATCTACTTTGGCTGCAGGAATAGTCACAATGAAATTTTAGTGGCTATAGGAACAGTCGGTGCCAGATTTCTATCTAAGTACTAAACAAAAAGTAATACTAAACTAATGCTAGACTAAGAAGATAGATTACTCACCAAGTGGGCCCCATTGGATAAGTATCCTTTAAAACTAATGAAAACTTAGATGCTCAAACTCAGAACTTTATTTTATTCACTGTGAATCATGAATACAAAAGAGTAATGTATTTGTATTACTGAAAACTGGAGAGTGCGAGTACAATATCAAATCATGCAACCTTCTAAAGGAGCATTAGATCATTATTTATACTAATAGCTAAACGAGGCAGTCAACTCCACGACTAGGAGGATGCCATTTAGGGAAAACAAAGGAAATGGAGTGATGGCGGTTACATGTGCATGGAATTTGGTTAGACATGTAGGTCCAAATGTAGATTCAGCTCAGCAGTAATGCCCATGCATGCTCGATCATTAAATTCCACTACAAGGAAGTTACGTTCAGTTGCATGAATCTTTTGTCGTCGGCCTCCTTTGACTTGGAGAGATTCCTTTATTGGATGTTATGGTGCATGCCCAACTAGCGGTGTCTTCCTTAACTTATTATATTAAATCTACATGTTCAAGTCAGTACACATAATAACTACACATCTATAACCACCTTAAGGAATATTCATTAACCACATGCAAAATCAATATAGATAATCTACATATTATGCCAAATGTCATTAAAGCTTGCAGAGATAGGATTAAGCCAATGTCAATAGTTGGAGGGAAACATTATGAAAATACCGACATTTAACATTAAGGTCCATACATCTACCAACAAATAAACTATAGATTCCACCCAAAATTGGACCAAAAACTAGGCTCATCACATGGTAACATACATAACATGAAGAGACGGCATAGTGTGGGGCCCGCCAGACAGATGATAGAAGTGACAGAACTAGCAATATAAGGAAACATCACAACGAGGAAAGCGAGGAGGTGTCCCGTCACAGAATTATGCTAGCATCTTTTTGCCTTGTACAGGAAGCTACCATTATGTGCGGGTCGCGGGAAGGGAAGTGATATGATTAATACATGCAATTTAAATTGTAATGAGTATTGTTCTTTGAAAACACTTAGAAAACATGATGTGTTCTGGGTTTTTGCATTTTGTAGGTTGAAATTGAAACGTTGGAGAGCAAGGGTGCATTACAGGCGGGGGAGACGACCAATTGACTTGAGGTGAGGGGTTTCTAACCGACTGTATGTAATGGTTTATGTTTTTATGTATGGTTTCATGCAGTTTTGTATGGATATAGGTGTGTTGTTGTGGGTTGCAGGTTTCTCAATGTTTTGAGAACTTGGAATCTTAGAAAATAGAATGAATGTCTTCAAAAGAATTTTTTATTAAAACTATAGGAATGTAATGAAATGCATACCATGTTATAAACACCCATTGTTTCCAACAACCTTTAACACTATGTATTTGCTCTTTAATTCTACAGGTTGAAAGTGAAAGGTTGGAGAGTGGAGTTGAAAGTGAAATGTTGGAGAGCAAGGGGAGACTAAAAAAATTGAGTTGAGGGGTTTCTAATAATTTGGGTTGTTAGTTGTAAAGGGGTTTAAAACATTATGAGGGTTTTTGTTTGTAAATTGTTTTCAAACTTTAAATGGGTTGCAAGTTTTGTAAAACCCAGTATTTTGCATCTTAGAAGTTTACAAAAGAATATGAATGTCTTTAAAATATTTTGTTATTTAGACCTTAGGAATGTAATGAAAGGCACTATTTTATAAATACCCATTGTTTTCCAAGAAGCATTAACACTCTATGTTTCACCACTTTCAACAAGTTTACTCATTATCGGCGATAATGTCAAGAAATTGGTGTTCTTGCTACTTGTAATGCACATGTACATATATAGGCTTAAAAACCACGAGGGTTTGGGTATGTTGTGATGCAGGTTGTAGTTTTATAAACACCCAATGTTTTCCATTGCATTGCATTGCACATGTTTCAAACTGAAAGCATTACTTCACATTGCATAACTAATAAGTTGATGCTCATAACTAGATGACAAAATTTAAATTACAATATAGTTTGTTTAGATAGTCAACCTAAAAGCAGTTATGCAGTTACTTCACATTGCATAGGTAATAACTATAACCACAACTATAGGGAACTCCACCTACACAACCAATTACTATTCTGAAATATATTAATTTCTTTATTGTCAATGGAATGCCATGCCAAGACATAAACAAGGAAATGAATTGTTTATATGTATGTTTGCTTTCTATGGCTTGCCACTATGTTTTGGCAGACATTCTCATGTCCTATTTTTTCAAAAATAATTGTAGATAGTTAGAGTGATAATTGCATATATATAATGATAATTAGAGTGATATTTGCAAATAGACACCCCCTAACCAAAATTTGTTAGAAAATGGGAAACACCTTATTTAACAAGCAATGCAATTTGGCTCACAGATATATATTATCATCTTCAGTAGAGGTATCAACAGTATATTGTAAAACTATACCCAAAACTATAGGGAACTCCATCTATGCAACCAAATACTATTGTCAAAGATATTAATTCATTCATACTAGAGTGATAATTGCAGCTTCCAATTTCATTTTTTTGTCATGTTATTTCGAGAGACCACATTTGTTTGAGGCATGTTTTTGAACAGTTCACTACCTTGTCTATGAAAACATATTAGTAAGCAACAACATAGACAAAGTAGTGAACAGTTTGAAAATTCCCTCAAAGAAATGTGGTTTCATGGTGATTGGAATGCCATGGCGAGCCATAGACAAGGTAGTGAACTATTTGTAAGTATGATTTCTTATCTATGGCTTTCCATTGTGTTTTGGCAGACATATACTCACCTCACGCTATGTTTTCCAACTTGCAATCATAGAATGCATGTTTATGGTTGTTGGAAAACATTGTGTGTTTACTATCAAAGCATAATAATAGATCTGGTTTGTCATGGCATTCCTACACCATGGTGATTGGAATGACATGACAAGCCATAGACAAGGAATGAATTGTTTCTATGTATGATTGTTTATATATGGCATGCCATTGTGTTTTGGCAAACATATACTCACATCACATTGTGTTTTCCAACTTCCAATCACACTATCCATTATCTTATATGTATTTTATCATTTACTTTAGAGTTTTGTAGATATTCTATGATCTATGGTTTCATTAAACCTAACAATGAGAATCCATTGCACGTTGTTCTATGTAAACTTCCATGCATCATACCATAATTATTGTTAGAATTGCATTTTTTGTTGTGCACTTCATTGTTTCCATTCTATTGCATTTTTTATTCTTTTTTGGGGGTTGCAGACTGCAAGGTAACCCATAGTGACCAAGTAAGATTGAAAGACCATTTTCATTGTTTGAGAATGACAAGATTAGTATTACTATTAGTTTTTTGCGATAACTTTGCAACTTTATGGGCTGAGGATTGGGAAGCAACCCATATCCTCCTAAGTAAGATTCAAAGATTATCTTCAATATTCTAATTCATTTCTTGCATTAGAATGAAATGACTAGTCTTTTGAAATAAATTTGTCACTTTATGGGGTTAGTTTACATTCTTTTTTCTTGATATTGTTATTTCTTCTCTATGCCATGCATGCAAAATGATCGCAGGAACTAGTCTCATGTGCATTTATAAACTAATTTAAATAATTTTCTTCCCTCTCTTTTTCAAACAATGCACCATTTATTGCATATTTCTTGTTTCAACTACTAGAACAAGTTTATAAATTTAGAATACAAATATGCAAGTTAGACATCAAAGATTATAATTTACTTGCTTTGTTGTATCGATATGGAGTTTGAATTTAAAGGCATGCTAAGCTCAAACTAAGATAATCTACATGTATTTCTAAGCTTCAAATTAATACACATATCCAATATGTCCATGCACTTGCATATACACTAGAATAAATATTCACTATTTAATACTGCTACACGCTATTGATTCCCAATTATGACCCTATTTTACATGCCAGAAAAAGTAGCTTTCCACATCCTAACATAAGAAATCCCTGAAATATAAGTTCCATTTGTCTTTGTGAGATATAATAACCTTATTTTATCTTTTTGCATAGAAATGAGTTTCTTGTGATATGGATGGTACAACAACGATGTAGAGTATAGTTGTGGCTATGATTGAGGACATAACTTCTTAGGAAATTCTCTGATGGAAGGTCAACTTGATATCAGGTTTGGGTTGCTACAATATTGACTTAATGGATTTATGTTGTAGAATTGCCATAATACATATTATTGGGTTTTTTAATTATGCATGTTTGATTCTAAAGTTACATAATTTTTGTTGGTGAAAGTTGTCTATTTGAACAATTGCATAACACTATTTTTTTTATTAAATTAAAGTTGTTGAGAAAATATAGAGAACCATGGCTATGAGAAAATGATAACCATAACTAGTATAGCTACATAGCAACCATCTAATTAAGATACATATTAGCCCTCCAAAGAAGGGAAAAATGAAAATAGAAACAATAATAAATCTGTGACATACCAATTAGAACTAAAGCAAGAGAAAACTGTAAAATGAAATAGTCCCAATTGAACAGTAACCAATCGAAACTTTCAGCTATGTAGGTTCTGGTATCGACTTTGATATCCAATTGATCAACGATGTGGTTGATAGTATGATGTATGTCTTTGAAGCATTGATAATTAGATTTATTCAAACATCCCTCAATACAATGAAGAATTATCCAAGTAGGTTCACTTTAAGCCAACTTGCAGTTCTGAACAAGATTCATGGAGGCTTAGTGTATGAAATCTCTAACCTAAGGCATAGCACAAAGTTAATGGATTGTTTTCATGACTAATATGATAAGGGTATTATTTCAGGTCCTAGGAGGTCAACTTTTCTACTTTGTATAATGTAACTTTTTGAACTTACAATGGATCTGCATTGTATTAGGACAATCATAGATGCCATGAATGGATATTAGTCAACCTGATTGGTTGATTTCATATTCTTCAACATAAGCTGGACAATATTATATAACGGTCAATTTATGTAGTGCTATGAATACATGGAAATTCAAATGAAAATTAACACCAAAGTTTTGGTTCTAAATGAATGATGATGTTTAATAGGAGTTTATGACTATAAAATTATTTCTAATACTGTGGATGACTCTTAATCTCACTCTTGATGGTAGATGATTTTGCAAGGAAGGATTTTCTCTTGAAATATCATACCCATAAATTCTAGAGCAGGATTAAAAACTTGATTTTGGTTTTGTTGATCCACTCATCCGCCCTTAATCAGACTTGATGGTAGATGAATTGCAACGAAGGCTCTGCTCATTTTAATTCATACCCATAATATTAGGGTAGGGTTAGAAACTTGATTTTTGTTATTTAAGCAAAAGGAAGTGCTTTCTCATGGTAGGAGTTATGGTTTTCAACATAATTTTATTGCTCAGTTGTCTAGGTTTTTTTGTTAAACTTGGACCCCACTAGGACTTCTTCTGTCTATATTGGGTCGTTATATGTCTAAGCCATGGGTGCTCTTTGTGATGAGCTCTTTAGTAGGCTTTTTATTACAGTTTAGATGTGGCTCATTTTTGTAACCTCCTCCATGGGGTAGACTTTGGTGTTTGGGGTTCCTACTTTGGGTTTAATATGGTTACACTTTGGTGTTTGGGGTTTCTACTCTAGGTTTGATATGGTTACACTTTGATGTTTGGGGTTTCTACTTTGGGTTCGATATGGTTATTCATCACCCAGTTTAATGGTTGAAGTTAAAATTTGGTCAATAAAAGTAAGGACAATTACCAGGTGATCCCATAATACTAGTTTACAATTTTTGGCCAAACTAGACACTAAACTGATTTTTTCTAACTAAATCTTCACTTTCGAGCACCTATAGCGGCCAAACCATGAGGAACTTGAAGATGATGCAAACTAGTGATTTGTGAAAAAAATTCTATAGATTCTAAATATATTTTTTTCAAAAATTTTGGAATCAAATTGCACTTCTTTTTGCATCTCCTTTGAAAACTAGTTTTTTTCAATAAACACCATTTTTAAGGAATGATGTTCACCATATACAACATAATTTTTTTTCCATGAAAGACATAATTCTAAATTTTTTGAATTTAGATTTGTAACTATGATATATAGCACTTTCATTTGGTTTCATAGTGTTTTATTGAATATTTTTTCCTTAATCAAGTTTCAAAGTCAAACGAATTACAATTTAGACATAGGTAGACCGTAATAACATAACTTTTTTTGTATGTATCGAAATTCAATTTTTTTTGTTGGATCAAGGACTTCAATATATAGTGCACTAATATTTTTCAATTTTTTTTGATAATCTGCTATTTTCCACATGTACAGAATAAAGAGCTTGATTTTTGGTGAAAAACCTACATTCATAAGAAATAAAAAAATAAATATAATAATCAAATTAAATTTATTTAAAATTATACTTTTTGGGAAGCTTAAAATAAGTACTACATACTCACCCAAAAAAATAAAATTAAATGAATTCATTTGATCCCCCAAAAGATAAATCAAAAGTGGGTTTTTTATCAGCATTTTGATGGGTGTAAAGGAGACTTTGTTATAGGTATGGTTTAAAACTAATGGGGTTCTATCCAAGGGGGTTTGATCTAAGGTGGTTTGATCAAACCATCTTCAATTGGAATCCTTTAAATGGAATTTTTCAAGGCTTAAATCATTATATTTTCTAAAAATATGCGATTTCAACAAAAATCAGGATCTCTGAGAAAGTGTAAACTGGTATTGTGGGATCACCCATGTATATTTTTTAGTTGGGATAAGATATGAAATTGCTTTTAAACTGTTTGACCATTTAAAAGTGTGATATTTAAATGAAATGATTTGACACTAATATTAAACTTGGACCCATAGGCAACTTGATCGTAAGACCTCCACTGGGTTGCCCTCTTTATAACAAGGGAATTTTTTTAAGGCCTCTTATTACAATTTGGGTGGGGCTCATTTCTAGTTTGTGATCATTCTAATTAATATGGTTTTTGGAAAACATTGTGTGTTACTATCAAATCATATTAGAAATTAGGATTGTCATGGCGTTCCAACACAATGTGGGTTGGAATGCCATGACAAGCCATAGACAAGGCAATGAATTGTTTCTATGTATGATTTATTATATATGGGTTGCCATTATGTTTTCACAGACATATACTCAAGTCACAATGTGTTTTCCAACTTGCAATCATACTATGCATGTATATGCTTGTTGGAAAACATCAGGTATTTACTATCAAAGCATAATAGTAAATATCGATTGTCATGGCATTGCGACACCATGGTGATTGGATTGCCATGAGAAGCCATAGACAAGGCAATGAACTATTTCTATGTATGATTGCTTATCTATGGGTTGCTATTGTTTTTTGGTAGACATATACTCACCTCACACCCTGTTTTCCAACTCACAATCATATTGTGCATGTATATGCTTGTTGGAAAACATTAGGTGTTTACTATCAAAGCATAATAGTAAATATGGATTGTCATGGCATTGCAACACCATGGTGATTGGAGTGCCATGACAAGCCATAGACTAGGAAATGAACTATTTACATTGCTTGTCTATGGCTTGTCATGGTATTCCAAGACCATGGTGTTGGAATGCAATGACAATCCATATTTAGAATTATGCTTTGATAGATTTTTTAAATAATCCATATTTACTATTTAGCCATGGTGTTGGAAGCCATAACAATCCATATTTACTATTATGCTTTGATAGATTTTTTGTAAGCATGTGTAGCTTGTTCAAAAGAACCAATTTTAGGCTTTTAGCCATAGCAACAAGGCAATGACCTGTTTGATAGATTGCTTTGTTAGACATGTATGAAAAATGTGGTAGCATAGTGAACTGTTTCATAAAATTCCTCAAAGAAACGTGGTCTCGTGGTGATGGAATGCCATGATAATCCATATTGCAGCAAAATGTGGTAGCGTAGTGAACTGTTTCATAAAATACCTCAAAGAAATGTGGCCTCATGGTGATGGAATGCCATGAGAAAAATGTGGTAGCATAGTGAACTATTTCATAAAATGCCTCAAAGAAATGTGGTCTCGTGGTGATGGAATGCCATGATAATCCATATTGTAGCTGCTGCAATATGGATTATCATGGCATTCCATCACCACGAGACCACGTTTCTTTGAGGCATTTTATGAAACAGTTCACTATGCTACCACATTTTTCATACATGTCTAACAAAGAAATCTATCAAACAGTTCACTACCTTGCTACTATAGCTAAGAGCCTAAAATAGGTTCTTTTGAACAAGCTACACATGCTTGCAAAAAAATATCAAAGCATAATAGTAAGCAACAACATAGACAAGGCAGTGAACTATTTGATAAAATGCCTAAAAGAAATGTGGTCACGTGGTGATGGAATGCCATGACAATCCATATTGTTGCCTTGTTGCTATATGGATTCTCATGTCATCCCATCATCACGAGACCACATTTCTTTGAGGCATTTTATGAAACAGTTCACTGCCTTGTCTATCCTACCACATTTTTCATACATGTCTACCAAAGCATTTAATCAAACAGTTGAGTGCCTTGTTGCTATGGCTAAAAGCCTAAAACAGGTGATTTTGAACAAGCTACACATGCTTGCAAAAAATATATCAAAGCATAATAGTAAAATATTGAACATTGTAAACCTATTAATGACAGTCCAAAAATCCAATTACATGAACTCAATCAGGTACCCCTTGGCAGTTTAATTACGCTCAAGCATAATGAACCTTTGTAGATAGGAGTAAACCTATTATAAACTTTGCGTAATGAACCTCGTATAGGGTTTAAGAACAAACTTGCAAGCAATGAAAGAATGCAAAATAACTTCAAATAAACTCAATGGGCTTCAAAACATGTAATTTATTTGTAACCTTTGCTTCTAACCATATACCTTTGATACAAAATATTATGCTTTTGACATTGGTTTAGATCCTTGTAGAAGCATGAAGATCTCATCAATAAACACCAATCATGTCTTTATGCCAAAAACCTATCCACTAAATACCTTTGAGTCACAAGATCAAAATGTATTAGCCATCAAGAATAAAATGTGAATGATGAATGTGCAATGAGTACTTGTTCAATACCTCTGACTTTGTCATGAAACAACTCTGTCAAATTTTTGCAACAACTATCAATACCTTTTGCACTAGCACGATGTGAATAAGTAATGAGTAAGTACCAAGGACTTTGACATGAATATCAACAACCACTTTGGTTGTAGATCGCCAAATGATGAATAATCTCTATGAAACCAATCCATGACAACACAATGAAGCAACTCACTCTGCATGTAGTTGGAATCAAACACCTTTTGCATTATCAACTCTATTTACCTTTAACATCAACAAAAAACAACATCAACATAGACATGTCTGAAAAATGTTGAAGTATACATAAGGCATGTGATATGTTTAAAGTATACAAGTAGAACACAACATTGTAACTCATACGTTTGTTAGTCACAACAATTGAGAACACTTTCGTAACACTTTTCAAGAAAGAAGATACATATTTAAGACTTCTATATGAACATGTTAACACCTGAAATCTGTAAACACCAATTGTAAACCTCAATTGTGTCTAAGAGCTAGAAGATAATGCATGCATGAAATGAAACAAACTCGCATTGAACATGGACTCTTGATATGGTTGTTGCCCTTAGTCTTTGATTGCATAACCTTGATATTTCCTTGACATTTTTCTTCATATGGTATGGTGTAAATCTTGTTATGATAGATGAAGGTATGTTTGAGCTGTAGATAGATAATGATATGCAAGATTTAGAAATATGAATGACCTGGGTGGGTGCAATGAAGAAAGGAATGTGAAACATTGATTAGATGCGAGCAAGGCATATAAATGGCTTATGAAAAGTATTTGATATGGGAGGAAGGGATATGAAAAGTTGGATATGGAAATGAATGGAATGGAAAGGCTATGAAGTGATCATTTTTGAGTTGTAGATAGAAAATGATATGCAATATTTAGAAATATGAATGACCTAGGTGGATCCAGAGAAGAAAGGAATGCAACACATTCACCTGATGCAAGGAAAGCATATAAATGTCTTATGAAATGTATTGGATATGGGAGGAAAGGATATGAAAGGTTGGATATAGAAATGGATGGAATGGAAAGGCTATGAAGTGATCATTTGTTTCATCATAGATTGAAACGAATCCCCCTTTGTTATCGGTTATTCTTTTTGTAATCATCATAGGACTGACTAACTCGATACACACACATAAGAAATACTCATGCCCCATTCCTCACTCTCCTTCCTACACAACAAGGTGTAGAGATCTTCGAGCTTCCATAGAATGTGACAAGAAAAGAAAAGATATAATATGATATTGATATTGATGAAGACAAGAGACAAGATTTAAGATAAAGCACAAGGTGTCATGCATGCAATATGAAAATGATAAATATGCAAGATCATGATAATGAAAAAATGCAAATGCTAATGCATATGATAAGGACCAGTGCACAAAATATTTGTAGGATGGAAAACACAATGGATTGTGGCTTAGTAAAGCCCAATGTTTAAGTATGTTAAAGAGTTTATGGTTTGTTTAAATGTGTTTCTCATAACAATGTGTAGAATCCCAATCCTATACCTGGACAAACATACAAAACAAACACAATATTAGATCAAATGAAAGTAAGAATCAAGATTCCCCATGAAATTCATTTACAATGCTCAAAAAGGAAAGAAATTGAAGAACAAAGCAAAGAAAGTGATTGAAATCCTATTTGAACAAGCAAACTCTCAATCCCATGGGGGAATTGGTGCCAATTTGATGTGAAAATTGGCCCTTTCCCAACTCCTATGCAAGCTTGATGAAGATTTGATGATGGTTGAAGATCCTTGATGAAATTTTGGCATACCCTTGCTATGAAACCATGAAAATGATGAACACTTTATATGAAATGGATAAAATTAGCTCTCAATGTGAAGAGAGTAAATTTGCTCTAAGTTGTGGATCCAAAATACAAAGGAAAGTCTTCTATTTATAGAAAGACAAGATGAAGGAATGAGCAAAATGAAGCAATGTGGGATCATTCAACATCCAATGGGCAAGTGCCACTTGTCAAGATGTGAATGGAGGAAGCTTGAGCACATTTTGATGAATGTGCACAATATTAGGTGGAATTTGAAAATCATGAAATGACATGTTAGAGGGAAAAATAATGAATTAAATGCCACTTGGCTCAATGCACAAGGACATGTAAGAGGGAATGAATGTCTTGTTGGAAGGAAAAATCCACTTTGAGGGATTTTCAAACTTGGAGGAATATTCCCCTAAAGATGCCAAGTTGAAAGAAAATGGGGATTTAATAAATCAATTAAATATATTTTCATGTGCAAGTGGAAAAATCTAGAGGAATTGGATGATTAAGATTAAATTAATCAGGATTTAATTAATTTAATGAGGGATTAAATGATGTGACAACTTGATTTAGATTTTTGGGTTGATTTAAATCAAAGTTGAGGAGAATATGATTTAGATTTAATTAAATAAAGATTTGATTTATTTAATCAGAGAGGATGATGATGGATTAAATTAAATAAGGTTTAATTTATTTAATTTAATAAGATGACCTTAGAGATTTAATAAAATAAAATGAATTATTTAATTAAATAGAGACTAGAGGGTTAGTTAAATAACTTTGATTTATTTAATTAACAAGAGAGAATGACTTAATCAGATAAATGATTATTTAATTAATTAAGGGATGAAGAGTGATGATTTAGGATGAAACGACATTCATAATCAGGATCAAGTGTGTTAGTATATTTTTCATGTCTACATTTTGCCCCTCTTTGAAGCAAAGTACTCATTGTGTTGGTTCAAAGAATAAACTGTCTCGATCAAAATTCAAAAAAACATCGATTTTCAAAATTGCCTCATTGCTGCCTCGATGAGAGGAAACATGTCGATATACTACCCCCTCGAGAGATCAAATGAAAATTTGGATTTTTGGGTGATCTTGCGAAAAAAGAGAGGACAAGATGCCCGACGGGTTTGAAAAGGCTCCAGGGTGCCAAAGAATGTGCAAAGATGTGAGAAAAATAGTGCAAAACGACCCCCGATTGGGCGAAAACGGGATCGGGGGACCAAAACCCTAGTTGGACGGCTAAATGGGGTCAAAAAACCCTAATTTTCAATCTTAAATAGGCCTCGAGGGGCCATTTCCAATTCGTTTGCATATTCATCTCTTTGAGATTCTACACCTTTGAGCTCTGACCCCTTCGAGAGATAGTGCAACAATAGCTTCCTTGACACATTTAGAATCGAGTATGCACACACTAGAGGCTTCCTGGGACTAGACCACCGGTGAGTCAACTTGACTTGACCTTTTTTTTCAATTTTCGTGCACATTTATTAGCTTAAGAGTTAGGTTTTTTACCAGTGGTCCAATATTGTGCTGCTTGAAACTTTCTTTTGGCATCGTACGGCCTTAAACTATGCCATAGTCATGAATAGCAACGTCGCGGCGTAGTTTGGAGTTAGGGTTCAAACTCCAAACTAACCGCATGTGAGAACAACGCTGAGGTGGGCCGCCTTGCAAATTAGGGTTTGACATTAAACTAACTATGTCATAGCAATGGAGTTTGAGAATTTAGGGCTCCAAGCGGCATAGTTTGGAACTTTCAAACTGCATCGCACCCATACACAGTGACGCACAAGCTGTTTTGAGGCATGCCAGGGCAAAATAAGATCATGATTTTGGATGAATTTTTTAATGTAGTGGCTTTCCTGATGTAGGAGGAGGTGGGGATCCTTCATTCACACGAGCACAAGTCCCGGTTACTTTTTGACATTTTGGAGGATATGCCCAAGCAGCAACAAGAGAACCTAGGGGCGATCAGACTCTAGTACATTGCTTATGCACCATCGGTGAGGACTCATTTAGGGATGATGACAGTGCTTGTAGAGTGATGGCACGGTGAGACATCCTCCTTCCACCTTCTGACAGGCGAGGCTATGGTCACACTGGAGAATGTGTGGCAGATACTTAGACTGCCCATCCATGGAGAGTGCATGATATACGATGTGGATGTCGAGAGGGATGCTTGCTATGACATGATGGGCCTCGATGAGATTGTCTTTTGTGAGGTCCAGATCAAGCTGGAGCATCACAGGCCTATCGTGTCACCCTTTTGCTTGGTTATAGCAGCCATCATATCAGGTCTTGTTGCACCAGATCGGCAGAGCCAATATTTTAGTCCTAGATGAGGGCTCGCTTGGGAGCAGATGATCTAGCGATGAGTATGCTTTGTGTGGGGGCTAGTACTGTTGGCCTCATTGTATAGAGATTTACATGAGTTTGCATACGTTGACAGAAAATCCATCGAGGCTGGGGTCACACTCCTCCACATCTAAGCCTGGGAACACATCGCTATGCTCCATCTGAGAGTTGTTGCAATTGATACGGAGCTAGATGATCCAATTGTTTGGTGGTATAGAGGAGGTGTTTCATTCACACACACATGACAACATAGGATTCCTCATTATAGGAGAGTCCTTGATGAGATGTGAGCTTTCACATGGTAGCCATATCTTGGATGGCCTGCATGGTATGATGATGTGCAACAACTCTTTTTCACTCGACAGGACAGACTTATGCAGTGCAGGGAGCACATGATGATAGAGAGATATCTGTTGGGCAGAGTTTAGAGACAATTCAGGGAGCCTCAGGATAGACCTGATGACCAGTATGTGGTGATATTTACACATACTATGAGGGAGACCTCATGGGGCCACTACATACCTACAGCTGAGGTGGTACAGAGTTTCATGCAGCTGGTGGCCAGGCCATGGCCATATGATCAAGGTCAGACTTATGCAAGTACTACTTAAGCTTACAGAGATTAGTTTTAACCACCTCTTAAATTTACAATGCCAAGGAGACCATCAGCACTGCACAGGGCCAGAGGCAAAGGAGCAAGATGAGGCCAGGGCTAGGGAGGTCGAGGGGATGGAGACGGAGATGGGGATCAGGGAGGAGATGGGCCACCTCATTAGCCAGATCAGGGTAGGGGTCCACAGGATCAACAACCAGATGCCCCGAGACATGACCAAGATCAGGGGTGGCAGGATCAGGGACAAGACGGATAGGCAAATCAACAACCATTGAGAGATCAGGGACCTCCACTGCTACCCAGCCAGAGGGATGCCTAGATTCAGCAGTTGCAAGTACAGGTGGCAAGGCTACAGGGACAAGTTGCTACCTTGATGGTAGAGAGAGACCAGTTGCAACAGGAGAGAGATCAAGTTGTCCAACAAAGGTACGCTATAGAGCTTAGGGCAGCTCAGGAGATGGGTCACCGTCAACAACTTGAGAGCATGTCTGCCTCTTCCTTTTGGAGTTTAGTGTCATTACGAGCATACAGGGAGGCGCTTAGAGAGGCCGACTATTATAGGGTTCATTACCATCAGGTCGTGCCTCGAGCATCCTGGGTCCTAGACTTTTCATAGCAGACAAGTTACAGAGCCCCTAAGGATCACGAAGAGAGGCATCCTAGGGAGGGTGAGGGCAACTAGTAGGGTTAGAGCATTTTTTATTCGAGACGTGATTATTTTGTGCCCTATGGGCTTGTTTTTGATAGGCCCATGGGCACTTGTTCCTTATGTATTTGATGCACACTTGATCCAGATTTTGTACCATGACAGTATATTATTTGATGATATATATGAGATGAGATGAGATGATTTTTATTTGATGTATGGTGTCCTATTCTATTTTATGGATTATGGATAGATTTTACTTCTATATGCGATGTCATGATTCTATCTTATGTATGTCGAGATGATGTTATGTGATGTGGTGATTTATGGATGAATTTCAGTATCTTTTCTTATGCACTTTTTATGATGATGTATGCAAAATGTTATGATATGCAAATTCTTAGACTAACAAATCTATATTATGCACTTAATGGATGAAGATGGTATGCAATCTTCTCTTTTCAATACTTTTCTCATATATGATCTGATGATGCACTTATGATGTTGTGGTGATGCATATGATATGGAATGATGTATGATGTTTATGATATGATGCTTATGTTATGATAATGCAAATAGATTATATGTTTGCATATGATGTGATGGATGTTAATACTGCCTATGTATATGATGTGCATGATATGCTCTTTATGATTATGCAATGGATGTTTTATGAGGTATGTAATATGAGTTTAATAATGCATATGGGATGGTTTCTAAGATGCTTAGAATAACCAATCTATATTATACAATGATGCAGATGATATGATAAATGCTTGTTATATGATATGGTATGCATTATGTAGTATGTTGATGGTGTATGGATGCAAGATGGATGCATTAGCAACAATGGTTTATGATTAAATGTCATGGTACCATGTTAGCGTGGAAAAGGAGATAGAAGAAAGCAAGAGACTCCACCAAGTCACGAGATGATGATGATGATGATTTTCTTATCGAGGAGTTGGGATTTTTAAAAGGGCCAATTACCTTATGTTTGATAACACACATAGGAACGATGCATCAAGGTATAAAGAACCAGGATGGCATTGCACCTAGTGTGATGGACTTTGACTTGACAATCAGATAAGAGTAGTCTTGTTCACACTTGGCATACGAAACCTTATTCAAAATGCAGTTCATATATTTCAGACATCTCAGACCAAAACATAGGAAGGCAAGCCTTCCTATGTGGTCAACAAGACACCTAAAACACCCTCCCTACACCCAAACAAAGCACACATGACCAAGTTATATTACAAGAATATCCAACGAGCATGGCAGATAAAAGATAATGATCGTTTCCCCATTCCTTTCTCTCTAAATCTCTTTGTTTGGACATCATCGAGAGGTCATTGAAATGAGTGTAGAAAGATAAGTCAAAAGACAAAGATAAAGCAAACAAGCAAGCTAATGTTCTTCAATACCGCTAGCTAAGACTAAAATATGATGATGCCTAATGTTGATTTCCATTGTAGGAAGGATGCATCATAGGACATGATGATATCATATGATTGATTTGGGATTGATTGGATGATAGGCTATTGATACAAAGAGTTCACCAACTTGTTTACTTACTAACCTAGACTTGAGACTTTGACGATTAAGTTTTCACTCTTAACCTGCTAGACTTGTTTCTGACTGTTTCACCAAAGGTTGGGGATGATGATTAATTTATTATGAGTGATCTTTATTATGGGTGAAAGCAAGATGGGGATGGATGGATTTTTTTCAAATATTTGGATTTTTTTTATGTTTTTTGAAATGTTTTGAGGTTGTTTTTGGTATTTTTGAGATTTTACAAATGTTTTGATTTTTAATTTATTTGATTTTTTTTTTGAGTTTTCTAAGATTTACCTAAAGACCTATCCTAGGGGCGTTAGGGGCTGATCAACAGATTAGCCTTGCCTACGTTATACACACAGAGACCACATAGTTCGACTGACACATACCCGATTATTGATGAGATATGAATAGATGGACTGCCAATTTATTATGACGAACTCCTAAAGGACTGACCTAAGTGTCTTGAGGGAAGATCAAAGATCAACCTTGCCTACATTCAAAGCTTAGAGATGACGTAGTTCGACAAGACGACTCTATTTTTTACTTTTTTGACTGACTTTTTGACATATTTCTGGATTTTGATATGTTTTGAATGTTTTGGGATTTTGTGATTTTTCGATGTTTTTGGATTTTCTGTTTTTGGGATTTCAAGATCACACACGAATCTGATTCGATGAGAACATGCCCCCAGCGTGAATCAATAAACTACTCTGGTATAGGCAAGACAAACTAACCTTTAGAATGGGTTGAGTAGTACTAGGAGGGATCATGACATGAACATAGGACCAAGCTATGATGTAGATGTGGATGGGTGATGGATGGAGATACGAAATGTGATGGATGATGGAAGTGTAATGGATGGAACAAGCCATGGAGATCCTAGTGGATGGAAATTGCTTATTTACACAAGGCACTTGTTTGCCAGGTTTTCACCAAGGTGCTTGCCCAAATTGCCACCGAAGTGGTTTTCACTAGAGGACGATTTTTATCTTTACTATTTTTAATCATTTTTCTAATTTTTTTGATTATTTTTTGTTGTCACCAAGACGCCTATTTTCCAGGTTTTCATCAGGGTGACCATTTTTTTAGGACATTTTTTTTTTTTTTGTATTTTTGGTTTTATACCTTGAAAGGTTTAGGCATAAAACTTTTTGAGATGGGAGTTGTTCATGGGCTCCTGCAGAGGCTCGCCTTCTGGTGTTGATAATTGATATGCTCCTGACTTTTAACTCGTTGTGATGACAAATGGTCCCAACTAGTTGGGTTCAAATTTTCCTTTGCCATTTGGGTTTGGGATGTTCTTTTGGTTCTCTTTTAGCACAAGTTCTCTGACTTGGAAGGTCTTGCTCCTGATCTTCTTGTTATAGTTCTACTTGAGTTGGTTCTGATATACCTATAGATGGTTCAATGCCTCCATTCATTGTTCGTCTAATAGTTCCAGCTCATTCAATCTTGACACTCAATATTCTTCATCTGTGATGAGATTCTGCAGTGATATTCTCAGTGATGGGAGCTTGATCTCAATGGGTAATATAGTTTCTGATCTATAGACCAGGGAGAAAGGGGTGGCACTTGTGGGTGTGTGGATGCTGGTTTGATAGGCCCATAGGGCGGGATTTAGTTGGAGATACTAGTCACAACCAGCTTCATTGACTATTTTCTTGAGGATTTTCAGGATGGTCTTATTTGTAGCCTCAACTTGGTTGTTGCCTTGGGGATAATACATAGTGGAAAAGCGATGTTAGATTTTAAATTTGTAGCATAGGTCACGAACATCCTGATTCTTGAAGGGTGTCCCATTATCTGAGATAATAGCTTGGGTGACACTGTAGTGGCATATTAAGTAGTTCAAGATGAACTTAGATATCTGATTTCCAGTGATGTATGTCATGGGGATGCCTTCCAACCACTTGGTGAAATAATCAGTGGTGGTAATGATAAAATTGTGGCCACTGATGAGGTGGGGGTGATTTTTCTGACAAGATTGAGCCCCCACTGCGAAAAGGGCCATGGTGTGAAAATCAGATGGAGCACCCGAGCTAGTGCATGTATGAGGTCCCCATGTTGTTGACATTGTAGACACCTGACATAGTCATGTGCTTCTATCTACATAGTAGGCCAATAATACCCTGTCCTTAGCAATTTCTTGGCCAAGGTCATACCGCTCAAGTGTGAACCACATATGTCGTTATGTACCTCAATTAAGGTGGTCAATGCCTCCTTAGCATTTCAGCAACATAATAGGGCTCCTTATATGCTCCTACAGTAAAGGGTATCTCCTAGGATGACAAAACGAGATGCTTTCTTGACAAATGTTTTCTTAAGGTTTGAGGTTATGTCGGCTGGGAGGACTCCTAGTCTTAGATAAGTGTATATATTATGGTACCAAGGATCACCAAGACTAATGATTTCCCACACGAATTCAGACTCTGGTACCTCAAATGCAGGCACGAGAAGCTGCTCTACTAGGAATTCATGCTTTGGGACATTGCGAGGGATGTCCAGTAAGGATCCAATTGTTGTCATGACATCTGCTGCTTTGTTGTTTGCTCTAGGTATCTACTTGAATGTGATCTCAATGAAGGACTCCTTAAGACTTTCCACCAATTTCTTGTATGGAGTTAGCTTGTCATCCTTAGCCTGATATTCATCATTCACTTGATTGATTATGAGCTGTGAATCTCCATATACCTTGAGATCCATGATATGCCACTGCACTACTATTCTGAGTCCTATGGTTAGAGCCTCATATTCTGCGATATTGTTTGTGTAGGGAAATGCCAACTTGTAAGATCTTGGTATGTAGTCTCCCTGTGGAGTGATGAAAAATACCCCAGCTCTTGATCCATGCTATGTGTAGGAACCATCAAAGTACAACTTCCAGTGGTCTGTTATGCTCAAGTTGAAGATGGATTCATCGGTGAACTCAAAAATTAGTGGATTCTCTGAATACATTGATGCTTCTGCCAGTTGGTCTGCAATAGCTTGTCCTTTGATGGCCTTTTGCTCTACATACTCGATATCATATTTTGATAGGATCATGACCCACTTGGCCATCCTTCCTATGAGCATCACTTTAGAAAGCAAGTACTTGAGTGGGTTGAACTTGGTGACGAGTTTGATTTTATGTGCTAACATGTAGTGTCTAAACTTCTGTGAGGCAAACACCACTGCTAGACAAGGCTTTTCAATGAAGGAATAATTTAACTCATGCCCTACCATGGTTCGACTGATGTAGTAGATGGCCCGCTCTGTTCTGTTTTCATCATGCTGAGCTAGGAGAGCACCGAGAGTTGTCGCTATTACTGATATGTAAAGGATTAGAGGTTTTCTTTGGATTGGTGGCATAAGCACCAGAGGTTTGAGCAAATACTCTTTGATTTTGTTAAAGGCTTGATCACACATGTCATCCCACTTGTACGCTACCCCCTTGTGGAGTAGGTAAGAATATGGGATTGACTTGTCTGCTAGTTGAGCTATGAATCAACGAATGGACTAGAGCCTACCTTGTAGGCCTCTTAGTTACTTCAAAGTCTTAGGTACCTCCATCTCGAGGATTGATTTTACTTTAGTTGGATCTATTTCAATTCCTCTCATGGATTTGATGTATCCCAATAAAAAATTTGATTGTATGCTAAAGATGCACTTCTTTGGATTAAGGCAGACCTTGTATTTCTCAAGTCTATCAAAGATGGCACTCAATGTTGCTATGTGGTTCTACCTCTTTCTAAATTTTTCCAATATGTCATCGACATAATCCTCCACAGTCTTATAGATCATGTCATAAAATATTAAGGTCATGGCCCTCTGATATGTTGCTCCAGCGTTCTTTAGGCCAAACGACATCATGTTCCAGCAATATGTCCCACATGGACAAGTAAAAGTTGTTTTGTGTTGATCTTCTTTGGCTATCATGATTTGGTTATACCCAAAGAATCCATGCATTAGTGAAAGCATCTCATGTCCCGTGGTCATATCTACAATCATATCAATGTTGGGAAGCGGGAAGTCATCTTTGGGACATGCCTTGTTTAGGTCTCTAAAGTCTGTGCATATACAGATGCTCCTATCGGGCTTTGAAACAGGTACCAAATTTGATACCCTCTCCAGATAGTCAATTGGTCGTATGAACTCTACATCAAGTAACTTCTTTAATTCCATTTTAACCAACAAGGATATTTAGGGATGCATTTTTCTGAGCTTTTGTCTGACAGGCTTTGCTTCAGGGTAAACTGCTAAATGGTGGACCACAATCTCCAAATCAAGCTCAAGCATGTTGGCATAGCTCCATGCAAAGTTGACCTTTCTCTCCCTTAAGAAAGCAGCTAGGAGCTCATGTTCTTTTGACATCAAAGATTCAACATAAAATGTGATATGAGGAGTTTCCTCTGTTCCCAAGTTGACTAGGTTGCACCTCTCGGCTAGAACTATTGTCTTTTCCTAATGTAGAGCACTAAGAGGAAGATTGAATTATTTCATCCTCGGATGCCTTACAGAGGTTTTCACCATTGGATACGTCCTTTTTTTAACTATTTTAGGGTCAAAGAGTGCCACATTGTGGTTTTCACTCAAAGACCTTGAGATTATTCTCAATTTTTTGCTTTTTTGATTAAAGGATTCAATCGTCTCCTCGTAGTAAGCTTGTGTGTCTAGTATGATATCAAATCCAGCCTTGTGATCTCTATATGGTACTATATTCCACAGTCCCATGAATTTTGAGAGCACCTCATCATTTTTGAAAGTGTCCAGAATTGGTGGTCCTCGTTGGTTGTAATCGATGAGCTGGGGGTAGACTAGGTTGATTTCATGGGTTTGACTAGTTGACTCAAATGACACGGTACTAATCATGAGGAGAGAGGAATTCTCAAAAAGCATAGGTAATTTAGTTATGGAATTTTCCTCATCCTCACTACTACAAACATTGATTATGTCAAATGTGAAGTTGTCTAAAGGCAGACCTGTGGATACAGGTAATTGAAGGGCGGTTGTCATTTGCTGAGGAGTTTTGACCTTCTTAATCAAGGGATTTTGGCAACATATGGTTATACTCAGAGGGGTACATCCAAGGCCAAGATTTCTCATTCGTGTCTCAGGAATGATGGGTACTAGAAGTCTGTTATCATTTTGTCCAAGCTTTATGTTTATGTCATAGCCCATGTCAAGCATCATTTGTAAGCCTTTACTGCTATCATCCATAGGTAGATTAGTTGCCGGTCTATTGTCTTGGTACAAGAGATTGGATGGGTCCTCTTCTATTATTTCCCGGCTGAGATCTCCCCAAATTTTGAACCTGGAGGAGCCTGCTGTGAAGGTTTGGGATGAGGAAGCATCATTTGATTGTGGTCATCCTCGTGACCTGCAAAATTGCGGTAACTCCCCTACCATAAAAGAATTTTTTGGAATTGTATAGTGTCCACACCCATTGTCCTGGATAATGACCTTGATATTGGAGATGGTGGGGATGGCGGGTGTCTCTGTCGCTGAAGTGGAGGCGAGAGTAGCCAAATAAATGTATGGAGTTGAGGGGCCTTCATCATTCTTAGGCACTTGGGGTATTTTGTAAGATTTTGCTTCTAGGCTCTTGCAATAAGAAAAGGGTTTGGGATCCCCATGGATAGTGAACTCTTGGCCGTGGTATGTGAACTTGACACATTGATGGAAGGTTGATGCTACTACTTGCATCCCATGGATCCATGGACACCCCAAGAGAATGTTGTAAGGAAAATTGAGGTCAAGGACCTGACAGGTGGTTTCCATAATTGTTGGCCCTACTTGAATAGGGAGTTGGATAGTGCCCCGAGACACTCTTTCTTGATCATTGTAAGCCCTAATTGTGATGCCTTTTCCTTTTTCAATGGAATCCTCTGAGATTCCCAGATTCTTTATGAGCTTGAGGGAATAGATGTTTAAACCTACACCTCCATCCACAAAGACCCTCTTGACTTTGTTCTTATGCACTAGGACCTCTAGATGGAGTGTGTGATTGTGAGATGGTTGGGTGGGAAATTCTTGATTAGAGAATGTGAGAAGATTTGGGGTAATGATGTTTTTGACCATAGCTTGGAATTGTTCAGCATCAAGATCCATGAAGACGGTGGATGAAGCCAATGCTTCCTCAAAGATCTTTATGTGGGCTAATGAAATCTTCAGCAAATCCATGATGGAGATCTGAGCTGGGGTTCTTTTCAATTGGTCAAGGACATTATAGCCACTAGGAATGGATCTTGAGTTGGAAATGGGTGCTCTAGGAGGCTAAGATGATCCCGCAATGGTGACTTTTTTGCCTCTTGTGGTGACTCCACAATCAACTTGGGCTACTTTGATGGTGATAATAGTGCAATACTCATCTAGGGATGCGACAATATGGTCGTACACATGATTCATGCTTTTGAAGGTGCCCTTTCCTTTATCATTGTTATTGTTCCCTTTGTTTTTGTGATTGGGCATTAGATTCATGTAGATCTTGAGATTTTGATTTCTCACTAGTTGTTCCACATTTATAATTTTATCATCAATGAGGTCTTGAATCAAGTTTTTCAACCTAATACAACTGGAAATTGTGTGTCCCTTGATTTTTTGGAAATCACAAAGGTGATTTTCATTGTACCATGACAGTTTCACCAAGGGTTCTTGATAGTTTTCATTGGTGGGGATTGTGATGAGTTTTTCTGCCACTAGCCTCTTCATGATGGATTCAGCCAATCCCCAAGGGTTGTGTATTTTCACTTGGGAGAGTTTTTGTTTCGCTAGGGTGGCCCCCTTTGATCATTCACATTATTGATTGTTTGATTGTTTGGCTGTTGAGTCACAGTGTTAGCTTGTTGATTGTTCTGATTGTTGTTGTTGGGGTTTTTGTTGGGGTGTCGGTGTATTTTGTTGAGGAGCACTAATGACAACTTTGGCGGTGACAACACCATCGTTGGTAATGTTTTTTGTTTTTCTCCCATGTGCGAGGTTTATCGTTATAGCTGGTGGATGGGTGATTGTTTTGTTGTTCAGGATATGTGGGTGTCCCTCCTTGTGTGATAAGGGCTCGTTCAATGTTAAGTGCCTTGGAGATCAATTGGTCATATGTGGTGATACCCTGCGCCTTGAGATGAAATGCATAGGTTCCTTCCAAATTGGAGATGATGGTGCAAACTTGTTCTTCAAGCATGACCCATTTGCTCCTATTGGCTTTCGATCGCCATTGTTGTAGGAAGGAAGCAAATGATTCATTTTTACCTTGTTTAAGAGCTGATAGTTCCTCTAGACTAACATCCATATCGATATTGAATGTGTCTACTATCTCTTGGAACTTTTTGATGCCAGGAGGAAGGCAAGAGAACCACTCCATGGCATGCCCAACCAAACTTCTAGGAAATAGCCACACTAGATATGTATCGTCATATGTGACTTCCATGCAATGTACTTGGAATTCCTTGATGTGATCTTCAAGGTTTCCCATCCCATGATATTTATCAAATTTGGGGATTTCAAATCCCTTTGGGAAATGTTTCATTGCAAGACTCTTGTCAAATGGATAAGGACACAAGTTGCTAGGTGTCTTTGTGGTTTTCCCTGATTGAAGATCAAGCACTTGTTGCAAGAGCAACTTGATTTGCATTGTTACCTCATCTTGCAGATCAGGGGGTGGGATGAAGGTGTTCTGCAATGGTTCAATTATTGGAGGGATGGGTGGATTGGTTGGTGTGTGTAAGTGGATGGTGCTTGCACATTTTGCTGTGCTAAGTATGCTTGTACTTGTTTTTGTATCAACAATGCTTGTTGTTGGTCCTGTTGTTGTTGCACTAATAATGCCTATTGTCGTTGTTGTACCAACAACGCCTATTGTTGGGCTGCTAGTTGGGTTGCTTCTTGCTACTCTTGGTATTGCTTCAATGCTTGTTGGTATGCTTGTTGTTGGGCTACTTGTTGTTGTGTGAGGTATTGTGCTTGCACCTGTGCTTGTGCTTGCACCTGTGCTTGTTGAGCTTGGTATTGGGCTTGAGCTTATGCTTGTGCCTGAGCCTGTTGTGCAATCTATGCGGCTTGTGCAGCTTGTGTAGCCTGCACGGCTTGAGTGGCTTAAGCAGCTTGTGTAGCTTGAGAGGCTTGAGCGGCTTGCGCTGCTTATGTAGCTAATTGTGCTTACGCTTGTTGAGCGGATAGTTGTGCAACTTCTCAGTTTTGGATTTATTGGAGTTCCTTTTGATAGGAAGCTTGTTGAGCAACTTGTAACGCGATGTTGTATTGGTTTGACATATTTGTATTTGGTGGTTGAGGTGGTTACGGATTTAGAATGGTGTTTGTTGTTGTGATGAGAGGCACCGTTGTATTGATGATTGGGATTTGTGCAGTGGATGGTGCAATCAATATGCTTGGTCCTTGAGAGACCATGTTTTGAGGTATTTGGGGAATGGTTGATGATGTGGTGGTTGCTTGTGTTATTGGGATGGTTGCCATATGTTGTGATATCGATGGAAAGATGGGAGGATTCGGTATGATGCTTTGATTGATGGTTGGGGAATTGTTTTGAATGAATGGTGGCAACGAAGGTAATCCCAAACTGAGAGTTGATGTTGATGTTGTTGGCAAGGGTGGAGGTGGTGGAAAAGTGAGTGGCATACTTCCTTGGGGAAATGATGAAGATGAAGGGTCAAAGATACCCCCTGGTCCAAATAAATCACCCTCTCCTTGCAAGGTCATAGGGAGAGAGGTTTGAGGTGTTGCATGAAATGATGATGATGGGTCATTAGGATCATGAAAGGTGAGGGGGACATATGGATGTAATGGATTTTGGGGGATGGGTTTCCCCAAGATAGTGTTTGTGTCCAAATCTTGATTATTCACAAGGGGGTGTGTTTGTAGTGCATTGAGAAATGTGCTCCCCTTGTTAACAATGGGTTGAGTTGGAGCATTAGATGATGTAATTTGTGGGATGATTTGAGTGATGTTTTAAATTAGGGGTGTGGATGAAATTGGGAGTAAGATCCCAAGAGGTTGTTCCACAATGGTGTTCACATCATAATCAGAAGGGAGTTTAGCCCTTGTTTTGCTAATTCAAGCATATATTGTGAGGGATGGAGCTTCATCATGATGTTGACAATCCTATGATTTTTGGGATTTTGGACCATTTCAATGATCTCGTCTTGTGTCATCCCTAAGGAATTATTGGTGATATCCTCTACTTGACCTTCCTCTTGAGGATTTTGTAATGATGAAGGAATATTAGTTAGGGGATTGCTTGATCCAATAGGATTAATTTCAAAATTGGTTTGGCTTAGGTCACTTGAAGTTGATGTTTCTTTGTTGGTCTCCATGTTCTTTTTGTGTTGTGATCTTGTTTGAACCATAAAATGAGGCTCAAAAGAGAAGATCTAGGATGATTAAGGATCCAAGGTGTGATGGTAAAATGTGTGAAGGGTGGATGATATGGATGATTAAACTCTTAGAAGATCTTGAGGGGGATGCTAGACTTTTGGGACTTTTTGGATTCTTGGATTTGGATTTTTGGATTCTTGGATTCTTAGATTTGTTTTGATCTTGATTTTGGATTCTTGGATTTTAATTTTGACATTGATTTGGTTTTAGATTGTTTTGATTTTGGATAATGAACAAATAGATCCCAAGATGTTGGATGTTATCTATGGGATGGACTTGCTCACAAGATGATAATTTGAATAAGTGTAGGGAGAAGGATGCATCAACCCACACTTAACCAAACAAGATGATTTTGATGATAATTCAACTAAGCATATGGAGAAGGATACATCTACACATACTTAGCCAAACAACATGTTTTGATGTTTTGATTCATGGATTTTCCAAAAAGTCCAACATAAAGGATGGTTTCAATATTTTTAAGAGTTGTTGGTGAGATGATTTTGATTGATGTTTGAAAGATGGATGAAGGTTTTGATTTCATCCTATGAGTACCTAAAAAGACTCTTGTTTACAAGACCTCAGTTTTGAAGAACACGCTTGACTCTAAACAAGATGCTCATATTGCCGAAAAAGATTTGGATTTTGTTGATAAAAAAATTCATACAAATTGGGATTGTTTCTTGAAGCTCTTCTGTAAAAGTTGAAAAGTAATCTTTGTCTGAATTTGTAGAGTGTTGAGAGATGCTTTTGATGATATTTTGGACTAAGAGATTTTGACTTTGGTTGATGGATTTTGATTTAGCATGAAATCATTTGAGACACATGTGTGGGGTTCAATTGTTCTTAGCTTTGCTTAGTGACTTCTTTTTACCACAAACAATTTTTGATTAGGTTTTCAAACTAAATGTCTAATGTCTTAACTTCTTATCATCCCACAAATTGGATTATGTGGAAATCAAGGAAATCAAGGAAAAAGTTTCCTATTGTTGAATTTAGTAAGCGAATTGAGATATAAATTTAAATGCTTAGAAACCTCTAAGGATAGAATCCCAAGGGCAAGCAATAACACTTAAATTTTGTCAAAGACATTTGCTTGCTAAATGGTTTAAATTTTGAAGATAATGTTGAATGTTTTTTTTTTTCAATGTTTTCGATCAAGAAAAGTGTTTTGTTTCTAAGAACATGCACAACCCTATGCATATGAAAGACTATATTTGTTGATTCCCCACTTGGACAAGTCCAACTATGCCTACTTTTAATGAATGGTTAGATGCTTGACCACACAGGCTCCTCCTTACAATGCACTCGCTTCTCGGGTCAGCCAAGCATCAATACCCATGAATCTACCATGGCATACTTTCCATTTATACTAAAATTCATAAAAGTGTGGGGCAGCTTCAAAATGACCGTTCTTGCACCAACAAATAGATAGGGATTTTGGCCTTTCTAAACAAGTGTTTTAATGTGGGCATTCCATTTGTGGGGGACCATCCATGTGGCGAGAGACCATTGCTACCCTTCTCATCAAAATAATCCTTGTGATACTTGCCTTTCCTCAAGTACCCACACTTATATATCAGTTGGAAGTCACTTGGTTTTATCGTGTTGCCGGTTGGGTCGTTCCCTTGGGTGATTACTTTTTTCCACAAGGCAGGCCCTCTAAGATAACACAAAAGTGAGCAAACACATCTGTAGTTCGATCAATCTTTGTTGAGAAACAAAGAGATAACACATGTGATATGTTTCACTCACACTCGCAAGATTTGTCCAGTTTTAAACCCAAATTGAAGTGCGAAGGCAATCACTTACACAACCTAAGATCACTAGAAAGCCTTTTGATTCTCAAGATCATTGTGAGGCATGAGAGAAGCGCATACACCTTTTTGATGGTATTATTTTGGGTAAGTGATTACAAAACAAAGATGCACATGTTCATTTTATCCTTTTAAAGCAAGAGTGACTTCTTTTTAAGCACCAAAGAAAGTGTGAGATTTTGATTGTTTAATTGTTAACCTTAAACAAAATCTAGTAGATTTGCCTAAAGTTCTTTTTAACCTTTTTCCTTGTTCATTTTAAACCCAAATTGAAACTTAGTGAGACCTAAAAGCTTGAAGAGGTAAAATCCTTAAATTTGGAATTATAATTGCTTCCAAAAGTGTCTAAAGACACTTGATACAATGGAAAAATAACATTATACTTCAAACTTCCTTTTTGCTCCTTCCTTGCTCCCACCTAAAAATTGATTAATTCAATAAAAAAGAGGCAGACAGCTAGTTAGTAACTCCAAATGATCAAAAGCAAAAAAAGCATTTGTCAAAAGAATTAAAATTTGACTTTTTACTCCACCCCAACAATGCAACACGCATATGCATCCCTGTTTGAAGAAATTAGTGGCGTTGTATAGTGCCGCTAGGTCTACAAGTGGCGCTTTGCAACAAAATAGAGAGCACAATGGCGGCACAGTTTTGCTCAGCGGCATAGTTTGAAGTTTGAAAATCCCAGCGCCCAAGAATTGAACTGGTGTCGTAGTTTGAAAATTTGAATTTCTAGGCAGGAAGGTTGCAGTGGCAGAGTTTGGAGTTTGAAGCGTCGTTGTATGGCACCACTAGGCTGATAGCGGCATTGTATGGCGTCGCTGACTGATAGCGATGTAGTTTCCTGTAGACACCAAAAAAATAGAAAAAGGCATGGAATTTTATTAAAAAACGTGATTAGTGTTGGAAATAGGATGCCATTTAATTGCAAATCCTAAACATTAATTATTTCATGTATCTCCTAGATTCTTGGAATGTGTTCAACAACACTAAGATTAGGATGAGATTAATATTTGATGAAATAATCATGATTATTGACATTTGTAATCAATTCTAAATGTAAGGAGCATGTGAGGGCATCCATAGTGAGTTCTTAAATAATAGGGGCACATGGGGCACATGGTAAGGTGACACTCACCTTGTGTTTAGTTAACTATACAGAGTAACAGATAACACTTATGAATGCATGTAAAGATCCTAGGAGTTAGGATTTGATGTTTGCATGCTTGAAGCTCAATTCAGTTCAGTTCAGATAAGTTTAGTTTAGTTCAGTTCAGTTCAGTTTATTATAGTTATGGTTTAGTTGTTTTCAGTTAGTTTCAATTGTATGTTAGTTAACTTTAGTTAACTTGGAATGCATGGCTAATAACATTCAGTTGTATGACAGATAATAGGGACTACCTCTAGTTAATAGGGGATGACCATTCTTGCATGAATGGTATTGAGTAAATGTTTCAGTTAACTAGAAATCACTTGGAGCCAACTTGGGTGCCCAAGATGCTTTCTTGGATTTACCTCTCTTGCATGATAAGATATTTCTGAAGGCTTAGTTAAGTAGGATTACTTATGGGCGCCAACTTTGAGGAAGAGCTTTGGAATTATCACCAAAGTGAAGGATAAGTTGTAGCTTCAATTTGGGACGCCCAAATGCATGAAGCACATGTTGTAAGCTTTAGTCTTCATAGAATAACTCAACTTGAAGCAATATGGCATACCTTTTCAAGGGCTTTAGCTTGTGAATTGTAATTTTCAAGGGCTTTAGCTTGTGCATTATAATTATCACCATTTGGAGATTACAAGGTTGCATATTGTCTCTATATCTCATTCAAGTTGAAGAGAGTTTTCATAATTGTTATTTGCAAGTGTGAAGAAGATTGGTAAAGACAGAAGAAGCATTCTCAAGCAAGAATTGGAGTTATTGTAATTCAGAGATTGAATAATAGAATAATTCTTGGTGGAGTTTTTTCCTAAAAGGGTTTCTCCACGTTATATCTTGTGTAATCTTTCTAATATCCTGTCTAGTTCTTCTATCAACTTCTCTCTTCATTCTACAATAGTAAAATGAATTAATCAAGATAATCACCCACAAAGAATATATGTAACAAAGAAAGAGCTTACTTAGATAAGCAATATTAAAGTTTTACAGAGTATTAAGCTAAGAAAACACCTCATTTTTCAACAATTAGAACTTGAGATTTTCCCTCCTTCTAGTACCAAATGTAGAACCCCAATCCTATACTTGCACAAACATAGCAAACAAACACAATATTAGATCCAATGAAAGTAAGAATCAAGATTCCCCATGAAATTCATCTACAATTCTCAAAAAGGAAAGAAATTGAAGAACAAAGCAAAGAAAGTGATTGAAATCCTATTTGAACAAGCAAACCCTCAATCCCATGGGGGAATTGGTGCCAATTTGATGTGAAAATTGGCCCTTTCCCAACTCCTATGCAAGCTTGATGAAGATTTGATGATGGTTGAAGCTCCTTGATGAAATTTTGGCATACCCTTGCTATGAAACCATGAAAATGATGAACACTTGATATGAAATGGATAAAATTAGCTCTCAATGTGAAGAGAGTAACTTTACTCTAAGTTGTGGATCCAAAATACAAAGGAAAGTCTTCTATTTATAGAAAGACAAGATGAAGGAATGAGCAAAATGAAGCAATGTGGGATCATTCAATATCCAATGGGCAAGTGCCACTTGTCAAGATGTGAATGGAGGAAGCTTGAGCACATTTTGATGAATGTGCACAATATTAGGTGGAATTTGAAAATCATGAAATGACATGTTAGAGGGAAAAATAATGAATTAAATACCACTTGGCTCAATGCACAAGGACATGTAAGATGGAATGAATGTCTTGTTGGAAGGACAAATCCACTTTGAGGGATTTTCAAACTTGGAGGAATATTCCCCTAAAGATGCCAAGTTGAAAGAAAATAGAGATTTAATAAATCAATTAAATGTATTTTCATGTGCAAGTGGAAAAATCTAGAGGAATTGGATTATTAAAATTAAATTAATTTAATGAGGGATTAAATGATGTGACAATTTGATTTAAATTTTTGGGTTGATTTAAATCAAAGTTGAGGAGAATATGATTTAGATTTAATTAAATAAAGATATGATTTATTTAATCAGAGAGGATGATGATGGATTAAATTAAACAAGGTTTAATTTATTTAATTTAATAAGATGACCTTAGACATTTAATCAAATAAAATGAATTATTTAATTAAATAGAGACTAGAGGGTTAGTTAAATAACTTTGATTTATTTAATTAACAAGAGAGAATGACTTAATCAGATAAATGATGATTTATTTAATTAAGGGATGAAAAGTGATGATTAGCTAAGAAGATGATTTAGGACGAAACAATGTTAGTAATCAGGATCAAGTGTGTCAGTATATTTTCCATGTCTACACAATGATAACACGATGATAAATAAGAATTTAAATGATAATTATAAACAAGATCTTATTTCTTAGTCGAGCTGAAAAACAAAGGAGATATGGATGGATAAGGATCAATGATATGGGTTAATGATAGGACATCTAAGGATACACCCTATATGGAGGGTGAAGATAGATGGATCAACATATGGAATGTTATGGGTGGAGGAACCACTGACAAGGGAACCCAAAATGTTTTCTCTTATACAAAGGAGAAATAGAGGACCTATGGAGGACTCCAAAGATGGCATGTCAAAGTAATAACATGCCCCCATGGTAAGAGGTATGACAAGTTATAATGACATGACATGGATATGGAAGATAAATCGATATGAAAGGAAACATGACATGGATGACAAGTGATATGGAGGGTGGAAGACACATGGTATAAAGCATGCATTAGATTCTTGTTCTTGCTAAATTTTTCCCCAATACTTTATGCAAGATCAAAGGAAGGTGGATGGATGAAGTGGATAGCATGGAATATAAATGAAGGAATATGATGGCTAAGTGAAAATAGGATAATCAATAATGTATCATATGAATGGAAAAGTCTTTCCCCCAAGTGTACAAGCAAGGGTACATGGATGGATGTGAAAGCTAGTGGATATGAATGGATATGAATGGCCATGGAAATGGAAGTTGATGAAGGTTTATGGATATGAATGGAGGACTCAAGTGTCTCTTTGTGGAAGATAGTACCCCATTGACTAAATGTTTCTTATAGACTATGGCTAACATGTTCCCACTTAAAGACGTTGGTAGGAAAATGGGTAAAGATAATAGAATGGATATGGGTAGGTAGAAGGGGGTTAAGGATTCATGCAAAGGATTCGATTAAATATATGGAATGAGGGATGAAGGTTGGATGAAAGTATGGAATGGAGTCATTATGAGGGAATGTGGGCAAGAACAACATTGGCACACACCTTGAAGGGTGGTGAAAGTTGAAGGATTGAGAGTGGGTTGGGATAATAAACTTGGGCATATAAGGACTAAAAATGGATTTGGAGGATGAATAATGGAGGAATGGATGATGGTGGAATAATGGAGTCTTTTGGATTAGCAAGTTGGGATACCAATTTTGATTTTTTATTTGAATGCATGGATTTTCTTTCTTTCTTTGGAACCCACATTGTTTTCACTTTTCATCTTTCTTTGTAGCCCTTTCATTTTTTCTTAATTGGAACATTCCATTTTCTTGGAAGTGTTTTTCTTTTGATTTTGGACCATATTTTTCTTTATTTTGGCATGTCTTTTTAGTGAGACATGATGATATTTAGGTTTTTGTGGATTCTTCGATTTATGCATTTCTTGTTTGGTATCCCAATTGCTTGGATAGGCCATAGAGGGATTTTATGAAATGAGAGGATTTTGAAGTGGAAGGTATTGGAAGGAATTCAAGGGAATGTGTCTTTTTTGTTCTTGAAAGGGCATGTAAGGATATGCATTAGGAACATATGGGCCCATGATGGATGGAAGGGTTGATGGAGGAGGTGGATGTATTGATCTAAAGGGAGGCCTTTTGTGTTTGAAAGAGCTAACAATGTCTTAAGAAGGAGGTATGTAGCCAAGGCTGTAAGAATTTAGATGTGTTTTAATATTAGGGTGTTCAGGTAAATGGAACTCATGAAGGCGTGTGGTATTGTAGGAGAAAACCAACTTTTATAAAGGTGGATGAACCAAGCTTATATGTTTGTGGTTCATGAATGGGATCTTGTGAAAGTTTAGGATTATCATGTGATGTGAGGGAAATGCTTATACCTTGGGGGTCTTGACTTTAGTGAATGGATGGAAAGCTTTTTTGAATGAATTTATACACTACAATTATGGTATGGAGTTGACAAACTTAGATCATGAGATGGTATGGTGTTGTGACATGGAATGGAATGATGAGATGGACTAGGATCATGAGAGGGAGTACTTTGATCTTCACATAAAGGAGGATCTATGATGTCATCCTTTTGATCAATGAGGTCAATTGTGTGACATGGTTGAATTTCTATAGGTGCTTTGAAGGTAGAAAAACATTAAATGGATGAGCTGGATAAATATGGGATGGATGAGGTGAAAGTGGGTGGAACTAGAAGACTACGACTACCATTTTATGAAATAGGATTTTGCATCGAGTATTGTATTCCTTTCAGGGTGACTTTTGGTGTTCCTTTGGTGAAATAGGATGGATAGTCATTGGTTCAACATGGAAGATATCTTGGTTTCCCTTGCCAATGGAGGAAAAAGATGACATGGAGGGTGACATGAGTTGGGTATAAGCTTCAATGGTATGAGTTGGAGAAATTCAAAAAGATATTGAGGTATGAGATGGAAGATGGAGGATATGTTAGGCTCATCTTGGTCCATGGTTTTAGGTAGGTTTATGTTTTTCTTGCTTGATTAAGCCTTAGATCTTCAATTCCCCATCCCACTACGGAAGATCATACACACCTCCAAGAATATATACATTCTAATCAACTATGGTCTCCAAACGTATTGTTGGATGTTTGATAAATGCACAAACACAAATAATCCGCATGACAGTGAAATGGCTTGCTACAATGAGCACTTTCTGTTTTGTACACTATAACAATGTATTTAAGTCCACCTTCATATTATAAGCTAGAAAACACAGTGGGTTGTGGCTCACTTCTCAATTCCTATTCTATAGACTGTAACAAAACAATGTATTGAAGTTCACCTTCATATTTTATAACAACCATTGGTTTGAGTAAATATTGCATTTGAATATCTCCATACATTTAGAATAGAAAATGCACATAATAGTTGCAAGTTGGAAAACACACAGGGTCTTCACTCACTTCTTAATTCCTATTGAATGCTCAAAGGTGTAGAGTTTGGGGTGGAGTTGCAGTGTGGGGAATACATAAAAGTAACCAGATGGAGGTGAGGGTTGACTAACTAATTGGTTTGTTGTGTGTAGAGGGTTATGGAAGAGTATGCAAGATGTAGGTTGTATAGCACATAGTTTTTTCCAACTTGCAATTATACGTAGACAGTATGGTTGTAATGAAACTCTTGTGTTCTTTAGACAATCAAAATTTAATGAAAGTCACCTACAAAATTTATAACTCTTAGGTGGACTAAAATTTGGGTTTCACAATCGTCATATGATGGTAAAAGAAAATGTACTAAATAGTTGTAGGTTGGAAAAAATAGTGTGGGATGTCAATAGATGCTTTTATGCATCTTGCATTGCATTTTGATGGGCAGCGAGTTGAGGAACACATGTATTGTGATGTTCATTTGTTGTTAACGCTTCGAGCTTGCAAATTTGTAGCCTTTTTTCCTCCTCGATTGTGACTTCCACCAGTAAGAAGACCACTTGGCTGAAAAATGTCCCCTTTCCAGCATCTGAATTGTTGCAAACTCATGCACTACCACATTACACAAATTCCCTCCACCACCAACCTCCAATGCAACTATTTTTGTGGCATCTGAAACATTTATCAGTTGTACAACGAAACCTTTGACTTTTGACCTTTATCAGTTGTGCAACAACACCTTTGAATTTTGACCTATTAGTTGTGCAACAACACCTCCCATTGTTGTCTTTGTTTTATCAAATTCCTATCTTTTAGATTGCATCTCTCTTCGAACAACATCAAGCTCCTCTTCTTTTCACCATGACAACTTCTTGTGTTTTAATTCCTTTTCTAAGTGGTTAATTTTAGTCTTCGGTTGTTCTGCTCTACTTTGAGCATTTCCAACTATCGTTTTTGTAGTATCTTTATCATTAGAGTATGCAAATGTTTCTTTTTGCAAGCTCGTTAGGGAAATTTTCTTCCTTTTCAAATAAGACGTTCATGCCTCCACCCAACTAGTTCTCTTTTTTTGCACTTAGATATGTTATTGCCTTTTCCTTATCATCCATTTCTAATTGTATTTTTTCCATGGAATTGCTAACTTCAGGAATGCTTGGCTTCATTTGTTCAACTCCACTTATAGCATCACCTCTCTCTTTCTTTGCTTGCACAAATTCATATGCAATAGAAAACCTTTCAAGTTAATCCACTTTTGCATTGCCATTTTCCCCTTACATATACTACACATGCTCCTTCCTCCACTTCTATGAGCAGGAACAACCTCTTTAGTCAATACATTATCTATCTCGTTCACTTTGGTCTGCTTCTTCCCAAGTGTTTTTAGAGTAGATTCCTTTTTCATTATATACTTTCCAGTACGTCCTCATTATTTTTTATTACTAGCATGTCATACAATTATCATAACAAATATTTTTAGGATTTTGTCAGATTTTTTGCTGGAAAAGGGATAGATTTTTGAATGTATTGAATACTTTCATGTACCTTTGCAGCTATTTTTTTCCCAACTTTGAGAGTGTATTCATGATTGCATAATCCACATGTTTCTTTTAAAAAGTTATTTGTAACAATTGTTTTTATGATTAAATAATTCATATGTTTCTTTTAACAAGTTATTTGCAACAATTGTATTTATGATTGCATAATTCATATGTTTCACATAAGACTTTCATGTCTCCACCCAACTGATTCTCTTTTTCTGCACTTAGATCTAGGTTTGCAACAGTGAGTGGGTTGCAGTTTTGATAACACCCTATGTTTTCCAATCTGTAGTTTTACAAAACAGTATTCATGTAACTAAGACCTTTTGTTTTCATAAATTTATTACAATATTTATTTATTTTCTCAAGTAGTGGATGAATAAGTAGTTGCAAGTAAATAACTTATTTTTTCTACATGCCCACAATACTATTTTTTATTGACACTTTTTCCCTTTTTTTGACAGTACAACTAAAAATGTTGAACTCAAGGATTCACATCGACCAGCTCCCTTATGACGATCAAGAAAACAATGGTAGTCCATTCACTATGGAGAGGTTGCATTCTACTTTCAAATTCAATTTTAAGATGGCGGAGGATGTGATTTGTAAGATTGGTATATTTTTGGAGCTCATTGAACCTACACTCCCCTATTCAAAGGCCAATGTAGCATGCAGGTTCTTGTCAAACTCCATGGACCTTCTCACAAACCATACTCTAGTTCAAATTCTATGTGCAAAATATGTGTGCAGACATGTGGTAAATCACATACAGCTTGAGGAAGCATTCAAAAGATATGATGTTGATCATGGTGTCTACCCCAATAGTGGCATCTTCTCACATTCATTGCTTCAAACATCCTTGGATATGAGGTGTGTACAAGCAACATTTAGCAGCAGCCTTCAACATGAGGGTCCTCATTTTTTTGACCAAGTAATGAGATTGCATGGTCATGTTGTCGAGCCACACATCAAAGAGGATATACGGGAGATGTATCATGCCCTCCACAGACTACTAGACCACCCCACACTAGTTCTGACAAATGATGAAAAGGTTATTCAATGGCTTGGCACATGATGCTCCTACCATTCCAATCAGGTTACAAATGTAAAGACTGAAAATGTAAAGAGTGAATCTGATTAGGATCTCCAAAGACTTGTTAAATGAAAAATGGAAACTTCAAATTTTATTTTGTATTACTCTTTTGAAACAGTACAGTTGAATGAAAGATATTTTGTATTTCTCTTTATTAGTGTTTATTACTGTATTTTTTATTACTCTGTATTACTCTTTATTACTGTTTATTACCGTTTATTACTGTTTAATACATGAATACTATTTTGTAAAACTACAGATTGGAAAACACATGGTGTTGTAAAAATGACAACCCAATCACTGTTATATAACCAAAACTATTGTTTTGAAACACTACTATTGAATGAGAGATATTTTGTATTACTCTTTATTATTGTTTATTATTGTATTTTGTATTACTCTTATTACTTTATTATTGTATATTATTGTATTTCAATATGGACATTTAAAGGTGAAGTACATCAAACATATGCCCGAAGCATGAGAAATATTTAGTTTTCTAAAGACCCACCTGGGATTGTTTCCTAGAAGCAGGCCTTTGATTATTGCTCCAAAAAACATGCTTTTCCCTTGGGATAGAGAGTTCAAGAAGTGGATTATTGACATTCCAGTCTACATGCTAAACAAATCAACGACCTTTTCAAATGAAATTCATTCAAACTTTGAATATGAAGAGATTACAAAACTGGCTAAGAGCAACCAGATCATGGGAAAAAACTAAAAAATTTGAGGCGTTTGGTGATGCTCTGTGAGTGGCATAGAAGAGAAAGTGTGCTTGTTATTGGATACAATATTTTTGTATACCTAACTTGTGAGACAAATGTGAGCCTTCTTGAAGAGGCTAATCATATTGGAAAACTACTACAGAGCCTAGGCCTCCTCGTTCTTGATGAAGGTTGTCAAGCTCAAAATAGCCGATCAAAGATATAGAATTCATGGATCTACAGGTTGACGAAGTTCTTCATGGATCAAAGATATTGAATTCATGGATCCAAGAAATGGAAATCATGGATCAAAGTTATGGCTAACAACAAGATCTATAGGTTGAGGAAGTTCTTCATGGATGAAATTGGGAATAAAATTGATAATGGAAAAGAGAGTGTTGACCATAGGTTTACTTAAATGTTGAGGTGACTGTCCTACTATTGCTTGAAGGTTCATGACACAATCTACTGAAAACTTCTTGCTCATTCATACATTGTTAATTGTACCTGTGATGTTGCATTGTATATATGTAGGTACTTCACCTTTAAATGTCCATATTGAAATATGTTCCTTTGTGGATTGTTATTTACTTTTGAAACTCATCCATAAACATAAAACTTCATTACCACATGTTTGTCCCTTTATCATTTGAAAGTGTTCAATACATTTAAAACTCTATCCCTTTTCCTGCAAGAAATCCGATAGAATCCCAAAATTATTTGTTATGAGAATTGTATCACATACTAGTAATAAAAAAATATGAAGTACTGGAAAGTATGTAACGAAAAAAGGAATTTTCTCTAAAAACACTTGGAAAGAAGCAAATCAAAGTGAACAAGATAGATAATGTATTAACTGAAGAGTTGTTCTTGCTCATGATAAGTGGAGGAAGGACCATGTACAATATGTGCAAGGGGAAAATGGCAATGAAAAAGTGGATTAACGTGGAAGGTTTTCTATTGCATATGAATTTGTGCAAGCAAAGAAAGAGAGAAATGATGCTATAAGTGGAGTTGAACAAATGAAGCCAAGCTTTCTTGAAATTAGAAAATTCCATGGAACAAATACAATTGAAAATGGATGATAAGAAAAAGGAAATACCATATCTAAGTGTAGAAAAAGAGAATCAGTTGGGTGGAAGCATGAAATTCTTATCCGAAAAGGTAGATAAGTTCCCCAGCAAGCTTGCGAAAAGAAAAATCTGCATACTCTAATGATAAAGATATTGCAAAAACAATAGTTGGAAATTCTCAAAGTGGAGCAGAACAACTAAAGACTAAAATTAACCACTTAGAAAAGGAATTAAAACACAAAAAGAAGTTGTCATGGTGAAAAGAAGAGGAGCTTAATGTTGTTCAGAGAGAGCTGCAATATAAAAGACAAGAATTTGATAAAACAAAGACAACAATGGAAGGTGTTGTTGCACAATTGATAGGTCAAAAGTCAAAGGTGTTGTTGCACAACTGATAAAGGTCAAATTTAAAAGGTGTTCTTGCACAATTGATAGGTCAAAAGTAAAAGGTGTTGTTGCACAATTGATAGGTCAAAAGTTAAAGGTGTTGTTGCGCAACTGATAAAAGTTTAAGATGCCACAACAATAGCTGCATTGGAGGTTGGTGGAGGAAGGAGTTTGTGTAATGCAGTAGTGGATACAAAACAGATAGGAAAGCTCCCACTTCAAATAGGACATATACATACAAGAGTAATGGTTATCCCTTTAAACCAAATCCAAGCCCATACCATTTCTTCAACAACTCAACAATCACCAGCCAAATTGTTGAGCAATGGAAACACAAGGTTGCCACTATCTCTTGTTGCATATGAAGATGAAATTGAACCAACTATCCAATTTGTATTTCGTAGTGGGTGAGTTTGCAGCAATTCAGATGCTACAAAAGGGACATTTTTTAGCCAATTGGTCTTCCTATTGGTGGAAGTGATTGGTGAGGAGGTGAATTGTATGGGCTTGGATGTTGTTTAAAGGTATAATCGTTACTCATGTATGTAGATGTCCTATTTTAAGTGGGAGCTTTCTTGTCTGTTCCGTATCCACTACCATATTACACAGATTCCCTCCTCTACTAACCTCTAATGCAGTTATTATTGTGGCATCTCAAACTTTTATAAGTTGTGCAACAACACCTTTGACTTTTGACCTATCAAAATGCTTTGCAAGACCACTGTAGGTAAGTTGAACATTTCCTGCAACTATTTTTGCATTTGTAGGACCATTATAGGTATGTTGAACTATTTTGAACTTCAACACATTGTTTTGTTATAGTGTTCATAACAAAAAGTGGTCATTCAACAAGAATTGAGAAGTGAGTCACAGCCCGATGTGTTTTCCATCCTGCAACTATTATGTGCATTTTCTATTCCAAACGTATGCCGAAATTGAAATGGAATATTTTTTGAAATTAAGGGTTCTTATAAAATATGAAGGTGTACTTCAATACATTATTTTGTTACAGTTTGCATAAAAAAAGTGCTCATTGAACAAGAATTGAGAAGTGAGTCACAACCCTGTGTGTTTTCGATCTTGCAACTATTATGCGCATTTTGTGTTCCAAACATATGAGCAAACATTGAAATGGAATGTTTGTTGAAAGTAAAGGGTTGTTAAAAAATATGAAGCTCAACTTCAATACATTGTTTTGTTACAGTCTGTATAAGAAAAAATGCTCATTGAACAAGAATTGAGGTGTGAGTAAACCCTAGGTGTTTTCCATCTGCAACTTTTTTGTGCATTTTTTGTTCCAAATGTATGACGATATTAAAATGAAATGTTTGTTGAAAGTAAGGGCTGTTAAAAAATATGAAGGTGAAGTTCAATACATTGTTTTGTTACAGTTTGTATAACATAAAGTGCTCATTGAACAAGAATTGAGATGTGAATAAACCCTACGTGTTTTCCATTCTGCAAATTTTTTGTGCATTTTCTATTCCAAACATATCAGGATATTAAAATGGAATGTTTGTTGAAAGTAAGGGTTGTTAAAAAATACGAAGGTGAAGTTCAATACATTTTTTTGTTGCAGTCTGCATAATAGAAAGTGCTCATTGAACAAGAATTGAGATGTGAATAAACCCTGCGTGTTTTCCATCCTACAACTTCTTTGAGCATTTTTTGTTCCAAATGTATGACGATATTAAAATGGAATGTTTGCTAAAAGTAAGGGTTGTTAAAAAATATGAAGGTGAACTTCAATACATTGTTTTGTTATAGTTTGCATAATAGAAAGTGCTCATTGAACAAGAATTGAGATGTGAATAAACCATGTGTGTTTTCCATTCTACAACTTTTTTGTGCATTTTCTATTCCAAACGTATGAGGATATTAAAATGGAATGTTTGTTGAAAGTAAGGGTTGTTAAAAAATATGAAGGTGAAGTTCAATACATTTTTTTGTTATAGTCTGCATAACAAAAACTGCTAATTGAACAAGAATTAAGATGTGAATAAACCCTGCATGTTTTCCATCCTGCAACTTTTTATGCATTTTTTGTTCCAAACATATGACAATATTAAAATGGAATGTTTGTTGAAAGTAAGGGTTGTTAAAAAATATGAAGGTGAACTTCAATACATTGTTTTTTTACATTATTCATACTAGAAAGTGTTCATTGAACAAGAATTGAGAAGTGAGTCACAACCCTGTGTGTTTTCCATTTCCTGCAACTTTTTTCTACATTTTTTGTTCACAAAACGTATGACAATATTGAAATGGAATGTTTGTTGAAAGTAAGAGTTGTTATAAAATATGAAGGTGAACTTCAAAACATTGTTTTGTTGCAATCTACATAATATAAAGTACTCATTGAACAAGAATTGAGAAGTGAGTCACAACCCTGTGTGTTTTCCATTTCTTGCAATTTTTTCTTGCATTTTCTATTCCAAACGTCTAATGATCTTGAAATGGAAAGTTTGTTGAAAGTAAGGGTTGTTATAAAATATGAAGGTGAACTTATAAACATTGATTTGTTACAGTCTACATAACAAAAAGTGTTCATTGAACAAGAATTCAGAAGTGAGTCAACAATCCTGTGTGTTTTCCATTCTTCAACTATTATGTGCATTTTCTATTCCAAATGTATGACGATATTGAAATGGAATCTTTGTTGAAAGTAAGGGTTATCAAATATGAAGCTCAACTTCAATACATTGTTTTGTTACAATTTGCATAACACAAAGTGCTCATTGCATGTGCTTACATTTGTAAGTAAGTTTGACATAAATAATAAGACTTGAGGTGGCATTGCCTACCATTATTTGATGGAATTTGACATTGTTTATAATGAAATTTTACATGGCAACAAAAAGTGTCATGAAATCTGCAAGAACATAGTCTTATATATTTTTAATTAAGAGGGGTAAACGCTTTTGACCTGGAGCTATATGAACTAGTGAGGTCACAAACAGGGGACCTCATCCCCAATACAAATTTTCAAAAACAACACCCCAAAGGGATTGGAGCCTTGATGGCAAGATTAACAATGCAACTTAACAATCACACCATGCCACTATTGGCAAAAGACCGTAGTCTTCAAACATACCAAACTAGTGTAATTCCACATGATAATTGTTCAATAATTACATGATCAAAGATAATGTAATTCCACACCATAATTATTTAATAATTACATGATCAAAGATAATGTAATTATGCACCATAATTTTTCAATAATTACATGATCAAAGATAATGTAATTGCACACCATAATTGTTCAATAATTACATGATCAAAGATAATGTAATTCCACGCCATAATTGTTCAATAATTACATGATCAAAGACTGAATGGAAAATGACTATTGTCAACCTCTCTCATCCTCTCCTATAGTGCCTTTTATGTGCAATTGAGGAGATGGTTAGACAAAATCTTATAGGATTTTTTGGGTCCTTGGCATTGACGATGGGGTGATTCCACTTGCACGGATCCTCATTGTTGTACGTGTAACAAGAGGGTTCGGGGAAGCCTTTTCTTCAATCATTGCACTTTCAAAACCTTCAACCTATAAGAAACCCATTAATATAAATGACTACGTTCAACAATTAACATATGGATATAAGGAAACAACAACAACAGATCTAAACGCAGAGAAAGAGAATCAATAGGGGGAGAGATGAAAGTCTTATCTGAAAACACAGACAACTTTTGTAACACATTTATATATACAAAATGAAATCGTTTATATGTACTTGTGGAGGAGAAATACAATTGGAAGTAGATGAGAAGGAAAAGGAAAAATTAGATAGACCAAGAAATGTTGCCAATAATCAAGGCCCAATTTTATCGCTTCTTTGATAGAAATTGAGTAGGCTAGTGTGAAGAATCAATAAAATTGGATCTTGATCTTATTAGCGACATTTTTTCACACCCGCCACTTCCTTGTTCATCCTTGCCTTAAATGTGGAGAATGTTAACGTCACATCAAATTGAAATGCATGCAACTAATTCATTCAAAATATGAAAATACTCGCTCAAAAGCAGATTTCAAAATTACCCTTTCTTTCACTTTCTTCCTCTAAAATAACTAGGGATAGTGTGTTTTCCAATATACTGTCAAAATCAACATATTCGTAATAGAAATGAAAATTTCTAAATGAAATCACAAAGATACTCTAAAATTTGAGCAAAAAGTGATTACAATGACACATAAAAGTATTCAAGATATTGAAAACTCAATCCAAGAAATGTCGCAAATAAGGTCAAGGCCTGATTTTGTCCACTACCTTGCCAGAAATTGAGAAATTGGAAACTCATTGTTCTATTACATCAATGTAGTAGGATAATGAATTTCTCGTTTCTCAAAGATTTTTGCCTAGGAAAACAATCTCCTCCTTAGGAACCCTTTCGTCTTGCTACCTTGTCAAGGCACATTTTCCTGTCCCAAATGGACACTAACTTTCTCGTGCCCACCACTTCCTTGTCCATCCTAGCCCTCTAATGCCAGGAATGTAAATGTCACATCAAATTCAAACACACGCAACCAATTCATTCAAAATATCAAAATACACATTAAAAAGTAGATTTCAAAATTACCCTTTCTCCCACTTTCTTCCACTTTCCCTTTTAAAGTATGCATCTGTGGTTGCCTGTAATATGTAAAAAAGTTGCAAGTTTTATGGTATAGTTAAAGTTCCAAAATTTATTACACTATCTATTGTAAGAAAGCATATAGTTTTTCAATCATAAGAAACAAAATTTTAAGGTGGAGTTCCTTACATTCTTGGCATAGGAAACAAAAACTTTTGATAAGCAAATAACTGACAAGGGATAGTGTGTTTTCCAACATTGCAAATAATGTGAGCATTTTTTTTTGTCGTAATCAGATGAAGATAGTGAAATGCCATTTTTACTATTACAGATAACATTTAATACGATTATTCATTTGAAAGTATCCATGATGAGAAAAATAGTTGACCTTAAACGATTTAAATGTCAACCCTTTTCTTTCATTTATAAGCAAGCTACCATAAACAATAAGACTTCAGGTGGCATTGCCTATCGATATATTTCATATTAATATAAATAGAATGCACATTATAAACACACAACCAAATGATTATTGTTACAGTTTGCATAACATAAAGTGCTCATTGAACAATAATTGAGAAGTGAGTCACAACCTTGTGTGTTTTCCATCCTACAACTATTATGTGTATTTTTTGTTCTAAATGTATGACAATATTGAAATGGAACATTTGCTGAAAGTAAGGGTTGTTGAATACATTCATACTGTTAATATAATTGCCAGTGGGGTATACATAAAAGTATCCAAAATCAACTAAGGTGTCACCAACCAATTAGGTTCTTACTATGTAAGTAACCCAAATGTTTTCATTACATTCATACTATCTATATGTAATTGCAGGTTCGAAAACATTGGGTGTTATAAAACCTGCAACCCAAATATTATTTTCAAACCCTTTACAAGTAACAAACCAATTGGTTACTCACCCCTCAAGTGAATTTGGATAGTCTTATATATCCCTGACTTGCAACTCCCTACAGAATGAGAAAACCAAAAACACAGAGTGTTTTCCAAGAATAGTACTTGTTACAATTTAAAACGCATGTCTTAATCACAACAATGCCCTTCCCTCCCACAACAAACGGATAACTTCTCTCACAAAGGAAAAAAAAATCAACATAATTTGATGTGACGAGACACCTCCTTGCTTTCCTCATCGTGACATTTCCTCCCATCTACTAGTTTCATCACTTTTATCATCCATCTTGGTGGGCCCTGCACTATGCCGTCTCATCATGTTATGTATGTTTCTATGTATGTTTTTATGAATTTTTGAACATGTACATAGGTGTGTTTTGTTAGGAGATTAATTGTGTCCATACAGGGTTTTACAACATTGTGTGGGTTGAAGGTTTCATAAATCATGCACTCACATCCCAATGTGTTTTCCAACCTGTAATCATACAAAGTGTCAATGGTTGTTGGAAAACACTTGGTGTTTAAAAATGGTGCCTTTCATTGCATTCCTATAGTCTAAATAACAAAAGATTTTCAAGATGAATAATCATATTTTTGTGTAAAATTCCAGGTTGCAAAACATCGGTTTTTTGAAATCTGCAACCCACACAATGTTTTAAAACCCTTTACAAGTGACAACCTAATTAGTTACAAACCCCTCACCTCAATTCCATTGGTTTTTTGTCTCTCCCACCTGCTCTCAAACCTTTTGCTTTCAACTTGCAGAATGAGAAACCCCACAACACATAGTGTTTTCCAATAACAATACTTCTTACATATTAAAATGCATGTCTTAATGGGAGAAGCTAACTCGTAGACAAAACACTCCTATGTATGTAACATGATATTGTACTCCCCATCCCCCATCCCACGCGCTGGACAAAAGGCATTGACGGAAAGACTTGACAGATGGTTAGCCATGTGTCATCACGTGTCCGTAGCTAGAAAAGGATGTGCGACCCTGGTGGGAAAGTCAAAAAGCTAGACAAAACAGACCTAAACATTTCCATTTTCCACATTTTCATTTTGTAGTTTGTTGGGTGGGGAGGGATGCACGAGCAACATAATGGAGTTGTAGGTGGTCAAACTAGAGTAAAAAAAATTCATTTTTTTATGTACATAGGTGCGTTTTGTCTACATTTTTGCCACGTTTGGAGAGCTAAAAGTCACCATTTGTGATATTTCATTTTGCAGTTTGTTGGGGAGTGCAGGCGACGAAATGGAGGCCAAATGAGAGAAACACATTCGACAGGTGCAATGACTAGCCAACAGGTATGCATATTTTCCATTCTGTAGGAATTGTGAAGCACGACTGTTAAATGGGTTTCTGTGAAGCATTGAACAATATTTAAATGGGTTTTTTGAAAAGCATTGAATGACTATTGGTTAAAGAAAAAGGGTTTTCATTGATGGAAAAATAAAATGTTTTGTTTGCATGTAGGGTTTTCCTTTCAAATGCATAGCTATTTAAGTTTTTTTATTTTAAGGGTTTTCAAATTTCACTGTGAAGAATTCAACGACTATTGGTTGGGAAGATGGGTTTTCATTGATGCCGAACAAGAGCCAAAAGTATACAATACCTAAATGCATTTAATAGGCATGGAGGCTAGCTAGTAGGTATATAAATCTGTCATTTCTATATCTGCCATGCTTAGTAAGAAAATGGGTTTTCATTGATGAGAAAATAAAGGGTTTTCCTTGCGTAAAGGGTTTTCATTTGAAATGCAAAGCTCTTTATGTGTTTTTGTGTAAAGGGATAATTAAAAGGATGTAGTATCATCATTCACTACTGTTTTGAGCATTTCCTTGTAACACTCACACTTCGAGGAGGAAACATCCTTCATGTAAAATTTTGGGATATAATAGGCACACAATAATGTAACATTTAAAAAAAAATTCAACTAGAAATTATTTGCATTTGCCACATTAAGCATCTCATCTATAAAAATATCATAACTTTTTAATGCAAAATAAATTTTGGAAGTTTAACTAACCAGTACACTTGCAATTCAAGCTATGATGGCTAAAATCACCTATATTTAGTGCAGAAGCTTCACATCTCCTAAAGCGTCCTTCTCAATCCACCTACCCTTGTTTTATTCAATTTTATTTCCTCAAATATATCAACCACCTGGAAGGAAGACATGTGTTAGCGATAGATTAAATTAACAAATTAAAGACATTTGGTGCTAAAAGAATTTTTTTTATTCCAAATTTCACCAATATACAATTATGTGTTGTTGTGAGCGCAAAATGCCAACTTGTACAAACAATAAACAAACATATTAAATTGTAAAATGGGAATTTAATTTCCAATTTAACCTATCACTAACACTAGTAATATATATCAACAGTTATATCTGCCATTCTGCCATTCTGCAGGAACTATGAAGCACTAAACATTCATTTAGATATATAAAAAAGTAATCTCTCCTAACATATGAAAGAGGTCATAACTTGCAATAATAAATAAGGGCATAGAAGACATACAAGAAGGATACCACATACCACTATCAGACTTCTATTTATATCCCATGTCTCTCAATGAACATCTAAATGACATATTAGTATTGTAACCATTGTTCAATGATATTGTAAACTGAACCATTACTTGTACAAATGACAAAAAATACAGATCATTGCAAGAATAAAGGTTAAAAAGTCAACAAAAGCCTTGGTGATCACCTTGATTGACCAAAAAATAGCAATTAATTTGCCGACAAAACACACTTATGTACATACAAAAACGCATAAAAACGTACACAAAAACATACATAAAAAAACATGACATGAAAAGAAGGAAAAATAGGATGCTAGTGCAGAAAAGAGAATCAGTTGGATGGAGACATGAGAGTCCTATGTGAAAAGGTAGAAATTTTTTGTAAACAACTTATTAAAAACAAAACATCTACATTCTCTAATCATAAAGACACTCTCAAAGCTGAGAATAGTACTTGGGTTACATGTTTCATAACACATACTATTTTCCAACATGCAATTATATATAGACAACATGCTTCTAATGAAAACCTTAAAGTTGTAGACAGTAAGAATGTACTAAAGTCCATTCACCTTCACAATTTATAGCAACTCTTACACAAAAAAATTGCAATTCAATTTCCTCATATGATTTAAAAATAAATGCATAATATAATTTGTAGGTTGGAAAACACAATGTGGTTTACCATTATTTCATTTTGTAGATTGAAAGTTACATGGTTGAAAGCATGGGTAGGAATGTCTTGAAAAGCTTTTGTTAATTAGGCAGTAGGAATGCAATGAAAGGCACCGTTTTATAAAAACCCACTGTTTTCCAACAACCATTAAAACTTTGAATGATTGCAGGTTGGAAAACATCGTGGGAGGTGAATGCATGATTTATGAAGTCTCCAACCCACACAATGTTGTAAAACCCTTTATAGACACAACTAATCTCCTGACAAAACACACGTATGTACATACAAAAAATGCATAGACATACATAACAACATACATAGAAACATACATAACATGATGAGATGACAGTGTAGGGTCTGCCAAGAAGGATAATAAAAGTGATGAAACTGACAGATGGGAGGAAACACCATAGCGAGGAAAGCGAGGAGGTGTCTCATCACATCGAATTGCGCCAGCGTTTTTTTCCTTGTGCGAGAAGCTATCCATTCACTGCGGGAGCGAAGGGTGCTAATATGATTAAGACACGTGCTTTACATTGTAACAAGTACTATTCTTGGAAAACACTCCGTGTTCTGGGTTTTCTCATTCTGCAAGTTGAAAGCAAAACATTGGAGCGCAAGGGGGCATTGCAAGCGAGGGAGATGACCAACGGAGTCGAGGTGAGGGGTCTCTAACCGACTTTATGTACATAGGTGTGTCAGCTCAGTTTTCTTGACTTACCAATTGGGCTATTACATCTAGAGAGTTTTACAACACTGTGTGGGTTGTAGATTTCTTATAACTCAGTGTTTTCCAATCTCATTACATTCTTACTATCTAATTCACAAAAGGTTCTCAAGGCAATCACAAATCATACTAAATTGAGGTGAGGGGTGAGTAACCAATTGGGTTGTTACTTGTAAAGGATTTTAAAACATTACGTAGGTTGTAGATTTTGAAAAACCAGTGTTTGCAACCTAGAATTTTACAAAATAGTATGAATGCAATTTAGATAGTACAAATAATGTGAGCATGAGTTGTCATTTTTAGAGCTTTTTTCTGGCACGAGAATTGGAGGTGGACTGACATGTGCATTTTTAGTTTGGAGTAATGGGGGAAAACACTCTGCGTTTCATGTCTGCACATTGAAAGCTGAAGGTTGGAGTGCACGTGTAGGAGTTGGAGGAGAAAACTAGTGTTTTGAAACCTAAAATTTTACAAAATGGTATGAATTTAATTTAGATAGTACAAATATAATGAAAGGCACCTTATAACAAGTCTTACGTAGAGTAAAAATTGTGTTTCAATTTCTTAATGTGATCCAAACATACATGCACAGTATGATTGCAGGATGGAAAACACAATGGGAGGTGAGGTGAAAACATGATTTATGAAACCTCCAACCCACAAAATGTTGTAAAACCATCTACACACTGAAGCCAAATACCTTACCAGGTGTTTACAAATGATGCCTATCACCATACTCCTACGGTATAAAAACACAAAGCTTTTCAATACATTCATATTGTTTTGTAAAATTGTAGGATGCAAAAGGCTGTGTTTTACAAAACCTGCAACCCACCTAATGTTTCAAAATTTAGACCCCAGTATTTGAGGGACATTTACGTGCATTTTGTCTATTATCTATTTCCCCCGCGCTTGTTCCCAACAAACTGCAAAATGAAATGTGGAAAATGGCGACATTTAGGGCATTTTATCTATTCCTTTTTGACTTTCCCGCTACCTGTGCCTCCTTTTCTGGCAATGGACACGTGATGGCACACGACTAACCATCCATCAAGTCTTTACATTGGTGCATTTTGTCCATTGCATGGGATGGGGAATGGGGGTTATGATATAACGTTAGATACATAGACTCATTTTGTCTACACTTTAGCTTCTCCCCTAACGGTATACTATACTAGTATTAGAGGCTGGTTCATATAATATACTAGTATTTTAGGGAACATCTGAGAGGAGACAGTGTGTTTTCCAACACTGCAAATAATGCAAACATTTTATTTAAACACAAGGATCTGACTAACTCCTAGACAAAACACACCTATGTACATACAAAAACACATGAAAACATACATAACAACATACGGTTACATACATAGGTTCATTTTTTCTACACTTTAGCTTCTCCCCTAATGGTATACTATACCAGTATTAGAGGCCGATTAATATGATATACCAGTATTTCAGGGAACGATTGAGAGGAGATCATGTTTTCCAACATTGCAAATAATGTGAGCATTTTATTTAAACACAACAATGGAAGTTGTGATTTTGAAGACATTCATACTATTTTGTAACATTCCATGTTGCAAAAGAGTACGTGTTAAGAAGCAAGCAACCCACTGTGAGACAACCCCTTACATTTAAACAAGGAGATTCAAATAACTGAAAACCCACATTATGTTTTCCAAAATACAACTATTTTGTGCACTTTTTTTTTCAATCATCCGAAATTTAAACACAACAATGGAAGGTGTGATTTTGATGAAATTCATATTGTTTTGTAACATTCCATGTTGCAAAACCGTACATGTTAACAAGCAACCAACCCACTGTGACACAACCCTTTACATTTAAATTGAAAAGAGACAGTGTGTTTTCCAACACTGCAAAAAATAATGCAAGAATTTTATTTGTTCCAATCAGATGAAGAAAGTTAAATGCCATTTTGACTGAAGCAAAGAGTTGTTGAAAATGAGAATGTCAATGGGAAGATAAAAGATTTTGTTTGTGTGTATGGTTTTGGGTTTTTTGTCCATTCCAAATTTTGATTTTGAAAACCCATCGGCTCATAATGTTTTTTGAAATCTACAACCCACATAATGTTTTTTGAAAACCCATCTTCACAACACAAAAACCCACATTTTTAATTCCACTAAACTTCTCGTCAATGAAAACGCATCTTCACAATGAACAACCAAAGGAAAAATTTAAATTGCAAAATGTAATGTGGCAAATGGTGACGTTTAGCTCTCCAAACGTGGAAAAAATTAGACAAAACACACCTATGTACAAAAAAATGGATGGGTTTTTACTGGTTCGGCTGCTTGCAACTCCATTTCGTCACCGTTTACAACTCCATTTTGTTGCCTGCACATCCCTCCCCAACAAACAACAAAATGAAAATGTGGAAATGGGGTGACATTTAGGTGCCATTTGTCTACCTTTTTGACTTTCCTGCCGGGTCGCACATTGTTTTCCCCTCACCTCAACACATACAAAACAACATGAAAACCCCTTTATTTTCCCAATGAATGAAAACCCATCTTCCCAACCAATAGCCATTCAACTTTGCACAGTCAAATTTCAAAACCCTCGAAAAAAAAATTCATAGATAGCTATGCTAAAAACCCTACATGCAAACAAAACATTTTATTTTCATTTCACAAAAAACCCATTTAACAACTATGCTTCATAGTTCATTGCTTCACAGAAACCCATTTAACAGTTGTGCTTCACAGTCCCTACATAATGGCAAAATGGTATATACAATGGCAGATACATACTTGTTGGCGCTGCGCCTGTCAAATACGTTGCTCTTGTTCGACCTCCATCCCGTCGCTTGCGCTCCCCAAAAACTGCAAAATATAATGTGGCAAATGGCGATGTTTAGCTCTTCGGACACGACAAAAATTAGACAAAACACACCTATGTACAAAAAAATGGATAGGTTTTTACTAGTTTGGCTGCCTGCAACTCCATTTTGTCGCCGCCTGCAACTCCATTTTGTCGCCGCTTGCAACTCCATTTCCTCGCCCACGTACCCCTCCCTAGCAAACGACAAAATGAAAATGTGGGAATGGGGAGATGTTTAGGTGTGTTTTGTCTACCTTTTTAACTTTCCTGCCGGGCTGTGTGTCGTTTTCTGGTGTGGACACTTGACTGCATGTGGCTAACCGTCTGTCAAGTCTTTCCGTCAGAGCCTTTTGTCCATCGCGTGGGATGGGGTGTGGGGGGGTACAATATCATGTTACATACATAGGTGTTTTTTTGTCTAGGAGTTAGCTTACTCCTAAATAAAACTCATTCCAATAATAATGTAAAGACAAGTACTAATAACAAAACAAAATATATAAATAAAAATAAAATATATTGATACATATATATTAAAAAAATAATTGAGAAAAATATGTATTTAAGATAGGTATCTATATACATAGGTGTTTTTTTGTCTAGGAGTTAGCTTTCTCCTAAATAAAACTCATTCCAATAATAATGTAAGACAAGTACTAATAACAAAACAAAATATATAAATAAAAATAAAATATATTGATACATATATATTAAAAAAATAATTGAGAAAAATATGTATTTAAGATAGGTATCTATATACATAGGTGTTTTTTTGTCTAGGAGTTAGCTTTCTCCTAAATAAAAATCATTCCAATAATAATGTAAAGACAAAGTACTAATAACAAAACAAAATATAAAAATAAAAATAAAATATATTGATATATATTAAAAAAATAATTGAGAAAAATATGTATTTAAGATAGGTATCTATATAATTTAATTCTACATCAAAAAAATTTAATACTTCGTACACGCTAAATAAAACCAAATCAAGATATTTATCTTCCAAGAAAAAATATCAGTTTCTTTATGGTTTGTCCAAAAAAAGCACGTTGGAGAAATCTGTCTCCCGTTCTTGACATATATACACACACGTCCTACGAGGGGATACTTCGTACACATATACACTGTATATACGTCCCGCTCCGCACGCGTCCCAGCCACGCCCATAACCTCAAATAGCCTTTGAAAATGGGTTTGAGGACGATTCGACGAGGCACACATTATTATTGTGTATGAGCCCATGATGGACCATGGAGCATGTATGACGGATCATGTATGTATGAGCTTATACGCATATATTTCCAGCGTTAAAAGGCGCTGATGCTGGCGTACGGTGAACCCCATCACTGATAAAGAAGCAAGGCCAGCAACAACAGCCCACTGCAAAAGGAGAAGGTCGGCAAAACTCAGAAGACTGAAATCTGAAGCCAAGGCCAAGGCAGAGGCAGGCAAGCAAGCGTGGAAGAAAAGAGAGAGGAGGAGGAGGAGGAGGAGGAGGAAGAGGAGGAGGATCTGATTCCGGCTTAGCAAGATGCAGAGACCGCCTATGCCGGAGGACTATACTCTGAAGGAAACGTCCCCCCACCTGGGGGACGGGCGGGTGAGAAGCAGTGGGTGGGGCGGTGGCGAGCGCAGCACCTCGACCTATGACCTGGTGGAGCAGATGAAGTATCTGTATGTGCGGGTGGAGAAGGCTAAGGACCTCCCGGCCAAGGACATAACGGGCAGCCTGGATCCTTACGTAGAAGTGAAGCTGGGCAACTACAAGGGCACCACCAAGCATTTCGAGAAGAAGATGAACCCGGAATGGAAGCAGGTGTTTGCCTTCTCCAAGGAGCGCATCCAGAGTACCTTCCTGGAGGTCACTGTGAAAGATAAGGACCTTGTGAAGGACGACTTCGTGGGGCACGTTGTCTTCGACCTGAACGAGGTGCCCACCCGGGTGCCGCCGGACAGCCCCCTAGCGCCGCAGTGGTACAGGCTGGAGGACCGCAAGGGGGAGAAGGTGAAGGGTGAGATAATGCTCGCCGTCTGGATGGGAACTCAAGCGGACGAGGCCTTTCCGGAGGCGTGGCATTCGGACGCCGCAACGGTCCATTCTGAGGGCGTGACTAGCATCCGATCCAAGGTTTATCTCAGCCCTAAGCTCTGGTACGTTAGGGTTAATGTCATAGAGGCACAGGATCTCCAGCCCTCTGATAAGGGCCGCTACCCGGAGGTGACGTGTAAGGTGCAGCTAGGGAACCAGATGCTCAAGACGCGGCCTTCGGCCACTAGGACTACCAGTCCCTTGTGGAACGAGGATCTCGTTTTTGTGGCGGCCGAACCGTTTGAGGAGCATCTCGTGCTCAGCGTGGAGGATCGGTCTGCACCTAACAAGGATGAGGTTATGGGTAAGTGTATTATTCCCCTGGGGACTGTTCCCAAGCGGCTTGACTATAAGACTGTGAATTCGAAATGGTATAATCTTGAAAAGCCTAGCCTGGTTGACACGGAGCCCAAGAAGAAGGAGATTAAGTTTGCCAGCAGGATTCATCTGAGGATTTGCTTGGACGGGGGTTACCATGTATTGGACGAGAGTACGCATTATAGTAGCGATCTGCGGCCCACTGCGAAGCAGTTGTGGAAACCCCCCATTGGGATTTTGGAGGTGGGGATCTTGAGTGCCCATAATCTGCTGCCCATGAAGACAAAGGACGGAAGGGGGACTACAGATGCATACTGTGTGGCCAAGTATGGGTCGAAGTGGATCAGGACGAGGACAATTATTGATTCATTTAGTCCCAGGTGGAATGAGCAATATACTTGGGAGGTCTATGACCCTTGTACTGTGATTACAGTTGGCGTTTTCGACAATTGTCACTTGCATGGTCATGGTGGCGTGAATGGAGACAAAGGCGGCGGGGGCGGACCTTCGGGCAAGGATCTCAGGATTGGGAAGGTGAGAATTAGGCTCTCGACCCTAGAGACCGATAAAATTTACACTCATCAGTACCCCTTGCTGGTTCTGCATTCCTCCGGGGTGAAAAAGATGGGAGAACTTCAAATGGCCGTGAGGTTCACGTGTTCTTCCCTTGTCAACATGATGGCTATCTACACCATGCCGCTGCTGCCCAGGATGCATTACATGTATCCATTGAGTGTGGGCCAGCTAGAAAGCCTGCGGTACCAGGCGATGAACATTGTCGCGATGAGGCTGAGCAGAGCCGAACCTCCGCTTCGCAAGGAGGTCGTAGAGTACATGATTGATGTGGATTCTCACATGTGGAGCATGAGGCGCAGCAAGGCCAACTTTTTCAGGATCATGGGTGTGCTGTCAGGGTTCATAGCCGTGACTAGGTGGTTTGGGGAGATTTGCTATTGGAAAAACCCTGTGACAACGGTGCTAGTCCACATCCTGTTCCTGATTCTGGTATGGTACCCTGAGCTCATTCTGCCCACTGTTTTCCTTTATATGTTCTTGATTGGAATATGGCATTACCGCTGGAGGCCACGGCATCCTCCCCACATGGACACCCGCCTCTCGCATGCAGAGGCGGTGCATCCTGATGAGCTTGACGAGGAGTTTGATACATTTCCGACTTCAAAGGGTTCAGATGTTGTAAGGATGCGGTATGATAGACTGAGGAGTGTTGCAGGTAGGATACAGACTGTGGTTGGTGACTTGGCGACCCAGGGGGAAAGGTTTCAGGCACTCTTGAGTTGGAGGGATCCTAGAGCTACTACCATATTTATTACTTTTTGCTTGTTTGCTGCCATTATTCTCTATGTCACACCTTTCAGAGTAATGGCTGTGATTGCAGGCTTTTACATATTGCGCCATCCTCGTTTTCGATACAAACTTCCTTCTGTTCCACTCAATTTCTTCAGGAGGTTGCCTGCACGAACGGATTCTTTGTTGTAAGCAGTTGAAGCTATTATTCATTTCTTGGGTTATGTTTTTTCATGTTGTTTTATCAATCACTATTCCTCTGCCAACAAGCCCAACTTCCCAGGCTGCTGCATCATTTTGGCACTTTATACAAAAGATATGTCAGGATGGCATTTTGGCTTGACAAGACAGATCATTGTTTAACTTTTGTTTTGAGCAGAAAACTTAATGTCAAATTTTTTTGTAACTCCAATTATGGAATTGATATTAGGCGGAGTTTATGGTACTGGGAAGAAGATATGATGTATACACTTACTGCATGTTAGTGGAGCTTGTGAATTATGTCTTTATATTTTTATCCCGGAACTTTATACAGGGAGATTTGTACAGTGAGGTGGACCCTGTTTTTGGCAATCCATTTGCTTTTGAAACGGTTCCTTTCCTTTGTTAATAAACAGTAGGTGCAGAATTTATGCCAATTCAAAGATTTATGTTTTGTGTCGTGCTGCCATGCAGGTATGCTGAATGTTTTGATTGGCAAGCAAACAACAATGTGATTCTTAATCGAATATTTCTGTTTTTCGGGGGACAGGCCATATTTTTATTAGGATTGGGAATGTTCATATTAATGCAGCTTTCCTTTTTTATGTTTGAAGCAATCAGTGCAGTTTCTTTTACTAGTTTCCGTTGTCTATGCCTGAAAAACAACAAATTACCAAGAAATTTTGAAACTCTCCATTTTCATTGTAGACAAATGCTTTCCTCCTTAAATGGCTGGTTGAATTGCTTGTGTTTCCATTGAAGTGATATGAAATCGAATGTTTAGCAATTTTTAGCAAGGTTACAATTTTCAGCAAGTTTAGCTTTGTAAACTTGCTTAAGGTTTGTTTATATATTTCTTAAAAAAAGTCTTTCTATTTGGTCATTGTTGCGAGAGAACTGAAAATATAATGTTTCTCCAACAAGACTCTCGCATATGCTATACACTGTTTCATATAAAATAATCCTAAATCATTGCAAAGTTATACTGCTAAAACCATTTGCCTTTCGTGGCTTGAGAAGTTTGCATCACCAGTCATAGGCATTAAAATATATTGCTGAAAACATTTAATGTTTTGTCAGAACATGCAATTTAATAATGTCGTTTCTCTGCTTAGTCCAGTTCAATGATTCTGCATGTTAGAATGACTGTTTTCTATTGCTATATAATGCAGTCAATGTATTTGAATTTTATTTCTCTTCTGATCTCTCTCAAGAAGATTGTATTTTGGTTGAATCTTTCTTGTCTTGATTATTGCAGGTAGGTAGAAAAGGCTTTGGATAAAGTAAATGAAGGAGCTTCTTGAAGTAATGGTTTGTAGTTTATAAGCAACTTTGAAATGTTCTTATTCCCCAATAAATGCCGTGGATGAATCCTAGTGTTTTATTTGAATTCAAAAAGATCATTTTTGCATTATTTGCTATGGAGAAGGGGGAGCGTGGTCATGACTCAAAAACTTAGATCCTCTGAAAATTTTGAACTCCACCCATAGATCCGCTCCTAAGTACATCAACAGTACAGAAAACTGCAACAGAATCAGTAATATGTTGAAGGGCAAGGGAGGTGTTATATGCTCATCTTTACAACATCAGTTTCCATCATGAGTGGAATCATTAAAAGAGAATCATTGTGAACAGGACGTGCACAACCCAAGACACCACGTCCTAGCCTTTGTACTAAACTTTTAACTCTACCTGGGAGATTCTTAGTTTCCTCAAATCCCTTCCAGTCTCCAGCACTGAGACCTATGAAGAGCTTCCCTGTGTCACGGTTGCACTTGTTGAAATCAGTAGAGGAATCTTACTGGTGCTTTTTTACCTTACCAGATTTGCTTTCATTTTGTACAGAAGATGTATCTAAAGCAATGCATTCTGATTCCGTAATAAAACTGAAGTAGTTCACCAAGAGAAGGTAACTTGTTGAAGCTGTGCATAATGAGAGCATTCTTATGATATCTCTGTAGGGATATCCATGGGGCCTTTTTGCATTCTATCAGTTGGTCTGTTCTAATTGTTACCATTGTGTTTTTGTCTGATCAGCTGCCCTGTAACATCAGAGACCTTAACAGGATAAGAAATTTTTATGTTGTACCATCAATAGTGACAAATTTCGATATGGACCAAAACAGTGACTGGACCATCAGATATGACTGACTTCCATTAATTTTTCTCTGTTCTCTGTTCTCATTAGCTTCGTTTGTATCCAATATCAGATAAGTAATTGACTGCGTCATAAATAGGATAAGGATAAAAATATGTTTTGATATTCTTATGAGCAACCAAAACTTTTCAGACATGAGGTTTAACATCTGGAGCTAGGGAAGCTTCTTCCAGATTCAAGGTTTTGGCGTTTGTGTTACCATTTTTTTTTTCTATAAATTTTCAACTCGTATAAAATCTTTTATCGCTAAGGTTCTCTTGCACCGAGACTTTAGCTTTTTATATAAATTATTTTGATTTTAGATTAAATTAATAAAATGTTTTTTAATAATTTAGAAAAGTATATGTAAGAGTTACATAATTTTAATTTTAGTCATTGATATGAAAGGTGTGTTGCTTCAAATAATTAAAAATTAATAGATCTCTAACGTATAGGTTAAGTTATAATTTTTTAGTATCTATATCTTATAGAATAGTTAATTTTTTATTTAATTAAATAAACCAGTTTATTACTTTTATTGGTCCTAGAATATAATATTGTCTCAATCATATTCAATGTGTTAAATATATTTTTGTGAAAGAAAATCTATTGTACGCACCAACTATATCTCTGAACAGATTGTGAAATACTGGGCGTTGAATACATAAAACCAATGGAGCATTTATCTGTCTTTCTTTCCATATATATGGTAGGTGTGAGTTCTTCACAAGGCATGAAGATTAATTTCTAGATTTTATTGTTTTTGTGTTTATTTCAATCTAGAATGTGTTTATATTTTATTCTTCTAAATATGTATCTGAATAATTGATCTATCATCTTATTTTGTTGGATGGCTAATAAATTTTGTAAGCATTAAATAAATTAATAGTAATTATTATTTTTATTTGCAAAAGGGGTAAAAAATTATTCAATCCAAGAACAGATGAATACAATCACAGCAGGCACAAAGTCAAAAGGGCCCTATTAGGCACGTCCAACAAACTAGAGTCAAGGAACACCAAGAACCCACGGCATGGAAGCAATAAATCCAATTAATGACCTTCAATATCCTCTTAAATCAGCGACTTCAATTTTTGGACAGAGTCCCTAGGAAGAAGCTACCAATCATCAATGTTCTAATAGTTAATTTGATTTTTGTTACAATCTATAGAATCTACTGTTCAAAAATTTGCAATTGGAACCACACGTGATAGACACGATATAAATTTGTAAGTTAATGGGGTACTATGATGAATGGTTCATTAGACATTGCAAATTGGATAGCAAGTCAAGTGGGCTTGATCTTAGGGGAAATTCCATGGTTAAGTGCACATAAGTTAGATTAACATTAGGAAGGGTAACCTAGGAAGTTTCAGTACTTCACTCTTATGACATCACCTAGATGCATTGAGTGTTAAATGGATCTTTCATTCTCATGCGAGATGGGTTTGTGTGAACTACTAATAAAATATTTATAATTTGACCATAAATTACATATTTAAATTATGACATTAATATCATAAGATATAAATTAATTATTGATTGTTTTAAACCACTCTAAATAAACTAGTAAATGATAGAAGCTAAACAAAACAAAAATAAAAATTCTAGGAGAAAATAGAGGCATAAATATAAGAAAATTAAATAATTAAAAGAAATGAGGCAAAAGTATTTGGAAAACAAACCTACAAGGTTTATCAAATTTTTATTTTAAAATTTATTATATCATTATATTCAAAATAAGTTTATTATGTTTTTAATAATTTTAATTTTTAAAAGATACTGATTGTATATATGTGAATATAACATAAAATTACTATGCTTGTATTGATTTTCAAAAGACATTTGATATTACAAAGATGTCTTCTAAGCTAATGATTTTTTTACTTATAAAGTGAGATTGTCGCTGTGATAATTCTTTGCGAGGGGGTGGTTGGTCATGTCTAAACTCATCGAGAATTTGAAAGTGATACAAATCGAACCACAGGTGTTAAATAAGTTTATGTAAAGGCTTTTAATATGTTTTTTTTAAAGACTTTGTTGACAACTATATTTGTACTTGATGCCATAGGATTTCATGTGAGAATAGTTTTTGTTATACAATAACATTTTGACCACATTATGTTTGTTGTGGTTGACATGGACATTTGTCATCTTCTTAACATTGACTTATCCATCAAATCAATTATACATGTATGTATGGAGGAACATCATTATGCATGTAAGTTTTTATTTTCAAATTAAAACCTAATATTTACAAGTAATTATGTGTCATGGCTTTGATTTGTTGATAATGAAAGCCTCAAATCTTAGTAGGTGCTCTTGCTTTACCTGAAGGATCTAGGCTTGTATTCCCATTAGAGTGAATAAGTCTAAATTTAGAATCATGCACCAAATTAAGAAGGGCAAACTAAACTAGGGAGATTGTAATAAGTTCCAAGTGAGGAATAGATTTGCATATGTATACATCCTTGGGATTTGATGTGCATTATATCTCACTTGGAATTGTAACATCTTTCATATGTAATTAGAGCATTGTGAGCTTGAATTTTTTGATATCATACTTTGATCCAAGGTGTATCTTGTGTCATGTTGTAAAGGATTCGTTTTGATAACAAGAAGGTATGTGTTGTTCCCAATTATTTATGTATTTACATTGTGTGTGTGTGTGTGTGTGAGAGAGAGAGAGAGAGAGAGTAGACTTGACTCAAGTGTGTGGAGATAGAGAGAGAGTAGACTTGACTCAAGTATGTGAATGGGTGTGGACATGTTCGAGTGAGCAATTTGTCATGCATGTCGAGGACCTTGACTTGAATCAAGTGGGGTGGGTGAATGTATGTGTGTTCAAGTAAGGGAGCAATTCGTTATACATTACATCTCACTCCTAAAATTGTAAAATCTTTCATGTGTGTGTGTGTGTGTGTGTGTGTGTGTGAGAGAGAGAGAGAGAGAGAGAGAGAGAGAGAGAGAGAGAGAGTTGTACATGTTAAGTATCTTGACTTCAATCAAGCAGGGTGTGTGTGTGCATGTTTGAATGAGTGAGCAATTTGTTGTGCACTACATCTCACTTCTAGAATTGTGAAACATTTCACACACTATAAGATTGTTGTGAACTCTATTCTTTGACATTGGGCTTTGATTTGACTTGTAGCATGTATTATGTTGTAAGGATTCATTTTGATAATAAGAAGATGTGTAGTTTCCAACTATTTGTGTATTTGCATATTGTGTGTGTGCGTGCACATGTGAGTGTGTGTGTATGTGAGAGAGAGAGAGAGAGAGAGAGAGAGAGAGAGAGAGAGAGAGAGAGAGCTTTTACTACCAAGTTGCTTGGATTCACAATCCTTAACTAGACTCAAAGAGCTTGACTTGAATCAAGTGAGGTGTGTGTGAGAGAGAGAGAGTGAGTGATTTGTTGTGTAGTACATCTCACTCCTAGAATCGTTAACATCTTTCACATGTAAGATCATTATGAAAACTATTTTTTGATGTTCGACTCTTATCTAAGTTGTATGACATTTTATAAGGATTCATTTTGATAATAAGAGAGATTTAACTACCAAGCTACTTGGATTGGTAATCGTGAACTAGGCTTTAATGCATGTGCGTGAGAGAGACTTTATTACCAATTTGTTTGGTTTGGTAGTGCATAACTAGACTCTAAGATGTTTGTGTGTGTGAGATTTTATTACCAAGTTGTTTGGTTTGGTAGTGCATAACTAGACTCTAAGATGTGTGTGTGTGTGTGTGTGTGTGATTTTACTGCCAAGTTGCTTGGTTTAGAATTCTTTCACTAGATTCTAAGATCTTTACTTGAATCAAGTGGTGTGTGTGTGTGTAGTGGCTATCACAAAGATTGTTGACAATGCTACCTAAAAGCGTTGTTAGCCAAGCTTGGGTTGTAAATGTCACAGGGAAATTGGATGGAGTCAATTTTTTAGAAGGATGCAAGAGAGGATCCAAACATAATAAAAACAATATGTTAGAGAGGGTTTGTCCAACAAGATGAACCTGACAACAAGGATTGAGGAAAGGGTAAAGAATTCTAGGAGTGTATGAAAGTAAAAGGTGATTGCATAGGAGAGTAGAGACTATTGAGTGCCATATCAAGAATCAGAAGCATGTGAGTAGAAGTATCATACTTTGTTGATTTACTAATTCTAGAAGAATTGATTAACTAGATAATTGATATGGAGGATTTCTTCAAATTGAAGACATTTTAGACGTGCAAAGGCTTAAAATTATTCAAACAAAGTTAAAGGGGCATGTTATGCTATGTAAGGAGATATAGTCACAACAAGAAAATAATGGCAAGGATAAGACCACTTGTTGGCAAGTTTGGATGGTTACAAAGATGAAGGGCAATTTCCTATCATAGGACTATGAATTGGATCTCCTAAAAAAGCTATAGGATTTATGGTCACATGGGGAAGTGTAAAGGATTATAGAGAGTTATAAAAGATATCTATTAGATCGACATATCATGAACCTGACTAGGAAAAAGTAGTGTGCTAAATGAATGGCTTGTTGCCTAAGACAAGACTCTACACCATTAAGGAGGCATGCCGATATGCATCAAAGATAAAAAAGATAAGAAGGTGATAGAAGAACACCAAATTTAAAGGTGAGACTAATGGAAGAAGAGGTGGATTAATTAATGTGGAGTCTTAGAAAGGTTGATAAGGAAAGGGAGGAAACCCTCCCAAGTTGATCATCAAAAAGTACAATACTCCAATTCTGGGGAAAATTTGAGGAAAACTAAATTGCAAGAGGCCTCTATTTCACCTATTTCCAATTTGGGACGCAAGGATAGTAATCTATTGAATACTATCATATGACATATATTGGTAGTAGGAGGAAGTAGATTGGAATATGTTATCGCCACTAATTGGTAGTGGGAGGAGGCCCTCCCAAGTCAATTGAATCAAAAAGTATAATAGTGCAATTCTCAGGAAAAGTTGAGGAACTAAATTGCAAGAGGGTTTTACTTCACCTATTTCCAATCTAGGGAACACATACACTAATCCATTGAATACCATCATATGACATATGTTGGTAGTAAGAGGAGGTAGATTTGAACATGTTGCCACAACTAATAAAGACTTAATGGGATTAGTAAGAGGATTAGAACCTAAGCAAGATGAGAGACTCATGATGAGGTGAGCGATGTTGAAGCCACTTTAGGAGGACAACGAGTTGACAAAATTAAGGATTTTTTGCGTAGTGTTTTGGTTTGGGGTAAAAAGGAACATGGGAAAGGGGAAGAAAATAAATGTCCAAGAAACAATGAAATAAAGGTAGTCAAGAGGGGAGACGGTCAAGGGAAGGATATAAATGAAGAAGGAAAATGAGGTCAATATAAGGTCAAAAGGAACTAAATGGGAAAGGGATTAAAATGAGCACAAAACCATCATAATGGAATTGTAGAGTATGTAATTTTTATTATTATATTTCACTCCATTTTAGTAGGCTTGGGATGAGCTAAAAGGAGAAAAGTAAGGTAAAAATATAATAATGGTATCATGTACGATTATTAAGAATAAATATTGGGAAGATAGGATGAAAGAATGGAAAAAGAGGTTTGATATGACTTTGAAGTAAAATTAACAAGGGAGAGAAAACATAAGTTTATGAAAAAATGGGTGTGAACAAGGTATTCTATGTAACTAGTGTTGAACACCTATAATACTAAGAGGGGGGGAGGGGGGGTTGAATCGGTATTCTCTTAAACCATCCAAACATCCAATTACTAATGCATATTCAAATGTAATAAGGAAAGAATGCGCGAAACATCCACAATATCACATAACACATGAACACCAAGATTTTTATGTGGAAAACCCAAAATGGGAAAACCACGATGAGGGTTAGCTCACAATATATTATAATCAGTTATAGTATATTATAGAAATTCTCACTATAGGTGGACACACTGTCCATAAAGAAAAAGATAGAAGAGAGATGACCTGGCTCATAGCCTATTTTGAACTATTACAATTGCATCTATAATATGCAGGAATACAGTTCTAATGAAGCACCTTATTGATTCTGATTCAACACTCTGCAATGCTCTTCATTCACACAACTTAGATCTTCAACTTCACATTGCTCTTTTCAAATTCGCATCACACAGAATACATGTCACATCTATATATATCTATTCATAATATAAAAATAATCCAACATATATATCGTCATCAAGTGTAACATCAATTAGGTTGGCCTAATTAGATGTAACACCAAAAATATAAGTCGTCTGCTCCAAAACTTATCATCCATAACACATGCCACAATTCAAATCTCAAAACATCTTAAGATAGGTCGACATGGACCTATAATAGTATATAAGAGTGAATTTGCACCCCTTATGCAAATTCCCTTTTTTCCCTTCTCCACTTTAGAAAACCAAATTTGGAGGCTTAATTACACCTAAGCCCACTGCTTTCATCCCACTTGGCGCCTGTTTTGAGCATTGGCAGAGGAATTTCTGTCAGAGACATCCGCACAATGCGCTTACGTCCCTAGTAGATTCCTATGGCTGAACCTATAGAGGCGTTACACTTCTCATTGGAGGTCAAGTTGTAATGCCCCCTTCGGTCGTCCGACTCGAATATGGCCATTTTCTTCATTCTCTCCTTCAAATTAACTCCTTCAACAAGCATTTCATCCTCTACACATCTCTTCACAGCTCAAACAATCTTCTCCACACTCTCTTCCATTCACTTCAAGCATTCTAGCAACATTCTTGCACTCCTTTGCAACAACTTCACTCCACTTTAGTAGAGCAAGTTTGGGACCACACCATTGTAGCAGAGGCTCGAGTACTCTCATTCTCTCCAACATTAGCCTTGAGTGCTTTTGGTGGAGGTGGTAAGCTTCCCATTCCTCTCCTCTATTACTTGGTAGAGTAAGCACACTTACTGTTTTGTAGTGCTTTGGTGTTCTTCATTACATTGTATTTTTTTATCTCGCTTTCTTGGCTGTCTGTGGAGGTGGAAACACCTAAATGGGGGTCTGACTAAGGCAGACCCCTATACAACCACCCAACATTTTCCTCATCTTTGTGTGCAGGTGAACGTGCTTTCAAGGAGCTAGTTGGGGAACGAGTTTCTTTGTGAGATCATCCTTGCCACCTTAACTCTTGCATTTTTACTTTATCACATTAGAGAATATTTTGTTTTCTTAATCATGTTATTTTGGCTAGTTGGGTTGTTAGCTTGTTTTCTTAGGTTCGACCTTGTCTCTTTAGTTGTCTGGTCGAACGGACGCCAGAACACTTGAGAGACGCCAACGTGTCGCACTGTTGTCCCAAGACCGTGCTTCTGTCCTTGGGAAGAGAGCTTCTTGAGGTGTAGTGTTGAACCCAAAAATTGGCTCGCGTAGCCCTTTTCTGAGTTTCGGGTCTACAGAGTAATCGAGGGGCCTCACGGTCCTCGTCATTCTCGTCCCACATTTCCTAACATTGCATTCAACTGAGGTAAGTTAGGGCAACCTCTCGCATCTTGGCCCTCTGTGACCTGGGGCCTTGCACGTGGTGGTCCCCCTCTGTTACATTTTGGTGAACCCGATGTGAATCAACATCTGGTCATCCGTGGGTGTTGAAACTTTTCCCTTTGTGCTCTACGACTGTTGTATTCCTAAGTGTTGTGAAGGTTTATGAGCTTCACAACCCAGTCTACAACTTCTGGGCATATTGTCAGGAGAAGTTTAAGACACCTCCCGATGGAAAGGATGAAGGTCTCTATGGGTTTCTCTATAGGCCTTTTCTTTGGTCTCGCCGCTGGTCTGGCTGCACAAGAGCAGTTGTCAGGGAATGAGATGGGATTTGTTGATGAAACCGATCACATCCCTACTCCTCCTGCTTCTCCTACACCATCGTAGGTAGACGAGCATGAGGCCGTTTGGATCCCTACATAATATGTCTCTACCCTCGCTAAAGGATTGGGTGACTTGGAGAATCACTTAGAAAGAAACCCGAAGATGGCTAGGGTCACTCAAGTTATTAGCGAGTTAGGACGTATGATGGGTAAAGATCAAATAGGCATAGAACTTCTGACTAGCCTCCTCGGTCTCGCCGAAGCATGTGCTCCTTCAAACAATCCTAGCTTTGTACAAGGAGTCACTTTTGAGGAGTGCAAAGAAAAATTAGGAGTGTCGATGCCTCCCACATCTGTTTACATGGCCGACGCGATCCCTTCTATTAGCATCCATTCTATCTCCGAACCACCAGAAACTATCAAAGTAAACAAGGTCCCCTTGGGCTTTAGCTTCACACTCCCTATCACCTCTAGTGGTAGAGGTTTTGGCGGGATGATTGGTGGAGGTTTTGGTAGTGGTGGTGGATTTGGCAGCGGTGGTGGTGTTGGCAGAGGCGATTCTAGTGGAGGTCATGGTGGTGGTTCCGGGATCGAGGGCGGCTCCGAGGGAGGCCCTATTGGTGGTGGTGGCCCTAGTGGTGGTTTTGGAGGATGTTCCTTTGGCCCTCTATCTTTTAATGACCCTATTCTGAACACTCTTTTTTAGAATATGGGTAAGATGCAAAGCCAGTTAGTGAGTCTTTCCCAGGCATCTGCCTAGCCTATCTTCCAGTTGTTCTTCCCGCATATCCCGTTGTCAGTTGCGATTTTGAATACTCCCTTCCCACAAGGAATGGAGATCCCTAAGTTTAAAAAATATGGTGGTAAAGGAGATCCCTACACATGTGTATGCTTTTAACGCCTTGTGCACCGACTTCTTCCACCATGATGCATTAATGGCAAAGTTGTTTCCTTGATCACTCAAGGATACACTGCTCGAGTGGTACTATTCCTTGCTTGACAATTCTATTTTCTTGTTTGACCAACTTGTAAATGAATTCCTTAGATAATTCCAAGCCAACATCGGGCCGAAGATGACCTTTTGGATCTCATCTGATGCAAACAAGATGACAATGAAAAAATCACTAATTTCATGGCGTGCTATCAAGCGCTCCTTTCAAAAATATCGTATCAGCTACCCAATTCAGATGTACAAAAGGTATTCATAGGGAACTTACAAAGGCCTTGACAAGAGAAGTTTTCCCTTATGAAATATCCTTCTTTTGCGCATTTGTGTGTAGCTCTACGAGAGTACCAGTAGACGGTTGTTTAGTTTAGGGGATCCTCCTTGCGCTCCCATTCTGAGGGAAAATCTATCGTATCAATATTTGGGAAAAGGTAAGAATGTTACAAATGTAGTAGCTGCTACTGATGATAATGACCTCAAATGTAACAGAAAATTCACAAAGTTATCAGAATCCTATTCTTCTATCTTACAAAAGCTATTGAAGGATAAGATCGTGACTTTGCCGAGTCCTAAGCCTCTTAAGGAGCCTTAACCTAATTGGTATGATGGAAGCACTTATTGTCAATACCATCGAGTTAATGAACATGATATCGAAGACTGTATGCAACTGAGTTATGAGATATAGGACCACATTGAGGATGGTACCATTCATCTCAATGGGGGTAAGCAAAATGCTAACAAATCAGTGGCAAAAACTAATAGTGAATTGTAGATATATACAGGCTCGTTTCTGTCACACTCTGCTAACATGATTATTGATCCCGCTGATTTGGTTACTCAACTCGAGGCCTATGTTAACATGGTCACAGTGACTTCTATCACTCTACCTGCACTTGGTTCGCTGGACATAACATTCACATCACAAGATTTACCCTTAAACAATAAGCCCTCTCCCCTCTACATTCCCGCTCGCCTTAATGGTAACATTGTGACAGGAGTCTTGGTAGACCTCGCGAGCTGTGTGAATGTTATTACAGAGGAAAAATTAGTACTAAATTCATTATAGAGGGAAGAATATGAAGAAACAAAATCTACCATCCATACACACGATGGTATGTGTCTCAAACCCTATGGCTCGATAACCTTGTCTATCCTAGTTGGACCTAAGGCTGTTGACATAGTTTTCGATGCTATTCTAGAGTCAAATCTATTTAGGATGAAACTAGGCATACCTTGGCTAGCTTCCATGAATGAAGTTTCCTTTGTTATTCACAAATGTTTAAAATTATCCCATGAAGGTGTCGTGCATGTAGTGCATGACACTGGATATCAGCCCTTGGTGTCACATCGCTTTCGGCTTCCGCTGCTAGTGTGAATGCGCTTGACCCCAAGGGGGTGCAGGTGTTCATTGCTCCTTCAATGGAGCCGCCTTTGTTGATGTCCGTTATGGATGTCTCGCCTTTCCCAAGGCTCGTAGACATGATGAACACCTCGATGGTGTCTACTGTGGTCTTCTTTGCCTCTGTTATGAAATAACTTGCACAATAGAAGAATATGATATGAAATATGCTGTAAATACTTGATAATAACTGAGAGTAACAAGCCACTTCGAGGGGGAAAACCTCCAAATATCTCTAATGAGAACACACTTCACAACTTGATGATGAAATAAGACTCACAACCTCCTATATATACCTATTTATGCCAAGGATATCACCTAGGCCGACTTAGACACACCTATATAAGACTTAGGCTGACCTAAACAACTAAATAACAATATAATAATGATAATATGACTTAATAGAGAGTTAAGATAGCCGCAAGCCGACTATTCATAACTCAATGTACACTAATATTAAGGGCGTAGCATGCCCCCCTTCTTCAAAGAAGCATTGTCCTCAATGCTAATCAAGTTTGGATTCTTTTGAATGAACTCCTCATCCTCCCATGTAGCATCTTCAATTAGAAAATATTTCCTTGTAATGAGGTAGCTTGGAATTGTTGATGTCACCAGCTTCTTCATACGTGTCTAGAAAATTAACTTCAGCTCCAAGATGTGTCTTCCCTTTACATCAAGCTCTTGATGGCGATGAATGTGTTCTTCCTTTACCTGAACCTTTTGATGTGTCATAGAGGAAGAGGTGAGGAATAATATATGGTACCCTTGCATTGGTTGAATAGCTTGATTAGGAACTTCTTCACTGGCCTCTCTACTCTTCTCTCCTGCTGGTCTCTTCTCTATTGTTTCTTTTCATCAGACATGGCCCTTCTTCTTCTCTTCTTCTTCTTCTCTTCATTTGTTTTCTTCTTCTTCTTTTCGATTCTTTTCTCTTCTCTTCTTCTTATTCTTTCTTCATTTGTTTCTTCTTTTCCGGTTCTTATTGCTTGAGACCTCCTTTCTTGGTTTATTCATAAAGGGACTCAACATGTTTCGTAGGTCCCATATATCTCCTCTTAGGTCACACATATCCATCTTCATTGAGGAAATTTATTCCTTTACCTTATTGATTTCCTCATTATGAGTAACATCCTCAATTGTTTCACCATCCTTATCAGGAGTCTTCCCCGAAGTGACATCATTCTTTTTACCCCTTGTTGCAGGCCCCATCATGATGGAAACCACTAATGTTGAAATAAATCACACAAATTAAACTTAAATTCTCTAAATTTTTTACTGTAATCTCCTTTGGTGTGTCTTCAAAACCCAATAAAAACTGACTTCCAATTCAACAAGATGCAAGATATGTAGATTCCAAAAATAGTAGAAACCCTAATTCTGCAATAATTGCTTTAATTTGCTCCAATTCTTCTAAAAATATGGACTGTATCTTCTTTCCAATATGTCTTCAAAACCCTTTAAAAATCAGAAAAAAATTCACCAAAATCACATATAAGCCTTTCCAAAATCACTCCAAAATTGAGAAAAACCTTGCCTCTATGGTGCCAAGATCATGCTCTGATACCACTTGTTATGAAATAACTTGTACAATAGAAGAATATGATATGAAATATGCTGCAAATACTTGATAATAACTGAGAATAACAAGCCACTTCGAGGGGGCAAACCTCCAAATATCTCTAATGAGAACACACTTCACAACTTGATGATGAAATAAGACTCACAACCTCCCATATATACCTATTTATGCCAAGGATATCACCTAGGCCGACTTAGACACACCTATATAAGACTTAGGCCGACCTAAACAACTAAATAACAATATACTAATGATAATATGACTTAATAGAGAGTTAAGATAGCCACAAGTCGACTATTCATAACTCGATGTACACTAATATTACATGAGCCTCTCTTTGCACCCTTGCCTCGCCAGTCTGTGGGTTTTCTACCTCTCCTAATGGTTAGTTAGCATGGAGAGCAAGCCCTCCTACAATTGGGAATTTTAAGAGGATCCCACCTTCTTGGGGTGGGTCCCATGTTGACTTGTTTCCCTGGCTCTAGTGGGACGTAAAACTGCCTCGGATTTCCTGAAGCTTGTCAACAAGCCTCTGAGTACGTCGGAAACTCCAGAAGGGTGAATCTCAAAGGCCGTCATTTCATCCATTGAAGCACATGGTAAATTCTCGTAGGCGTGCATGTTTAATTCTCGTGGGATGAAGTTTTGGCCTCATAGTGATTCATAAATTGTCGACTTTAGCTCCACAAGAGCTTGGTGGGAGAGGGACCTCAAGGCCCCCTTCCTTGGACCTTGTTATGAGGGTCGTAAAAAATCCCTCCCCCTTAACATTCCCCATCAGAGGGCTTGTCCCTTCCTTCCCCTTACAATGATCTAGAGGGAAGTGGATGACCTCTTTAGTCAATCAATGTTATGAGGCCCTTTCTTGATCTCAGGTGTGTGTATGTTTTTGCATAAAGCCTCGTCAGTAATATGTTCTTGATGACCACACTGCTGGGTGCTTGGATACTGTGTGGCTTTGTGTCAGAACCTTCTTCTATTTGTATCATCATTCTGCTTCAGTTTGAATTTCTATTAAATTGTGTGATGATGCAGTGTTAGGTACTAGGCTTCCCCTTCCATGTTGGACTCAATTTTTATTTTTACTATTTTCCGTGTATCCTAACTGGGCTGGGGATTGATGATATTTTTCCTTGCACCACTAAGCATCTATTATTTATATGAGTTTGGATAGATTCCACTGCTAAACTAGGATCCCCCTCATAGTCTTTCTTTCATTTGTGTTCTCCTTTTTTCTTTCTCTCTTCTTTAATTTAGTTGTCCCTCTCTATGTGTGACAATGCCTCTTTCAACATTCTAATTTTTAGAAAATGCATTCATTGCTAACAATATTTTTCTCAAATATCTCCACAAAAATTTCTTTAGATTCACATTCTCAACTTGGAACCCTAACAAAACATGTTTCCTTCATCAGAGATTTGTAAAGAAAGGACTTGAGAACCTTCCTTCAAAGCTGGAACAATTTTGACCTTCAAGCAAGTATCATATTCTCCTCCTTCCTTTTCAAATTTTGATGAAGTGAACATCTTTCAAAAGTGATCCCTTGATGATGCATCATCTGAAAAATAAGACTGCTTAAACTGCATCCCTTGGAGTGGACTCTCTTCATGATGGTTCTTGAGGGACCCTTTTCGAAAGTTTTCCAAATTGTCAACGGCCTATAGTACTATCCTCATGCATTTCTGTCTATGTATCGCCTCACTGCAGTCCACTTTCAAGTTTCCTCCCATATGTGAGAGATCTTGGGGATACCTCCCCAGTCTAAGAGCCCTGTGAGGGAACCTCTCAGAGATTCATGCTCCCCCATAGGGTTCCAAGGGGTCTATAGGGTATTTTCTTGCTTCCATGAGATCTTGGTTACCTTCCCATGTCTCCAGGGTCTGATGCCTTTGCATCTTCTTCATGAGAGATCTGAAGAATACTTTCCCATAGGCTTCATGGGTTCCAGGAACTTTCCTGACTTCCTCTATGTGAGAGATCTTGGGGGGATGCTGGGTATCCTCCATGTGAGAGTTCCTTGGGGACACCTTCCTGGGCAGGTTTAGTGCCTATATGAGCTTGCTTCTGTGCTTCTCATGCAAGAGATCTTTAGTTGCCTCTAGTAGACTGTGGCCTCAGAGATCGCTAACTTATATAGTTATGAAGCTATGAAGTCCTTTTGCTTCCCTTGTACCGCTGATCATGGTCTACTTCCTAGATAGTTCGTGCATACATTTCTAACCTTACTCCTTCCTCTGTTCACTAGTGAGTACTCATCAGCATTCTCATGCTCACTAAAGTGGGGAAAAATGGTAAGAGTGAATTTGCACTCTGTGAAGGTAGTCTCTCTCTTTTCCCCTTTCTCCACTTTAGGGAAACCAAGTTCGCAGGCTTAATTACACCTAAGCCTCAGCTGCCATCCCACTTGGCGCCTGTTTTGAGCATCGACAAAGGAATTTCTGTCAGGGATGCTTGCGTGACACATAAACATCTGCGTGGTGCGCTTATGTCCCTGGAAGATTCCTACGGCTGAACCTGTAGAGGCGTTACACTTCTCATTGGAGGTCAAGTTATAACGCCCCCTTCGGTCGACCGACCTGAATATGGTTGTTTTCTTCATTCTATTGTTCAAATTCACTTCTTCAACAAGCATTTCATCCTCTACACATCTCTTCACAGCTCAATCAGTCTTCTCCACGCTCTCTTGCATTCACTTCAAGCATTCTAGCAGCATTCTTGCACTCCTTTGCAGCAACAACTTCACTCCATCACTTTAGTAGAGCAAGTTTGGGACCACACTATTGCAACAGAGGCTCGAGTACTCTCATTCTCTCCTCCATTAGCCTTGAGTGCTTTTGGTGGAGGTAGTAAGCTTCCCATTCCTCTCCTCTATTACTTGGTAGAGTAAGCACACTTACTGTTTTGTAGTGCTTTGGTGTTCTTCATTACATTGTATTTCTTTATCTTGCTTTCTTGGCTATCCATGGAGGTGGAAACACCTAAATGGGGGTCTGACCGAGGCAGGCCCCTACACAGCCACCCAAAATTTTCCTCCTCTTTGTGTGCAGGTGAATGTGCTTTCAAGGAGCTAGTTGGCGAACGAGTTTCTTTATGCGAGCATCCTTGCCACCTTAACTCTTATATTTTTACTTTATCACATTAGAGAATATTTTGTTTACTTAATCACATTATTTTGGCCCTTTAGTGGTAGTTAGCTAGGATGTTAGCTTGTTTTCTTAGGTTCAACCTTGTCTCTTTAGTTGTCTAGTCATACGTACACCAACACACTTGAGAGACGCCAGTGTGCCGCGCTGTCATCCCAGGACCGTGCTTTTGTCCTCGAGCAGAGAGCTTCCTGAGGCATAGTGTTTAACCCAAAAATTGGCTCACTTGGCCCTTTTTTGAGTTTCAGGTCTGCAGAGTAATCGAGGGGCCTCACGGTCCCCGTCATTCTCGTCTTGCATTTCCTAACATTGTATTCAGCTGAGGTAAGTTAGGGAAGCCTCCCACATCTTGGCCCTTTGTGACCTGGGGCCTTGCACATGGTGCTCCCCATCTCTTATAAATAGATTCCACATAAGATAAAAATACTTATTCATCCTTTGCCTTGGTCTCACACTTTCAATCCTCTTATTGAGTCACTGAATACCAGACCAGTTTGGGTTCATCTGCTGAATCTCCTTCTCTAGTTTTGTGAGGATTCTTGTTATGAGGCTATTGACAACACCATTGGACACTTTCTTAAGGTGGACTCTATGACTTAGGATCTAAGGCACACTATAGTGGCTCGTATCTTAGTTGATTTAGACATCTCCAAACCTCTCCATGGTGATGTGGTCTTGATGGTGGAGGACATACCTTGGAGGCAGTGATTGGATTATGAGGGCGTCCCCTTTCGGTGCAGGAGGTGTTTCTCCACTAGTCATTTGGCCTCTGGTTGCCCTCTTTCCCTCCGCAAGGGTGCTACTACTTGGTGGAAGAATGCTATCTCAGACCATCTCACAGCTGGTTCTCCCTCTTCGGATGGTTCCTCCGAGGAGGGTGACCCTCCCTTGGCTGCCATGGTGTCAGAGTCTTGCTTGGCTCCTCTTCTGGCTATCCCTTCCATGGAACCTTTGCTACCTTGATCTGCTATCATTTTTCAGGTGGAACCTTCTTGTCCCTTGTTGAACGACTCTGCTGAACCTTTGATAGCTCCTGTTTCCTCTTCTATGCTTCTGGCTCCCTCGTTGCGTGGTGGCTCCTTACTCGGGGTGGTTGTTGAGGATCTGCTCCTCTCGCCTCGCTCGGTGGATTTCGATTTTGAGTCTTGGTTTTTTGTGTTGAGGAAGAAGGGAATCCCCAAATCTATTACTTCTTCGAGGCCTAGGGATCAAGGAGTTAGATTGGTCCCCTCAGGTTCTGGGGTTGTCTAGTCCTTGTTTGCTGTTCTACAGCTGTCTGTTAGCTATTTTTGTTGGGCCCTAGTGGCTCTTGTTTGATCTTCCCCTAGTTCAGGTTCTCATTTGAACCAACTTGTTATTGGCCCTGTGGGTTTTTTGTGTGAAGGGTACAACACCATGTAAATCCTACTTATTTTATCAAAACATCAAACGTGTTAGGTCGGCTCCAAATAAGACCTAAAAACAAAAACCTTCATCTGTGTATCCACATATTGATGTGTGGACCGCAAAACTTGATACCATATAGAATTCAAGCTCAACTAACATTTGGCAGCTTAACTTCAACACCGCAACACAAAAAACTCATCCGCGGAGAAGTGTAGAATCTCCCACATGAACACACTGTACAAAAAATGACTGTAATATGCCAAGCCAAACTCTATTACTCTTATCTCTCAACCTATATGTCCAATCAAGATGAAATCTTGGATTTAGATGCATCTAACCTCCATTAAATTAATGTTAGAATCACAGATTGAGACATTCCTTTGCGAAGGGGTGCAGACCCAAAAATTGATGCACTATAACATTGAACTGGCATTTTTGACACTTAGATTTTCACACAACTAAGCTTTTCAAACCAACTCAACTTGCCAAAATGTTTTCCATAGCAACTCCAAAACTTGTTAGGCCTGACCAAAATAGTCCACAACAATGTTGACATCAATGACAACACTGTAATACATCGTAATATATAATCCATGCCCATGTTGCCAAACAATATCATCAATGACAATGTCCTCAAACTTTCAACAACTAGTTCACCTAGTAGGTCCTATTTACATGTTAAGTTTACTTAGGTTCTAAGAATCTTTCTAGAAGTCTTAGGCATCATGTGATCTTATCTTATCATGTCATTTAATACTTGTTTCCTAGGTTATTTAATATTTGATGAGTTAGTTGTCTCATGATATAGGATTAAGACACTTGTTATGACCTTGTCTAATTCTATGTCTCACCTTCGCTATATAATCAAGGGTCTCTCATACATTATATATCCATTTTATTTACATTCTTAATAGGAAAATAGTTTATTCTTGTCATATTGATCTTCTCTCTTTGTACTTTCCATTTGGGCTCTAGATCTTGGGTGGCTATCTCTATAGCCAACTCTTACATGGTATAAGAGCAAGGTAGATGCATTTGGTTATTCTTTTTGGAGAGATCTTGGTATATTTTAAAAAAATGAGTATGCTCTTCTCTTGCATTAAATGATGATATGGAGAATAAGAAAAACTTGATGAAATACTAGATTATGAGGGGTTCTTTGTGGCTTTGTATTGTAGGTTCATTTTGGAACTTGTTGGTGCAAATCAAAGCTCACCATTGAGTTCAAGATATTTGAAAAAGTCAAAAATTTCTTTTGTTTCATTCAAATCAGACATATGAGGCCATATCTAATAGTGTTTGAAGCTAGAAAATGGTTGCCAGATATGAGAGGTAATTGCAATTTTGGGTCAAATCCAACCCTATTGTTGTATCTAGAAGGCCCAAAAACCCCAAAATTGACTATCAATTTTTCAAAATCAAACAACTTTATTCGGGGCCATCAGATATGTTTTCCCCACCTCGCCTATCCATACGATTGTACAATCACCATCATTTCACAGTTGGCATGATTTAAAAAAATATTTTTTTTGTAAAATTTTCTAATTTTTAAATATATATATATATTCAAATTATACTTTTCAAATTTTTTTGAATAAAAATAAAATATTTTTTTGGTTAAAAATAAAACATTTTTTTGTTATGTTTACAAGGTACTTTGTAGTACTCGTCGAGGTACCGTGGCACCCAATAGATGTTAGAATTGTGAAATAGGCACAAAACCACGAGCCACAAGATCAAACAACAAACAAACACACCTTCTACATAAGAGATCTGCAAACAATATATGAAATATTCTTCAACAAGAAAAAGCTACAAAAGCAAGAGACTTTCATGAAGATATGAAAGCTCCAAATATTCTCTGAGACATATTTACAATGAAGGTTGAGTGCTTATAAGAGCAAAGCCCTAAATGAGAAAGGGATCAGATCATGACAAGTGTCAACATCACATGAGATGGGACATAATGATTTTATATTAGCTCAACTAATAAAGTATAAAACACTCCTAAGTTTAGCTTAAGTGTGATGGGGGAAAAATATGCCATTATTTTACCTATTATTTTCCCTAACCTTTGTCATCTTTCCTAGTATTTCCTGCTGCTCTTGTCACTTTTCATGAATGAACTGAAAATATTTTATAGAATACAAGGAAAGATAAAAAATAAGTGAATATATCAAATCCCTTGGTTGTTTATTAATCGTTTTCATGATTTTGATAACAGGGAATGCTTGAACGGGTGACACATGGGCATGAAGGAATTGGTGGATGGAAGACTAGGTTGGTTGGAGTCATTTTGTCACTTTAGCCATATTTGTGCCGAGATTAACAAATCTGTTTTGAGTTGTTATGTTGTTTTAAGATACTATCAAAAGACTTTAAGATATTTTTTATTATCTTTTGATGGTTGTTGGCTTTAAGCCATAAACAACCAAAATGTTTATTCGCTTTCATTTGCAAGACTATTATGGATATAGACAACTACAATATGTGTGTGTGTGTGTGTGTCGAAGACTCATCCATATAGACAATAGAAATCATATATTGGCATTAAAATTGCGTTCATACTCTTTTGTTGCAATTCAAATGAATGATAGTTAGCGTGGAATAATTCTGTGTTTGTGAGCTTCATCATTCGATAGCCAATGAAGGTAGGGCCCACTTCCTCGGTTGTTGGTGATATTTCCATTAGATATTTGAGTGTGGTAATGTATGTGTGATTTCATAATTATTCGATTGGTTTCATATTGATTATTGTGTTAAGTATCAGATTCTTATCAACATATTTAATCTGTCAATCTTTATGAATGTGTTTAATCTCAATTGGTTTTCTCAACATCTACCAGTGTGTATAATTTATTTATCAAATATTATCAGTATTGTTAAGAATAGCTAGAAGCCGATTAGTGAGATCACTGTGAGTTGAGGAGTTGAATAGTTAATTAATGTTGAAAGCATATCTACATTTAGTAGCATAATTTTGATTTTGTTTATTTTATTTCAAGAAAAGATTTTCATTCTGTTGTCTAGAGATTTTTATTCGTTTTGTTGTGTGCCAGTAATCTATTTTTTGCTGCAGAATCATTTCTTCACGGGTTCTTGTCACACATGTGACAGGAAGTCTGCAAATCAAAATTCTGATCAAATATAGATTACATTAGTTTGCATCCATCAACCCTTAGTTTATTGATTGCAACCCTCTGGCATACTGCCACAACACGGTTCAAAAGCCTATGTTCTCATATTGACACTTTAGGATGAATTGAGGAAGCTATTTCTAAGAATCAATTCAGATCCATTACAAGAACAATTTGAAACCACAGTTTTGTCCAATCATTTTGGCGTTGTTGTCGGGGAATGGTGTTAAAGGCCTGTATTTCCAGTAAACTAAGCTAGGATTATTGCGCTAAGGAGAAAGTCCACACAACAGTCGACCTTGTTTGGGTAACTACCCTTAGTTTTCTTCGTCATAAGTCATTTAGGTGCATGAATCGTAGTAGGGATAGTAGAGGGAGATTTGTTAAAAAGGATAAAGGGAGTCATACACAAAAAATTGAAAACAATTCAAAGTCATTAGTTGAGGGAGGCAGCTCACAACAAGGGAAATGGAAAACTAAATTACAACCCTTAGAGTTACCCGAACCCCATCTTGAGAAGTGTGTTATAGAATCTACTATTGTTGAGACACCTGCAAGTACCCATCCAAGTTCTTCTGAAATATTACAGAAAAAGGTTGAAAAGATCTTTCAAGAAACCTACGGACCGAAAGCTAGTCCATTCTCAAAAGAAACCCAAGAGCCATTTAGAACCTATTTTACCCCTTGGGCATTATATGTCATAGATCCCAACAACAACAATAACAACAACAACAACAATGATAATAGGGCATTGGCCAACAATAATCCGGTTACTTTTGAGTTTCCTATCACATATCCCGAGTGAGATTCCCCTATGAAGAATATTCCTCATTCAACCTTACCTATTTTTTGTGGAATTTCTATTGAGGAACCTGACATTTTCCTATTTGAATTTGATGTGTTGTGCAACAACTATGATTATCAGAGTAACGCACAAAATCTCAAACTATTCCCAACCACGTTGAAAGATGTAGCCCTGCGTTGTTTTATGAACCTTAGGAACATTAGGAAATGGGAAGTCATGGAGTTATTCCTGAACAAGTACCAGGAGTATTGCAAAACAAAGGAGGTTTGGGATGAAATTTTTTGCATGACACAAAAGGAAGATGAGTTCGTGGAGGACTATCTTGAACGCTTCATGTTTAGTCTTCAACGATCTCGCCAACCAGGATGAAATGAGGATGCTATTAAAATGTTGTTTCTTAGAGGCATAAGAGATGATGTTATGGAGGCATTAAACTTAATAGGTAAAGGGAATATTTGTAAAATGGAATTTGATGATATCTGTGATATTTGCAAGAACTATTCCAGATCTCAGTGCTTAGGAAGGAACTGCCCAAGTAAGTTGTATGCTGTAGGAGCTTTGATAGGTATCACCAAGCACGAGATAGGTAATCTACTTGAGGACCTTAAGACTGATTTGTTAAGTCATATGGGTAAACAGATAGACACTTTATATACACGAAGAAAATAAGAGGAGGCTGAAAAAGCCTTGGATGTATTTTGCCCCATTTGTCAAAAGAAGCACAATAGTGAGGAGTGTCCATATAATAAAACAAAGATATCTTCTCTAGAAGAAGCTAGTATGGACACTACTCTAAAACCTCTTCTTGTAGGGATGACCAAGGTAGAATACACAGATGAACCTATTTACTTCATGGCCCAAAGAAGACAATGGCAACCAAGAGCAATGCCCCCAACGAATTACTAAGTTTCATCCCAAAATCCTTTTCAACATAATTCCTTCACAAACCATTCTGGATGGTACAAAAATGGGCAGCACCCTCCATACTACCCTCACTGGTCACAACGATACCCGCCTGCTCCACAATCGTGGCAAGCATGGTGAGCACCACCACCACCCTATCCACAATATAAGTCATTTCCACTGTATCCACCACCTCCAACAATAAACCCATATCAACAATCCCAACATCTTTTACCACCTGTCCCGATACCTAATCAACCTTCTAGTTCGACTTAACCACCAAAAGCTACACCAATTCCCACACAACCAACACCCAATCAAAACAATAAGGTGACTCAACCAGTTTATAATAATGAAGTGTCAGGATTCCTGACTTATCCTGTCAATGCATTAGAGATTGACGGTATAAACCTGAGGTCAGGAAAAAATCTTCAAGGACCGACCATCACTGAAGTTGAAGACCATCCAGTTGATCCAGAAGAAGAGAAACCGAAGCCTCCATTTCCAGATAGGTTGTAGGAGCCATCAAAGCAACAAGAAACATTTCAATCTGATTTTGATTTTATGAATGAGTTACGCAATGTTAACATTAAGATTCCTTTGTTGCAGGCTATTCAAGATATTCCTGTGTACACTAAGGCGGTTAAAGAACTTTGTGGGAGGAAGTAACCGAAGAAGCAGGACCTCAAGATAGTCCAAGTCATTGGACAACTTGTAGAATTGATGTTGGGAAAGATTTCAGTCCCTAAGTATGTGGATCCTGGTAGTCCAATGATTAAGGTACATATTGGTGACATAACTATTTTGAATACACTTGTGGATCTAGGAGCAACTATAAATGTAATGACTAATGAGACTAAGGAGAGGATGGCCCTTCAAGTACTAAGACCTAATCCAACAATCTTGCAAATGGCTGATCGTTCCCTCGTAAAACCAGAAGGTATGATCGAAGATATCATTATTTCTATTGAGTCTTGGGAGTATCCCATGGATTTTATGATTTTGCAACCAAAGTTTAAGCTGAGGGGTATCCCCTGATTTTAGGAAGACCTTGACTAGCTGCTGCTAATGCCTTCATTGATTGCAGGCCCAAAAATATGGTGTTCTCAAACGAGGAGCAAACAAAGCAGTTGGCATTGTACCCTCCAATGCAACCATTATTGGAAACGGAGGATCCTTTGTGGATCGATAGTGATGTATAGGAGCCTCTACCTATTTTAACAATAGATCAAAGTAGGGGATTTGAATATGTTTTAGAAGACATTGTTATTAATCATTTATTGCGAAATCATTATTTAATTGATAGTGATCTTGAGCCAATGATTTTTCCTATGGAATGGGTGATAACTGCCCATTTGGAAATTTTCCATTAGTGGGTAGTTCACAGTCTATTCAATATTTTATCACTTTGCACCAGTTATTACCACATGATTGTATATACCGTCCATTTTTGATGTCTAGGGATATTGATCCGTCTTCTTCTAATTTGCAACTACTTTCCATAGATACCCCTATCCAATCCCAAGCTATTGAAGTCTTACCTGGTAAAACACTTAACATGAATCCCAAATTAGATGCTTTCCACTTGAAAGAACTCATTGAGATCTTGTCAGCTCATAAAGAAGCCTTTGCTTGGGATTATCAAGAAATGAGAGGTATTCACCTCGCTACTTGTACACACCACATCTATATAGAGGATGGGAGTAGACCTATATGACAACCCCAGAGAAGGTTGAACCCAACCTTATGAGAAATAGTTAAGGAATAACTTTAGAAGTTGCTCAATGTAGGATTTATTTACCCCATATCAGATAGCCAATGGGTGTCCCCACTTGTGGTAGTACCTAAAAGGAATGGAAAATGGTGAATATGTGTCAATTATAGGGCCCTTAACAAGGCCACTAAGAAAGATCATTTCCCACTTCCTTTCATTGATCGAGTCCTAGACACCTTAGCTGGGAAAAAGTTCTCCTTTCTTGATGGGTTTAGTGGGTACAACCAAATCCGCATTGCCCTTGAGGACCAAGACAAAACTACTTTTACCTACCCTTGGGGAACATTTTCCTACAATGTCTTACCTTTTGGATTGTGCAATGCACCTGGTACTTTCCAACGAGCTATTTTAAGCATTTTTGCTGATTTAATCCATGATTGTGTAGAAGTGTATATGGATGACTTTACTGTTTATGGTAACACATATGAGGAAGCTAGGGAAAAACTTGAGAAGGTACTTAAGTGATGTATCGATACTAATCTTTCTTTGAGTCATGAAAAGTGTCACATTCTAATGACTGAAGGTATTATGTTGGGTCATTATATTTCTGAAAAAGGAATTGAGGTAGATATGAAAAAAATCAAGATTATTCAAGACTTGCATGTGCCTACTTGTGCAAAGGATGTACATAGTTTCCTGGGACATGCCGGTTATTATCGAATTTTTATTCAAAATTTTAGCAAGATTGCCTCACCCTTATTTTTGTTGCTAGGAAATGATGCATATTTTTCATGGACAATAGAATGTCAGCAAGCTTTCGATGAAATCAAAGGTAAGCTCATCACAACACCTATGCTACGAGGGCCAAATTGTGAACTTCCATTTCATATACATACTGATGCATCAGATACTTCGATGGGAGCCATCCTTGGACAAAAGGAAGACACCCTCTTTTATGCTATTTATTACATTAGTAAGAATTTTACTGGTGCAGAGGTAAATTATACTATTATTGAAAAAGAGTTCCTGGTTGTCGTTTACACAATAAATAAATTTTTCCACTATTATTGGCTATAAATTTTTTGTACATATGGATCATTCAACTATTAGATTTTTGATGAACAAACCTATTGTTACCGGATGAGTGATTTGATGGTTAATTCTTTTGTAGGAGTTCGATATTACTATCCTTGATAAACCTGGATGAGAGAATGTGGTGGCCGATTTTGTTTCCCGACTGCAGTGTGAAGATGAACAAACTCTAGTGGATGATACCTTTCTAGACAAACACCTTTTTTCTATATCAGCAAAAAGCCCATGGTACGCTGACATGGCTAATTCCCTGGTTACTTGCAGGTTCCCACCTCATTTCTCTCCAAGGGAACATCGAAAGCTGGTCGGACTAAGTGGTGATTGCACATAGATTAATGGGATGCTCTTTCACCGTGGACTTGATAATATTATGCGTCAATGTGTGCCTAAAGAATATGTCTTCAACATTCTGCGCGCATGCCATATAGAACCTTGCAGAGGAAATTTTACTTCCCATAGGACTACCCAGAAGATTCTTGCCACCGGTTATTATTGGCCCACACTCCACAAGGATAGTAAGTGTTATGTTCAACATTGTGACAAATTCCAACATATGGGGCGGCCTACCTGCTCTGACAAAATGCCTTTACATCCTCAATTATCTATAGAACCATTTGAAAAGTGGGGGTTATATTTTGTAGGGCCCATTCATCCTCCCTCTCAGAATAAAGAATATATCTTGGTTTGTACAAATTATGTCACTAAATGGGTAGAGGTAGTAGCCTTAAAGCATGCTAGGGATACTAAGGTTGCTAACTTCCTGTATTATGAGATTTTTACTAGGTACGGTGTGCCTTGTGAAATTTTCATAGCCAAGGAGCATAGTTCACCTTTGACCTAATTTTAGCATTAGTCTGACAATACGAAATTAAGCATTGGAAGTCTTCCCCATACCATCTGCAAGCCAATGGACAGGTGGAAGTAACTGACTGAGAACTGGAGAACATTCTTACAAAGACAGTAGCTTTGCACAAGAAAGACTGGGCAAAAAGACTTCCCGAAGTAGTTTGGGCCTATCACACAACTTGGAAGACAACTACAGGGATGACACCATATGAGCTTGTTTATGGCAAGAGGGTCGTCTTGCCAATTGAATTTGAAGTGAAAGCTCTATGCATTTCCCTTGAGCTTGGGATGAATCTCAATGAAGCACAAAATGAGAGACTCTCTCAACTCCATTCACTTGATGAAATACGTCAAGAGGCTCTTTTCCATACATAGATGGTACAGAAGCAAAGAGCACAGTGGCATGACCATTTCATCCAGTCACAAACATTCCAACTAGGAGACTAGGCATTACTCTATGACTCGTGATTTTAGGATTTCAAGGGGAAGTTCCACACCCGCTGGCTTGGTCTCTATAAAATTCAAATTGTGTATGATAACGGTGTTGTTCGACTATGTACTATGGATTCTAAATGCACAATTCTTCTTGTTAACGGGAACTATCTAAAACTCTACAAATGGCCTTTTTCAAAGGAGACCTTTTGTGATGTGGCAAAGGAAATCGCTGTTGTTCCTTTCGGCCTCCTTAGAAATTGATTTGTCTTATCGATATATCTATATATAATAATAATATAAAAAAAAGGGAGAGAGAAACAATGAAAGACCCAACAATGAAAACCATTTTGGGCATTGTTGGCTGGTTAATGTTCGAAAACTAGTCTCCCATGAGCATTAATTGTTGAATAACCTTAGTGATGAAAAATGATTTTTCGGTGCCACTAAGCGGTGATAGATTGAAAACTGGGTAAGCAACAATCTATTGTCGTGATTAAAAAATAAAAAAAAATGATTAAAAAACTAAAAATCATCTTATCACAAGTTGGCACCTCACCTTCCTGTCACTTTCCTGCCAGGAACCATTTTTCTTTGAGCTATAGGTGCTTGGGTCCCTCACTCCATTCATTTAGGGTCTCCTTTTGACCTCCTATTCATAACCATGGCCTGTACTTTCATGACTCCCAACGCTATGCTTTGAATTCTGCCCTTCACATGCACCATTGTTTCTATCCTTTTCTTGTTAGGAGCCTCTGCTTAGGTGCCTTCATTGGTGGGTGTTTTCTTGGCCCATGGTTTTCAGACCTCTCACTATACATATCATTCCCTATTCCTGGCTAGTTTCCACATCACTCCCATCATTGTGTCCATTCCTTTTTATTCACGTTTCCATCATTCACACCATTATATAGGATTGATCTACCTTCCTGTCACTGTTGTGACAGGAACTGCGGCTAATATCTTCAAGCTGAGGTTCTAGTCTTTTCTTCACCAGGACTATTTGTTATTTGTATCTGTTGGGTGGTGTTCCATTCTCCATAGATGGTCCCATGGTCCTTTTACATCTCTTTGGTGGCTCCAATGGTCTCTATTCACACACGGTTGATTGCTAGTTGGTTGTCTCCCACTGGTCATCTTCTTTCACACGCTGGTGATCAACTTACTTGCACTGATGCCGTCATCACCTCATCGACAACCTAGCAGCATCCTTTCTCTGTATTTCCAGCACCATTTTCTTTTGCCCATTTCCATGTCACTCCATGTCACCTCCGACGATCATTGGTATTGGTAATTCATGTTTTTTTCTCTTTCTTTGTTATTTTATTTAATGTTTTCTATTTGTGCATTGATTGGTAATAAGACCCGTGGATGGGTCACGAGCTCAGCTGGGGAGGAAAATCTCCAATCATACACCATATGCCATCATGTCACATTTACACTGTCTTTTCCAATCTGTCGTAATGGATTATCATTCCTGAATATTCATCATTACCTGCTTAAATGTAAGTCGCCATAATGACTGAGCGTGTAAACTGCTTATTTTGTTTTTTGCTAAACCGCCCACTAAAAATACCCATCCGCCAAAATTTCTCATCGCTAACGTTATAGTAGAATCTGTCTACCACCCTGAACCAATAAAATTTTCTGCATTGGCCAGTGATTTCTACCTATACAACATCCTGGTAGCACCATGGTAGGAGACCAACGTCACCACCATTTTGAGCCCTCCACCATGGAAGAAATAAGGGCACCAAAGGCTGCAGAGGCTTACAAAATCTTCAAACAAGCAGGATGGGATACATATTTTAAACGGTTAAGCGGGTTTGATGAAAAGATTGCACGGGAGTTCGCAATGACCTGCCATAAAAAGGAGGCAAAAGTCTGCGGCTTAACAACCCCTTTCTCAGTAGAGGCTATAGCTGATGTCTCTGGATTTCTACTCTCAGGAGAGAATTACTTTCCTGATAACTCCAAACACATCACAAACCTCGAGTCCCTACACAAGAAGTTCCTAGCACGAGGGGAGTTTGTTGAAATCGTTACTAGTCAGGGCACAAAATTAATTTCACTTACGAAGCCTTGGGACAACGTGGCAAAATCATCATCCAGTATATCACTTGCAAAGGGAGGTATGTATATGTTTGTGCCAAGAAATTTTGACTTATGAACCATTTGAGATGGGGAATGCTGGTGAACCTACCATATTTTCATTACTCTTCTGCAAACCAAATGCGAAAAGCCGTCCAAAAGGGGCATGAAAACTCATTAGCTCACCATGGCATCATTAAATTATTAATTGTAAGAGAATTATAAAAACTCTCTCCTCCTCATGACTAGGATTCATTTCTTAGTGAAGACACCCCAGATAACTCCGCAGAGGAGGGGCCTCCTGTCAACCCACCTAGTTCTCCTGAAAATGATGAGTTTGTAGACACATAATCAAAGGAAGCAATGATGAAAGCCCTTCAGAGGAACCAAGTGAAGATTTCAGGACAAAAGAACTTTTTGGTGATTCCCCTAAATCTATAAAGAAGAGGGTTTCTAAAAGGAGTACAAAGAAAACCCTAACCTTAGATAGCAAATCGGCCAAGAGCTCCTGTTTTACCCCAAGTAAATCTATTATAACTAGCAAACCTAGAAGTAAGAGGAAAATTCCTACTAAAATGCACTTAGTTTCCCCTGGCTCTTCAAAGAAACAAGCTTCAACTCTTCCCGGTGACAAAGAGAAATCACCCTCTCAAGAAAAATCATCAATTAAAGAGAGGTCAACTCCTTCTATAGCCAAAAATATGGAAAATTTAGCAAATGTAGCCAATGAGTTTCTAGGTTCCAAACAGACAAAAGCTATGGGTGATCTCACAGTCTTAGGTGTTGTGTATCACAAAACTAGAAGGACAATAAATGTCTCTTGGGAGCTACAAAGGAGCAATAAAAGTAAGACCAAAATGACACCTATAACTACTAATGAAAGTGAAACTAGGAATGGAAATGAAGCAAGGGGTGAACAAGAAAACCAACCCCTTGCATCCTACCCTTCAGTTTTAGGAGTAGCCGTAGAAGGAAATATAATGGAACCTTTTGATGAGAATGCATAGGCTATGAATGAGGAATTGTTGTCATAGGAGGAGGAGATTCCTGACAACACCAATATTCCAGACTCTTCCAATCAGTTAATGAATGAAGGTGTTGTTAATTTGACAAAACAAAAGACCACTGAATTATCTCTCCAAATAGAAAAGCAGAAGTTGAATGTGCCACTGGGTAATGAGCAAGAACAAATGGAGACACCCTGAACTGGACATAAGGAAAGAAAACCAAAATCAAGAGAAAGAAGAGAGAAGGAAGTGAATGAGTTGGGTGATCAAAAGTAGGAAAATGTTGAAATTCCCCACCAGGATGAGCCTCCCCTGCTACCCAATGATGAGATCCGTAGCATGCAAAATATGGTGACTAAGTTGATTGTAGAAAATGAAGCCCTTCAAAAATAGGTTCAAGATACAGAGTCACTCCATGCCTCACAAGTAACAGAGCTCAATCAGCTCAAGGCAGCACTTGAGCAGGAAAATGTTACTAACACTTTTGTGGTAACAATTCAGGAGCATGAAAAATAGTTGTAAGAACTATTTCAACTGTGTGCTATAGAGGTCACTAGCACTCCATATAAACTTTCCCCTTCTCCTTTTGGTTTTTATATTCTATACCCTTTTTGCATGAGGACATGCAAAGTCTTCAGCTGGGGGGAAATGATGGGGGAAAAATATGCCATTATTTTACCTAAGATTTTCCCTAACCTTTGTCATCTTTCCTAGTATTTCCTATTGCTCCTATCACTTTTCGTGAATGAACTGAAAATATTTTATAGAATACAAGGAAAGAGAAAAATATGTGAATATATCAAATCCCTTGGTTGTTTATTAATCGTTTTCATGATTTTGATAACAGGGAATGCTTGAACAAGTGACACATGGGCATGAAGGCATCGGTGGATTGAAGACTAGGCCGATTGGAGTCATTTTGTCACTTTAGCCATATTTGTGCTAAGATTAACAAATCCGTTTTGAGTTATTATGTTTTTTTAAGATACTATCAAAAGACTTTAAGATATTTTTGCAAGATTGTTATGGGTATAGACAACTGCAATATATATATATATATGTGTGTGTGTGTGTGTGTGTGTGTGTGTGTGTGTCATAGACTCATCCATATAGACATAATATAAATCATATATTGGCATTAAAATTGTGTTCATACTCTTTTGTTGCAATTCAAATGAATGAGTCAGCGTGGAATAATTATGTGTTTGTAAGCTTCATCATTCAATAGTCGGCGAAGGTAGGGCCCACTTCCTCAGTTGTTGATATTTCCATTAGATATCTGAGTGTGGTAATGTATGTGTGATTTCATAATTATTCGATTGGTTTCATATTGATTATTGTGTTAAGTATCAAATTCTTATCAGCATAGTTAATCTGTCAATCTTTATGAATGTGTTTAATCTCAATTGGTTTTCTCAACATCTACCAGTGTGTCTAATTTACTTATCAAATATTATTAGTATTGTTAAAAATAGCTAGAAGCTGATTAGTGAGATCATTGTGAGTTGAGGAGTTGAATAGTTAATTAATGTTGAAAGCATATCTCCATTTAGTAGCATAATTTTGATTTTGTTTATTTTATTTCAAGAAATATTTTCGTTCTGTTGTCTAGAGATTTTAGATTATGTTTTGTTGTGTGCTAGTAATTTGTTTTCTACTACAAAATCATTTCTTCACGGGTTCTTGTCACACATGTGACAGAAAGTCTACAAATCAGAATTATGTTCAAATACAGATTACATTAGTTTGCATCCATCAACCCTTAGTTTATTGATTGCAGCCCTTCGACATACTGCCACAACATGGTTCAAAATCCTACGTTCCCAGATTGACACTTTAGGATGAACTAAGGAAGCCATTTCTAAGAATCAATTCATATCCATTATAAGAATGATTTGAAAGCACAATTTTGTCCAATAAAAGTACACGAGAATAAATTAGACTAATAATCAATTAAAGATTAATTAATTATTATCTAATGCATGATTAATCTAACAACCCCCCATAAGATGAATTTAGGGAGTAGCTAAAAACCCTAAAAAGAATGCATGATGGGTCCCAACAAACAAGGCCATGTAAGGTACCCATGTATAAACATAAGATCTCTATAATGCGAAGAAATAGAGAAAACCTCATGGGAAAATATCCACTCCAAAAAGAGATGAAAGCCAAGTGAAGTACTGAAGAAGCTTCCAAACAAGACAATGTTGTCCCAAAAGATAGGAACAAAGGATGAACAAAAAGAACACCATTGAAGCATGAAGAAGCTACAAACATTGTCGAAAAATGACTGCTGAAATGCTGAAAGAAGAACCTCTGCTAAAACATATGATGATCAGGATCAAGAAGACAAGAATCTGTATGAGGGCCCCCAATGACACTACCTCATATTTGATGGAAAACCAAGGCAAACACCAAGAACTCAAAGATAAAGATGGCACAAGTACCAATAGTTTGAAGAACTGATCAAGTGAAAAATGGAGGGTCGCCTCTAGAAATAGGAATGCAAGAGTGTCCATATGGTAAGTGCTCCATCTGACCGAAATGTATGGGTAACCAACCACTATATCTTCCTAGTACATAGGAACAAATACTGTATACATCGCTCAGTCCAACAACAAAACCAAGGAAGCATTAGCACCAATAGTAGAAACCCCCCCATAATGCTGACAAGGGAGAGGTATGACAGGTACACTGAAACTAAATGCCTAAATGTAGTGCATGATAAATAAATAAGAACTGTTGGACTCAAGGAACACTGAGAGGGGGGGGGGGTGAATCAACATTCAACTAAACTTTAAATTATAAACCAAATCTAAAACCATTCACATCACATAAGAAGAAATACACATGCAACCATAAAAGAAAAGTATTCATAACACTATGAGACCAATATTTTTGTGTGGAAACCTTGTTAGGGGAAAAATCATGGTGGAGGTTAATCCACAATTTATACCCTGTTAAAAGTATAAGAAAAATGGGAATGCACTTGCATTTAGGCACACTGCCTAGAGCTCACTACTCAAAAGAAAAGAAGGCTCACTGCCTTACAAAAGGTTTGAGTTACAAAAAAATAGTGAATTGAAAAGATAGCTTCTTCAAAGCCTGATTATAGTTCCATTTAAGCTCATTGAACATATTTTGACTTCCTTTCAGATTCACACTTTCTACTCCTCTTCTGCTTTGCTCTGCTTCCAAAATACTTCTTCTACACAAGTACAACTGTGTACAAAACACACCAACCAATTTTATATACAACACACTTGTTCTCACTTCTCCACACATTCACACTTCAAATGATTGCATATATATCCGCTACTTAGAGATTTCATCCACATGTTGGCTTAAACAAAATATGGGAATATTTTCCAATGATCAACTCAAGCACACACAATATTCGATGCATATCTCCCAAAATTCAGCTAAGACTCAGATGGGACCCAAAACACAATCTTCAAACATAGAAACACCAAAATTATTGCACCTTATACAACCACAACATGATACACACATCAAGTCAGCCTTAATGAATAAAATAATTAGAAAATAATTCTGTCGAATCTCTTAACTTGAACACAGAACAATGCGAAATCACTAATGTTGGTAAACATGATGGTAGGGGTACCAAAACATCTTCTCCAAGATACAAAATGAAAAATAATCATCCGGTGAGGCATATAGACCAATAATTTGACTGGATACCCTATTCTTTATCTGTTGTTCCGGTAAAGCACTGTTCTTCATTCTTTCTGCCAGAATGATCAAATCCAAATTTACGGACCTTATAGATGACTTAGGTTGCCATCAATGACAATGCTAGAAGTCATATACAATATCCTCATGCTATATGCCAACAATCTCCCCCTTTGGCATTAATGGCAACACTTAGTGAAAAATGAGAATGTTTCCAAAATTCAAAAATCCAAGATACAAATCTTCTCTCCCTTGGATTCAAATTCATTTTTCACAACACTCTCTCCCATTAATTTTTCACAACCCTCTCTCCCCCTTTGACATCAATGACAAAAATGTGCTTTCAATCTCCTCAAAAATTTCCAACTTATCTCCCCCTTTGAAATATAGTCAAAAATTTCAAAATTCCAAGAACTAACACCAAAATTAGAAGATTATCTTATATTTATCCTTCATCTCTGGAAGGAATTTCTTCCATGCACTAACTGTAATCCCACTGATGAGAATTATGCTATTGTTTGTAGATGTTTGATTGGCAATTTTTACTAGAGACTCAGGAATTGTTATTTCTTCTGCCAATTTTTCTCCTTTCTTCATGACTTCAATTATATGCTCCAATCTTTCTTCTGTCAAATCCTTTACCTTCCAAAAGGTGTCCACAAGCTTGTATTTATTGTACTACATCTTTGCATGTTCTAACTATAAATCTTGAATTCTTTTCTTCACTGCACCATCCAAGTCCTGATGCATATTGTAGCTTTGACCAATTTTGTTAAGTTCTATCTCAATCTGTTCCATCTTCTCCTTGTACTTCCCAATTGCATGGGGCCACTAAAGAAAGTAATTGTAGATATTGTTTGCTTCAGTAATACACTATCTCAGCTCATTCATCTTCTTTTTCAATTTAACAAGAGATACTCTAAACTGTTCCTATAGGTGTAGGATTATCTCATCTTCTTCTTTATCTTGAGAATCAGAAGCCACTGCTTCCTTTATGCACTAAATCATTTCATTAGGAAATACATCCTACAAACTATCCAAATCAACATTGTTGTGCCTAAAGTATGTTCCCAGAGTGTTCTCAATCAAGTCTTGCTCAAAAGAGGGTTTTTCCAACCACAAATCAGCAATCTTCTTCATCCCATCTTCCTCTTGAACTATCACCAGTATCATTTCCTTGCTTAAGTCTTCTTCTTCTACCTTTTCTTCTGTAGCTACTGCAACTGGTTCAACTGGTTCTGGTTCATCCATCAGAGTGTATCCTTCAGAGTCTTCGTCAGATACCTCTAAGACAACCAAATCTTTCCCTTTCTCCTCAGATTTAGAAACTGTGGGTACCGGAGGAGTGTCTTTACCAAATTGTTTAGCTCTTTTCATTTTCCTTTCCAATTTACCGGAAGAGGATCCAACTTCAAGAGTTCCCATTGGAGGGAAAATGCTAACTTCTCCGAACATCTTCAACAATTCATTAAATAACTTTCCACATTCAACCTCACAATCATTCAGAGGATTACAATATTTAAATATTTGTCGACATACCGGTTCATTTTTCTTCCATACCACATTGTTAATCTAGGGTAAGCATTTCAGAAAATACATCATAATGCATATGGCTAGCGTTCGAAACCTGAACACATAGTCTGCTTCCTTTGTCAATTGAACATTTTCCATTAATTGATCTTTCAGTAAACCACACAAATCGAAGTCTTCGTCTTCCATGATCATTTTATGCGAAATGTATACTGCACCTGCCGAAGTTGATCCTTCCCTATTTCTAAAGAAGATTTTGTAAGAAATTTCATGTGCAATATATCTTGTGATTAGATCATTAATCGTTGAAATTATCAAGGCTCGCTGATCGCCAGACACATCTGTTAGGGTTTGAACCTTTGTGTTCCTAATCGATTTCTTCTTCGACACATCTCCGAAATCACATAACCCGGTTAAGTTCTTAATCACTTCCTTCAAGATGTAATAGGGTTTTTCCAAAGTTAGGATATCACAATCCAATTGGTTCAAGATAAACCTAATAATTTTCGCATTAGCAAAGAATGGAAATTCACTCCAAATGTCTAGGCTTTTGTGCTTCACTCCATCAAGCCATTTCAATTGATTTGCTAACAATGAATTCCTCACATTTCTAATCTTATCACTGTTATATTCATCCAAGTTTATGACTTCCTTGATTTGCCTCATTTTATTTTCTTCTATACGAATACATAAACAAGAGAGATACAAACAATTTGAAATACCTGATAAATTCGCCACCAAATTATCTTCACACCTTTGAAACTTCGCTGCAGAGCTCTCCTTCTGTTCTTCAATAATGCAAGGTGATGAGTGAAATTACCAATTACCCTTTTTATGAATTCATGCACCTGACCCTTATAACTGAATTTAATACTTTTTCCTAGGAGTTTCGGTAGCTCTGTTTTCATAGACATCAACAACAAAATCTGTCTATAGAACTTCCACTTCACAAATTATTACTCTAGAAGTTATCTGCACATTTATAAACTACTAGCACACCTACTAATGATCTCCTGCATTCCGGTGCTAACAATCGACAGGGGGTAAAATGATTTTCTTGAAAAAATCCCCCAAGACCAGTGGCTTGAGATTAATTCTCAGAGGGATTGCCAGATGAATTACCAGAAGTAGGTTTTAGTTCAAACTTGTTCCCTTCCTCTAATTTACTTTTCTTCACCCATGTCTTCTTCATCTATTCCATTATCTCTTCCACCAACACTTTTCCTTTTCCTTTGTCATTCATCTGTAAGTTTCTTCCTCTATATACCAGACCTCTCCTATCAATATTTTTGTTCCAGCAAAACTTAGCAGTGTGACCAATTTTGTTGCAATTAAGCATACAAGATTTCTGAATTTGTTATTCCACTGATTTCCTCTAGATCTACATTGATTAGCAACATGCCCAAATCTTCCATAGGTATAACATTTAACATTCATTGTTCTGATAAAACTGTTTGGCATACCTCTGCATTCAGTTGACTTATGACCTAACTTTTTGCAATTAAAACACTGACCAAGAAATGATGAACTATTTGAATTTTCTTTCCTTCTACACTGAGAAGCCATATGACCGAATTTGTTACAAACAAAGAAATAACCATTAAAATTCTATGCATTAGGCTATCTTACCGGATGTCTGCTGCCTTCATTCATCTGATTTCCTTTATTCAAGTTCTTTTGTTCTAATATGGAGCTTTCTCCTTTTTCGTATCCAAGCCCTCTTCTGTCATTTGCATCCTTATGTCGCTTAGTCAAAGAACTTTTCTTTGTACTCATTAGCAGTAGTGAGTTCTCCACTAAGAATAACTAACTATCTTTCAAGCTCTTGTTCATGATCTCTGGATTGTTGTAGTTCCATCTCCAACTGAATAAATCTTCTGTTAGCTATATTGCATTCTTCAGATTTCTATTTTAAGGACTAAGCCAGATTTTCCTCATTCTTCTTCCTTTCTTCAATATCTTTAGTTAGCTTAATTGCCATAGATTCCATCTCAAGCTTTAGAGCAACATTATCCTTAGCAAGCTTTTCACATTCTTCAGTTATCTCTTTGAGGGTCTGGTTCAGATGAACATCTTCCAATATTTTATCTTCTTTATGTTTCAGTTGATTACACAGTTCCTTCCTTTTTTCTCTTGACTCATTGATTTTATCCTTCAAAGATTGAATAAATCTCTTAGCATCCACAAGATTTTCTTTTAACCCCAGTACTTCTTCTTTCGACTAATCAAGGTCATCAAGTGCTACCATAAGTTGTTGTTTAAGATTGCCAGAGTCCATAGCTTCAAGATCCACCTCAAGCTATTAAAATTTCAAGGAGGAACCTGCTCTGATACCAATTGTTGGACTCAAGGAACACTGAGAGGGGGAGGGGGGTGAATCAGTGTTTAGCTAAACTTTAAATTATAAACCAGATCTAAAACCATTCATATCACATAAGCAGAAATAAACATGTAACCATAAAAGAAAAGTACTCATAACACTATGACACCAATATTTTGCGTGGAAACCCTGTTAGGGGAAAAACCTCAGTGGAGGTTAATCCACAATTTATACCCTATTAAAAGTGTAAGAAAAATGGGAATGCACTTGCATTCAGGCGCACTGCCTAGATCTCACTACTCAAAAGAAAAGAAGGCTCATTGCCTTACAAAAGGTGTGAGTTACAACAAAATAGTGAATTGAAAAGATAGCTTCTTCAAATCCTAATTACAATTCCATTTAAGCTCATTGAACATATTCTGACCTCCTGTCAGATTCACACTTTTTGCTCCTCTTTTGCTCTACTCTTCTCTGCTCTTCTTTGCTATGCTTCCAAAATACTTCTTCTGCACAAGTACAACTGTGCACAAAACACACCAACCACTTTTACATACAACACACTTGTTCTCACTTCTCCACACATTCGCACTTCAAATGATTGCATATATATTTGCTACTTAGAGATTTCATCCACATGTCGGCTTAAACAAAATATGGGAATATTTTCCAATGGTATGCTCAAGTACACATAATATTCGATGCATATCTCCCAAAAGTCAACTAAGACTTAGCTGGGACCCAAAACACAATCTTCGAACATGAAAACACCAAAATGATTACACCTTATACAACTGCAACACGATACACACATCAAGTCATCCTTAATGAACAAATAAATAGAAAATAATTCTACCAGATCTCTTAACTCGAACACAAAACAATGCAACATCACTAATGTTGGTAAACACGATGGTAGGGGTACCAAAACATCTTTTCCAAGATCCACAACACAAAATAATCATCCGGTGAGGCATACAGACCAATAATCTGACCAAATACCCTATTCTTTATCTGTTGTTCCGGTAAAGCACTGTTCTTCATTCTTTCTGCCGAAATGATCAAATCCAGATCTGTGGACCTTATAGATGACTTAGGTTGCCATAAATGACAACACTAGAAGTAATATATAATATCCTCAAGCTATATGCCAACAAGAACATTTGAATGTGCAAATAGGAAATTACAAGCAGATATAAAGGGTGCACAAACCAAAACACACACTCATGAGAAAGGTATGAAGGCAAAAAAAGGCATGCATCAACCCCCATGGAACTTTATATCATAGTGTGAGTACAACAAAGCACAAAATGATGTGCAAGATCCCATAAAAGATACACCTGTTGTGGCACTTTATTTCAATGCATTTACTTAATGAAAAAATCATACAATGGGAGCCTATAATGTCCAAAAAAGGACTACATGTTGAAAAAAAAAATCTTTGATAGAAAAGAGGAAACTAGTAGCACCATGACGAAGTGTGAAAAAAAATGCACTTTAAAAAAAAGGCACCGAAAAATGTGTCCAGATGCAAAAGATATGGCCCGTCGAAGTCTCCAAAACAAGAACTAAACAACATTGAGAAAATAAAATGTTGGAAAAAAGAAGAATTCAAAACTAGAAAATACTTGCACCACTGTGAAGAGAATGAAATTCCACCCCATTTAAAAAATAATTGCATTGAAAAAGCCCACCGTATGGCCGAGATATGGCCTGTGGAAGTTGAGGTGCAAAATTGAAAAGCCTAACGGAGAGGGGCTAAGAAGGGCAAAAGAAGATCTCCGCCAAAGTTGTCAAGAACACCTCCAAAAGTGGAGGTCCACCAAGTTTAGGGGTGTTGGAAAAAATCCTCCAATTACAGTATATGTGACATTATTTGCAAAAAAAATAATGCAAAAAAAAATTGCATGATTTTTGCTTTTTTAAAAGTAAAAAGCATAAAAACCTTATATATTTAAAAAAACATATAAAAACAATGTTTTTATTTTTATAGTTGAAAAAAATATTTAATTTTTTTTAATATTTAAAAAAAAATATAAAAAATGGATTTTAATAATATTATTTAAAAAAAAATGGCAACCATGGGCTGCTGCCCATGGGTGGGTCCCAAGGGGCCGTCGCCCTGTCAATGGCAGGAGGCGGTACCCCATGGTACCACCCACGGGGCCGCTGCCCTGCCATGGTAGGGGGTGGTACCCCCAATAAATGCTAGCATTATTATTATTTTTTAAAATCAACTTTTTTAAAATTCCAAAAAATCTGCGTTAGCCTTTAAAAGGATTTTAACATTTTTTTTATTTGATTTTTTTTAAAAATATTACCTTGATTGACGTGCTAGGAAGGTCGTACGACATCCTTGGCAAAACAAATTCACCTCAAAAACTCCTGATACAAATTTTGACGATTTGATAGACGATCTTAAGGTTTTTGGGCCTTCTGAGCATGATGGTAATGTTTGTTTTGGCTCAAAACACAAAAAATACAGCTACCCTCTAGATTCGAAAAAAGAGCAACCACTTCAAAACCTTGTAGATCTGGCATTAGGAATCAAAATTAGGCAAAACAAAAGCCAAATTTGACTTTTTTGACAACTCTCTATCCATTGGCGAGGTCCTTTTCACACAAAAATGCTTCAAAAAAATTCCACCTCCAAAATTTTCAAAAAAAATAAAGGGCATTTAGATTCTAAGCCTGCAACCCTTGTTGAAGAAAAAAAACCTCATAAATCGAGAAGGGCTTTGCTGAATCCACGCTTTGATACCATGTTAGAATTGTGAAACAAGCACAAAACCATGAGCCACACGATCAAACAACAAACAAATACACCTTCTACACAAGAGATCTGCAAACAATATATGAAATATTCTTCAACAAGAAAAAGCTATAGAAGCAAGAGACTTTCAAGAAGATATGAAAGCTCTAGATATTCTTCGAGACATTTACAATGAGGGTTGAGTGCTTATAAGAGCAAATCCCTAAATGAGAAAGGGATCAGATCATGACAAGTGTCAACATCACATGAGATGAGACATAATGATCTAATATTAGCTCAACTAATAAAGTATAAAACACTCCTAAGTTTAGCTTAAGTGCACGAGAATAAATTAGGCTAATAATCAATTAAAGATTAATTAATTATTAGCTAATGCATGATTACTCTAACAATAGATGCCATGCAATGCAGACCCCATGTATTGCCACCCACTACATAGTAGAGACCGTTGATCAGTAAACACCAATAAAAATGAAGAATATTCTGACCAAATTCCAAGATTTTGCCGCAAGTGGTATATTTTCCTAGGTGGAGAATATTCCAACACAAAGGAATATACCACCATCTTCAAAAGAATATTCTGGTGACTCGAGCTGACCTCTAACGACTAATAGGTTGTCAATTTTAAACCTGTATTTTTAAAATATTCCAAGAATATTCCTTGTTGTTGTTAGTAAGCCCTTTTTATTTTTTCCCCTCCTCTCCATTGAAATTTTGATTTTAATGGGTGATTTTCAAATGCACATAACTTGAGCTCAATACCTCATTTATGTAAGATTTTTTTGATTTGGGAAAAAAAATATGCTCTTCACAGTGGTGTAGATGATTTTCGATTTTGGTGTGTATTTTTCATAAATTTTAGATTCTCACAAGTGTTGCTGAGCCATTCTTGTTTTGGGAACTTTCGGGGCTCCATTCTCACTCCTATGCTAACATTTTTGGGTGTGGTTTTTTTAAAATAGTGCATAATGTTTTGTGTACTTTATAGTGGTGTGATCAAATTGATCTCATTTTATCAAAAAAATATGCTTTGATTTTGTGGCCAAAGTTGACATTTGCATGTACCAAGATCAAGGTCACTTTGCTATTTTTGGAAAGTGGCATATGTAAATGCACTAATCATAAAGTACAAAAATCATATATTGCTGAGGGGTTCTTTGATTGAGTGAATTTGAGGGATTCTTCTTGTGGTTGTAGTTGAATTCCTCTTGATTTGTGTTATTTTCTTCTTTTTATTTTATTTTATCATGGAGCAATTTTTAGTTCCACTTTTAACACCTTTCAACTATTTCCCAAATGGAAATTTGAAATAAACAAATTGCTAAGAGTTAAGAGGATGTATATGATAGTTCATGGGATTGATGAAGCTAAAAAGAATAAGTGGTTGAATATTTGTGAAGAAGCCATTGGCTATTTGTGCTTGTATGTCTCTCTTGAGTTATTGTTTCTCATTGAGCACTTAGATACACCCATGGCTATGTGGAGTACATTGTCAAAATTATTTGGGAAAATAGATGAAATTCAAGGACTTTTTTGAAGAAAAAATTAATAAGTTTCAATCCATGTAATTTTGAAAACATACATGACTTCAACACCAAACTCAAGTCACTAAGAACACAATTGAAGGGTTGTAAAATTAGATACACAACTAGTGTTAAGTGTTCTTTCAAAGCTAGGATCTAGATATTCAATGTTTGTGTCTACTTTCTATGCTATAAAGAATGCCTTTGGGAATGAGTTTAAAGTGCCTTCTTTTGAGGATTTTGGTATGCAACTCACTAGGGAGAAAGCTAAGATTATTCAAATGGGTGTTTTGAAGTTTTCAAAATCCCAAGCCTTGATTGCAAAGGGTGAGAAGCCTTCAAGTGGAAAAGAGAAGAAAAAGAACAAGCCTAAGAAGAACACACATTCCACATCTAATTCCACAAAAGAACATAAAAATTCTTCTTCTAAGGGGAAATCATCTAAGAAAGAGAAGCCTACTTGTGCATATTGCAAGAAGGATGGACATGAAGAGCACTATTGTTATAAGAAGGATCTTGATGAATTGAAACATATTCTTGTGAAAAAAAATTGGTTTACCTTCTACAATGTCTACTTCAACTTCTTCTTCCAAACACATTGAATTTGATAAGGAAAATAGTCATACTATCGGGACAAGTAAGAACAAAGGTCAAGCTCTTTGTACTTCTACAAGTCATAGATCAAGGAGATGACTTCTAGATTTAGGAGCTTATCATCGTATAGCATCTTCACACTCTATTTTCTCTCCTTTTGATTCTTGTGTTATGCCACCTATTTTGATGGGAAGTCATACTCACGTGAATGTAATTGGGAGGGGATCTATTGATATTGGGAATGACACCTTCAATTATGTCTTGTGTATACCTCATTTGATAAACAATATCCTTTCTATCTATCAAATCATTCATGGTGGAGAAAGGAGGACTGTGGAATTCACTCTTGATTCAATTATCGTTAGAGGTTTGGAGAGTAGAGAGGTTATTTCTATAGGAATGATTGGTCATGCATCTCAATCATACACCTTTTTAGATTTTGTTCCTAATGAGGACTTTGATCCTTTGGATGACGACCACACTTCTAGTGTGGATTATGTTTTTGAGGAGAATTTTGGTTACTTGAACTTAGTTGTTCTCACATGTGATCCAATTCTCGTGCCTTGCATTCTATCTCCTCCATATACTATTTCATTTGATGATGCTTGTCTGGCTACAAATATGGCTTCTTGTGATTTAGTGCAACAAGATATTCATTGTATTTCAAATATGGTGACTTGGGATGAATTCTTGAAATGTATTTCAGACTTGTTTGTGGAGTCTCATATTGTAGATTTTGGAGACACTATTGATTGCATTTATCTTCTCTTTGATGGAGATGATCATTCTTTAGTTGTTATGCAGGAACACTCTAACCCTCTTGTTCATTCTCTACATTATCATTCTTCACAATTTTATGTGAGTGTGGATGCTTTTAACCAACATTTGGAGGAGGCTTCTTTATCTTCAAAGGATATATCTTTGTATTTTGATTGTGTTATACATTTATCTCTGCTATATTCTTGATTGTCCTCTTCATCTGTGTGGTCTAGAACACCTGTTTGGGTTTGTACTATCGTAAATTGTCACCCTTGACAATATCATACTATATTGACATCTTATTTTGTCTATAATATTAATTATATTAATACTTTATTCATTTTGAGGCCAAATTGGGAAAATAAATTAAAATCCCTGACATCCCAAGAAACTTGAGCCAAAAACATCCAATCAAGGGTGAGGGCGCCCCTGACCTAAATGTGCCCTATTTAATAATTAAAATTTTGGTGTTGATCCTTGGGGATTTAAAAAGGACCCCAAATTGGCCTATAATAAAAAAGATCAATAGGGATGCATATATAAACAACTTTTCCTCTCATTTGAACATTATAAAGAGGCATTATGATCAAGGCATTATTATGATCAATCATCCTCTTATTATGAAGATGTATATGAGTTATCCTCTACATGATAGCTAGAACAACCTATTGTGTTATGTGGACTAACATTTTGTAGGTATTCAAGTAATTCAATCATCCATGAATCAAATTTTTGTGGTGAATTATGGTGTGGGCATCACTTTGACAAAGATTTCATACATTAAGTAACCTTATGCATCATCATTTGTTAGTATAGTCAATTATTATTTATTTGGCCTTTTCCAGACCTAGGGTAAGCCCTCTTTACCATCATTATTTTCTATTTGTGTAGGTGGAAACCAAAGTGAGGTTTGACTTAGGCAATCCCCTTTACAACACAACCTTTCCCCCTCTTTTCATGTGTGCAAGATAGATCTGAAAGTTTTGTCAACATAAAGCTATAGGAAAACACAAAGCAGACTATGACATGTCATCTAAAGTTTGAAGATCCCAAAATCATAATTTATGGTCAAGGGTACTATTATGCCTTGCATGACCACCCCATTTTATTTTGGAACAAAATGGGTCCCCCTTTGTCTTTTCCCTTTGGCCTTTGGTTTTCTGCCTTAGGCATTTTTCTTTTAAGTTCTGTCGGAAGCGGAACCGGGACCAATACCGACCTTGGAAATCCATTCTAAGTTCTGGTCTTGTTTTGTCCCTGGTTTCGGTTTCGACAGTTCTTTCTCTTCGTATTTTATTCTTTCTCGGAATAGGGTCCAAGTCTGACTCGGAAGGTTAAACTTTCTCCAAATTTTCTCTTTCGGGTTGCATCCTAGCCCTGACTCTACCTTTCCCTTTCTCTCTCTTTGTCGTCAGGTTCTTCCCTTCGCGTTTTGGTTTGTTTTGGCAGACCCGAAACTCGAGCAGATTCTGAACTTGGAATTCCTCCCAAGTTCTATTTTCTTTTCCTTCCTCGATCCCGGTTTCGCCGTTTTGGTTTTTTTCCTTGCGCGTCTTTTTCGTTTTGTTCCGCGGACTCATAACCGGAACTGGAACCGAACCCCGAAACCTGAAAAAGTTTCTGGTTTGGGTTCCATTCTGATCCTAGTTCCGTGTGTTTGATCTTTCACTTTTCTTTTCTTCTTTTGTTTTGTTGTTGGGTTTTCCCTCCCCTTCCTCTTTCTTTTCCTTGTCCTTTCTTTGTCTTTTTGGGGTGATGTCGGAAGCGGGTTCAGAACAGAATCTGAACCTGAAACTTGAAAAAGTTTCTGGCTCGGGTTTGGTTCCGTCCCGGTTCCGCCTGGTTCATCATTTTTTGTCTTTGTATGTTTGTCGGAAGCGGGTCCGGAATAGAATCCAAACTTGAAAAACTTCAAAGAAGTTTCAATTTCGAATTTGGTTCCGCCCTCACCCCTGTTATGCTTCGCCCGGGATCGGTTTTAGCTCCGACCTCGCCGGTGTTTTGTTTCTTCCCTTCGCGTTTTGGTTTCCTTCACAGACCCAAAGTCGGGAGGGGGTATGAACTTGGGAATATTGATTGTTTTCCCTGGCTCGTTCCCATCCCGACTCCGGCCTCAGTTCCACCAGGACTCGTCTAATTTTGTTTCTCGGTCTCAGTTTTGATTTGGCCCCACCTCCGCCAGTTTTGAAGGTGGGTGCTCTTTCCAATTCTGTTTTGGTCCCACTTCCACCTCCGTCGGAGTTATATTTCCTTTTGATAAAATTAAGGACAGGATAAATAATGATATATTTTATTTTCCTTTGAGGACTACTAGGGACTCTGTTTTGCAGGATTAAATTACACACATGATGATATTTGTCAAGGGAGTCCAGTTGGAGTGCATTCCTCAATCTAGTTGGTCATAATTTTCCTCTAAGAAGAAAGTCGGCAAGACCTTACAAATGTCTTGCCGACTACCAATGCATTTCGTTAAATATGCTTCTATGTTTCCTATCGGCAAGACCCCAGAGATGTCATGATGACTAGGAGTTTCCCATCGGCATGAAAGTCTCCTTTAGAGAAAGGTCTTGGCGAGTACCTTAAGTCTTTCCGACTGCCGATAAGAACATATATCTCGGTGAGAAACTTTTGCATTGGAGAGATATCTTGGCGAATACATTTGGTCTAGCTGACAAAGCGCAAAAGGGGGTCTATCGGTATGAGGTCTTGCAGTCTTGCTGACCTGTGATGTCACACCGACATATTGCTTCATCGGGGAGAGAATGAGATTGTCACGATGACAAAAGTGGGCTTATGGAGGTTTCTCGGCGAAACATAAGATGTCTATGGGACGTCTCCCTGACAAGAGAATGTTACAATGACGCATGTAAAACGAAAGAATACATGTTGGTATGACTATAGAAAGGTCTCCCTAAAATGAAAAGATCACCAAAGGATGATGCCTTTGGCATAATGTCTGGCCGAATGAAGGAATTCACGCCGATAGGATGTGCCTTTGGGGAGAATGAAGGCATTCGGCGAAATGTCTGGGCAACTCTGAAGTGTCTCAGTGAAAGCAAAGGGGGACTTGGTATGATGTCTCGCTGATCAAGCAGGCTCTTGCCGAAGGGAAGCTGAGCTCGAGAGGATCTCACTGAGAGGTATTTCCTTCAGCAAAGCATTTCACCGACATGAAAAGTCTCATAAAAAAAGAAAGAGAAGGTTGCCATGAAGTCTCACCGACTAGCGATTGTCTTGCCGATGGTCTTTGTGAGCTCGGTATGACTTCTGCAGCTCACCAAAAGGTCTCGCTGACTATCTTATGCTATGCCAAAGACTTGCAGAAGGATCAATCTCAAGCGAGAAGAGAGCCGAGGAAGAGGAAGGAAGCCGTGAGTCATAATGCCAGCTGGTGTCTACTGACAGGGGTAGCTCGACATTAATGGTGATATTTTAGGGCATTCAAAGTGGCTCCGATGGAGTTTGAAAATGGACACGGAGGCGTAGGAGTAAATACAGTAGCTACAAAATATTTACAGACATTCCCGGAGACAATTTTTACCGACATGGACAGAAAGGATTTGTATTTAATGCAGGACCGACTCTCTTCAAAAGATCTGGACGCCGAACCTCTGGCACCGCAGATATTTTGTAAACCCTAAAAATAGGGGCCGACATTCTTTTCGGGATGGAATATAAAATGGCATTCTGGCCTCTTTGTAAAGGTTAGAACTTCGAGAGTTGAAAAAGTTAGAAGTAAAAAGAGTTAGGAAAAATAGTTAGCAGAGATAGAGGACAGAGAGTTGCATCCTGTTTCTGAGTAAAGGGAGCTTCTTTTGTCTTCTTGTTTAGGAGTTAGATTCAACATAGAAAGAATGTATCTTTCCAGTTTCCTTAGTGTAGATGGAAGTGGTCTGAAGACATAGGTTTTCTGTACACTGGTGATTGTGCTAGATTTGTAAATGTTGCTTATTTGTCTTACCAACAGTAGAAGTAACTAAATTCGAATCTACTTCATATTGTGTTCCAGAATGGTATTTATCTTGAGTTAATCATTTGATTTTGAAAGCTTTCAAGGAATGAAATCATATTTTGTGTTTTTTTTAAATGGTTACTTATAATCAGATATTGAAATGAACATTGTGAATGGATGCAATTGTGTGTTAATCACAAGTTAATTTTGTTCTTCAGTTTTAGTTAACAATTCCTTGAAAGGTAATAAATCTAGTTAAGATAGGTGAATTATCATTCTTTTTAGTACCAAAGCCTTGATCTATCTTTTTTTTATGTTTCCTTAAAAACCCCCGGTTAGAGTAGGTTTAAATTCATGCTTAATCTTAGAACAATCTAAAAGCTCACACCAGCAGGCCCCTTGAACATTACTGCTACATTGACCACTGAGGGACATTAGCACAGTTGAGAACCAACTACAAAGACCTTGGGAGTTGAGATATCCATGTGATCATATTTCTCTTTCAGGAGAAACAGAGTAGCAATATTCTATTTGCATGTTGTTGTGCCAAAACACACGTCAACAAAAATTGGCACTAGAAGGAGAGCCTAGAAGGGAAAACTGGATAAAACTGGGTTTTTTCTCCCCAGGAAGGTCCCACAGAGTTCTTTGATCAACTGAAAATCCATCACCCTTCATAGAACTCAAGACCCCAACAAGACACAAGAGTCATAAGCCTGGCTCAACTATCATACCACCCTTCTCAGCTCTGCTCACTCCACCAGGCTTTTTACCAATACCTCAGTGGATACCTATTAATCCACCATCACATCCATCTCATTTGTTCTCACAGCTAGTTCAACCCATACAATAGCTGGCTCAACCACCACCACCACCACCAATGGCATTTTTTCAGAATAATCCCTCTCCATTGGGGACTATTCCTTGAGGTTTTCATGACATGCCTAAGAACCTTGAGAGATTTTGCCCCAAGTACATTCATGGTGAATCAAGGAGTGACAAAGAGCATAAACAAGCTTTCAAGGATGCTTGTACCAGAGCTCAAATAGCTCACCATGATGTAGTTTGTAGGTTGTTCCCTTACTCCTTAGGGGATATGGCATACAATTGGTACCTTAATCTTCCTCAAGGTTCCATTCTGACCTGGACACACTTGGAAAATGCTTTCATTAATCAGTTCAGGGTTTATGTGGACCCAGCTCTTTAATACCACCAATTTGCCACCATCAGGATGGAACCGGGTGAATCATTGCCTTTATTCAACACCAGGTTCCAACGAATGTATAGGAGATTGCAAGACCCCTATCTGGTTACTGAGGATAGTTCCATTCAAGCATACTTTAGGGTTATAGACGCTTTGCTAGGTTTGTTCCTGCAAAGGACTTATTAGCCTGCAGACATTGATTCTCTATCCAAAGTCTATCATTTAGCTATCAAGCTGCAGCAACAAATTGGTTCTCAGCAAGGAATCCTGGGAGGAGGTCTCCCTTCAATAGGATATCAGATGCATAGCCCAACCCCGCTATTCAATACTGTCCTGGGAATGTCTCCTTCCCATTATGGACCGATGCCTGAATTGCAAACCCAACCACTAGTTCCATTCTTTGCCAATGGAAATTTTGATCTTTTCCAACAACCACAAGTTCCTCAAGGTCTGCAAGGTCATCACAACCAAGTTGGAACACCAAATCATGGTGGTTAGCCACCTGTTGTTAAGAGTGTAGAAAGTGAAACGACAGTCGAACTTACAAATGAGGTAGAAACCTTGAAGAAAACACTGTCTCAAGTTACAAATGACATGGCTCAGCTTCGATTGAACCCCTCCCAAAACAATCATGGTAGCTATCAGAATCATAAGAATTACAACCAAAGGGGTTACCAAGGCCAAAAATCCTCTAACCAAGGGTACTAGAACCAAAACAGGGGGTATAATCAAAGGCCAAATAACAACAGACAATGGAATACAAGGCCCAATAATGGGGGAGTTTCACATAATTATCAGGAAAATGAGGAGAGATCACATACTGCAAATGTAGCTGACCTCAACTTCATGACCAATTGGTGCAGGCTGCATGATACTGCAACCCATTCTGAGGTGAATTGCCCCAAAATGGAGAAAGTTGTCAAAATAGCATAGGTAGATGCTCAAACATTCCAAGGGAATCCTCACAAAGAAGGCGGCTCAATAGATACAACAATGACATATGACCTCTTTGAGGAGGAACCTTCATTCCCAAGGAAAGAGGAGAATGAACCAGATGAAGATTCATATGATGCCCAGGCCTTTCAGTCAAAAGGAGGACGCTTCCTGAGAAATAAAAGTAAGGGGCCATTGACTACATCAACACCACCTAATCATATGGTGCCTCCAAATCAAGGTGCTGATAATAACCCTCTTTCACCAAAAGGCCCACCTGACTTCTGTAACAAGGGTAATCCCTCTGGTGTTTTCAAAAGTAATCCAAGTTATAATACAAAATTTGACATTGTTTCTAAGATGCAAAAACAAAAAACTTCTTTGTCATATTTTGACATCTTAAAGTGGTGCCCTGCCCAAAGGGAGATAGTGCTGAAAGCGTTGGAGCAAGCTGACAAATCAAAAGGGAAAAAAAAGGTGGCACCTGCTGCAGACATGAATGCGGCCCTGTACAAAAATAAGGTAGGTACTCCACCTTTTCTTTTGAGTTTAAGAATTTGTGGGAAGAACCTGCATAATTGTTTGTTGGATTCAAGGGCTTTGGGCAATGTCATGCCATTCTCTATATGTAAGAACTTAGGATTGAACCCGGTCTAGACAAATAAGAAGGTCATTCAACTTGATAAGACAAAGGTTAATGTGGTAAGAGAATTAGGAAACATACATGTGCAAGTAGGATCAGACCCCAGGGTTCAAACCAACATAGACATCCAAGTAGCAGACATTCCCAAGACCTATGGTATGCTGCTGAGCAGAGATTTGATGAAAAGTATAGGGGGATATCTTTCCCTTGAATTTTCACATATGTGGCTCCAATGGAGAGGGATTCCTACTCATATTAGGATTGAAAGTGAGCCTCGTCTCAAGCATATCATCACTAAGTATGATTGTCCCAATGAGGTAGCTTACTTTGAGACTGAGATGGGGGTTTATAAAAGAGAAGAAATTCTAACCTTCTCGGTTCTCAATTCTAAAGACATGTCAATACAAAAACTTTCTGACCCCACGATTGATGAAAATCAACAGGCCTTGATTAGAAAACTGCAACAAGACCAACTGGTCTTAGGGGAAGATACCGATCTGCAAAGTCTTCCTCTCCCTAACTGGTGCAGGGTGCATTACAAAAACCACTCTGAGTTGGCTTGTCAACCCTACATTGACATTTTAAATCATATTTCCCAAGTTGAGGAAGCTATCTCAAGTCACCCTGAGACCATTGCAGACCGCTTCTCATTTGAGGCCAAGGAAGCAACCATGTTAACCAAGGATATAATACCTTCCAAGGAAGTTCAAATTGAACCTACCCCAGACATATTTCCAAACCAACATGGTCATTCAGAACAACCCCAAGATATTTTTGTCACCCCTACGCTCACTAATATACCAAAACCCAACGGGTTAACCAAGGATGCAAGTGAATGTCAAGGCGATAACCTTGAGTCACATAATACATTTGTACAAGGATTGGGAATTACTCTTGAGGGACCTATTGAACACCTATTCCCTATATCTAATGCAAAAGATCAAGTAGCCCCACCCTTGGCTCATTCTATCCAAATGCCAACAATAGCCCCCCAAGGACCAACCCCAGCTCACAATCAACTATGGACCCTCATGTTTGATGGATCCAAATCTAAGACAGGCTGTGGTGTTGGAATTGTATTAACCAGCCCGAAAGGGAAAGCTTTCTTTGCTTCTTATAGGTTGCAGTTCAGATGCACGAACAACCTAGCAAAGTATGAAGCTCTAGCACAGGGACTGATGTTTGCACATAAGAAGAAAGTCACAGCCTTGATGGTTAGAGGAGATTCATAAATTGTTGTCAAGAAAGTGTGCAGCCAATATACATGTCACAATAAAAGGTTAGCATCATATAGAAATTGGGTATGGAACCTGATTGAAGATTTTGATGCCTTTGGGATTAGTTTAATCCCCAGAGAAGAAAATTAGATAGCTGATTCATTGGCTGTGGCTGCAAGCACCTTGGAACCTATGCAAGGCTCCAAGCTCAAGAAATTCTCAATGGAATTAATTTCCACCCTTGTAGTTCCTGATAATATCAAGAATTTTCAAGTTTTTGATGATGACCGACATATCCTTGCTTTCTTAGCAAGCTCAGATGTTTTTGAGGGGAAAATTATTAATGAGTCCAACAGAGATCAAGGGGATTGGAACCCTGAAGAATGTGATACAAAAGGGGTCCTCAACTTAAAGAACAACAACATTCCCAAGGGTATGGTGGTGTTAGAAAGAATTTTTGACTCAGACCCAAGGGCTCGAGAAAAGATATCGGCTGAAGATAAAGGAGGCGAGTATGAAATGGTTAACCTAGCTGATTCGGGTCCTCAAAGGAATGTCTACATAGGGAAAGCCTGCCCTGAACCCATCAGAAAGGATATAATAAAGGCAGTAAAGAAGGATATTGTTGTGATAGCTTGGGGATATAAAGACCTAAAGACATTCGAGGCTTCTATGATGACTCATACTATCCCTCTAAAGCTCGAAGCCAAGCCACGACAAAAACAATGCCTTGTCAACGCCCTGATTGAACCATTGATCCTTAAATAAGTTCAGAAATTGCTTTCTGCAAAGATAATTTTCCCTATACACCATTCAACATGGGTGGCCAACTTAGTTCCAGTCCGTAAGAAAAACAGAGAGATCAGGTTATGCGTGGACTTTAGGAATCTGAACAGAGCTTTAGAAAAGGATAATTACCCCCTTCCTTCTCTAGATGAAGTCTTGCAGACGGTCAACGGATTCTAGATGATATCATTCCTAGATGGTTACTCTAGATACAATCAGGTAATGGTCAACTATGAATACAGAATGAAGACAACCTTCACTACAAAGTGGGGGACATTTTCCTATAGAAGAATGCCATTCGGTTTGATAAATGTTGGGGTGACTTTTCAACGCGCAATGGACATAGCATTCAAGGATCTGATTGGAAAGTGCATCATTGTCTACATGGATGACTTGACGGTATTCTCCAAAGATCGACTGAACCACACCGTAGACTTGGCCAAAGTTCTTGAAAGATGCATCCAATATGGCATCTCCCTGAATCCCAGAAAGTGCGTGTTCAAGGTTTCAGAGGGAAAGCTTCTGGGACACGTGATCTCTAAAAGAGGAATATCAATCGATCCAGACCGAGTCGAGTCCATTCTGAAGATCACTAGACTAGCAAGTAAGAAAGAAATGAGGTCTTTCTTTGAGAAGATCAATTTCGTGAGAAAATTCATTACAGGCTTTGCTAAAATCGTGAAACCACTGAATGAAATGATGAAGAAGGATGCCAAAATAGAGTGGAGTGATGAGGCGAAGACTACATTTTCTCAAGTCAGGTGATCCATTTCAGAAGCTCCAGTCCTCACCATCCCTGACTACTTGAGGCCATTCTATATTTATTCCTTTGCTTCTGAACATTCTTGTGTAGCTGTCTTAACTAAATGAAGAGAAGAGGGAGAAGAGAGGCCAATCGACTTTATGAGCTCTCCATTCAAAAATGCTGAGGTGAAGTACCCACCTCTTGAAAAGCAAGCTTTTGCGCTGGTCCGAGCTGTCAAAAAATTCAGGCACTACATTCTCCGAAGCCAAATTATTGTTGTGGTTCCTGATGCTATTGTCAAGTCTCTACTTATGTAGAGTGAACTGGGAGAAAGAAGAGGGAAATGGATGACCATCTTGCAAGAGTTCGATCTAGAGATACACCCGATGAAACTAGTCAGGGGTACAGGCTTGTCTTAGTCCATGGCGAATGCTGGCGACAACATCATCTGTCAGCAATACACAACCCAGTCCTTCTCTAACAACCCATGGTATGCTGATACCATTTGCTTTATGCTCAACAATCGATGTCCAGAAGGGATGAATGCAACTCAAAGAAGAGTGCTAAGAATGAAGAGTTCTCATTACATGCTCAAAGGAGGGTTGCTATACAGGAAGAATTTTGAAGGGGTGTACCTACGATGTCTTGATCAGCAAGAGGCTAAGTGCGTGATCTCTAAGTTTCATGGGAAACACGACACCGGTCATGGGTCTGCAGATTCATTAGCGCATCAAATCCTCCGATCTGGTTACTATTGGCCATGTGTGTTTAAATATTCCCATCAACATGTAAGAACATGTCACATCTGTCAGATCTCTGCATCTAAGGAACACCATGCGGCCATGCCATTGCAGCCCGTTTATGAGGTAAGGCCATTTGCCCAATGGGCGCTAGACTTTATTGGGGTAATTAACCCAAATTCTTCTGCAGGACACAAGTTTATCTTGACTGCTACTGATTATTGCACCCAATGGATGGAGGCTATACCTTACAAGAACAACAAAACATAGGTAGTGATCAAGTTCCTCACCGAATGCATCACCACTAGGTTTGGAGTACCCTTCGCATTGGTATGTGACAATGGCTCAGCCTTTTATTTTGCTGAGTTTATTTCTTGGGCTTATGATCACAAAATTGTATTGAAATACTCTTCAAATTATTACCCACAAGGAAATGGAGTTGCTGAATCAACCAATAAGAACCTCTTAGGGGTAATTAAAAAATTGTTAGAAAGCAACCCTAGGGACTGGCATACCCAGCTGAGATTCACATTATGGGCTGATAGGACTAGGATCAAGGTTGCTTTAAAGAATTCACCATTCAAACTAGTATATGGACAAGAGCCTGTGTTCTCTATCCATTTGCAAATACCTATCCTTGAGTTCATGCAAAAATTCTATTCTAGTGATGATAGGATACAGATAAGATTAGCTGCCTTGTTAAAATTAGAAGAGCGGAGGGATGCCGCCTTGCAATAATTCTTCACACATCCGGATGTTGTCAAATGTTGGTTTGAAAAAAGAGCCAAAATCAAAGCTTTTAGAATATCTGACCTTGTGCTATTATGGGATAAAGCTAGTGAAAATAAGGGCAATCATCAGAAATTCGATAAGCTCTGGCTAGGTCCTTATCAGATTGCTGAGATCCTAGGAGAAAATTCTTTTAGACTAAGTAGTTTAACTGGAGAACCTGTCCCCTTTCCTGTCAATGGGCAGTTTCTTAAGCATTATTTTGAGTCATAAAGCATGCTAATTTTCTATTCTGCATGTAAATAGTTTGTTGTTCTTCGTGTAAATATTTTGTTTGTTTCCTGCTTGTAAATAGTTTGCTTATCTGTTTGTAAATAGTTTTGGGTCTGTGTTTGCTTGCTCCTTTTTCCTGTCCTCTTGTTTCCTTTATTCTTTGGTGTCGGTCTTGTTTTGTTCTTGAGGGTTGGTCTATTTCCTTCCATCTTGAAATGGTGGGTTGTTATCTGAAGCATACTTTGGTTGCTAGGAGAGAAGTGGTTTAGATATTTTTGGGTTTGCTGATTGGGTGCTCTTGTCCTAGGTTCTTTGTTTTATGCCCATGGTCAACGTAAGTTGTGGAAAGTCTTGAGAACAAGGTGCAAAGTAAATAACCTTCATTAGCTCCCTCTGAATCTATCACAAACCACCAACATCATCTCCTTTTGTAATGATATATTTGTCCTAGGGTGATAATGTTGTAAGATTTGAGTGAAAAATATTATTCCCAAGTGCTGTTGCGAGGTCCATGGTAGTTTTCAACCCAGATCAGATGTTAAACATCTGACATATTGAGAAAAAATTGAATGAAATATCTGAAACTTCAAGAGAAAAGAGAAAAAAAAGAAAAAGAGAACTATTTAAAGAAGAAAGAGGACTCAATATGAATGGGTGATTCTAGTATCTCTACCGGGGCTATGGATGCCTGACTGGTAGTAGAGCAATGCTGTGAGAAAACTAGAGGTATCTCCATCGGGGCTATGGACACCTGACTAGCAGCAGAGCAATGCCCAGGATATCATTACACGACGACTAAGGGGAATCAACTCATGTAGCTCAGATCTTGCACATTGTTGTTCGAAAGGTGAAGAAAACTTTATAAAAGAGAGATGCACTATCAAGCACAAACATAGATTCAGGAGTAGCCGGTGTTGATTTACATTTGAGATTCTAGCTCAACCTTGCTTGCTAAAACTGACCCAACTGGGGTTGTAATGATCATAAACTAGGAGTTCTGGGTAGCTGAACCCTTCAATTTCATGAAAATAGTTAAACCATTTTCCCAGTTGAGTCACCATTTGTTATGCCTTGCATAACCACCCCATTTTATTCTAGAACAAAATGGGTCCCCCTTTGTCTTTTCCCTTTGGCCTTTGGTTTTCTGCCTTAGGCATTTTTCTTTTAAGTTTTGTCAGAAGCAGAACCGAGACCAATACCGACCTTGGAAATTCCTTCTAAGTTCTGGTCTTGTTCCGTCCCGGTTCTGGTTTCGACGATTCTTTCTCTTTGTCTTTTGTTCTTTCTCGGAATCGGGTTCGGGTCCGAATCGAAAGGTTAAAATTTCTCCAAAGTTTCTCCTTTGGGTTCCATCCTAGCCCCGACTCCACCTTTCCCTTTCTCTCTATTCGTCGTCGAGTTCTTCCCTTCGCGTTTTGGTTTGTTTTGGCGGACCCCGAAGTGGAGTGGATTCCGAACTTGGAATTCCTCCCAAGTTCTATTTTCTTTTCCTTCCTTGATCCTGGTTCCGCCGTTTTGGTTTTTCTGCCTTACGCGTCTTTTTCATTTTGTTTCGGCGGACTTGGAACCGGAACTGGAACCGAACGCCGAAACTTGAAAAAGTTTCTGGTTCGGGTTCCATTCCGATCCTGGTTCCGTGTGTTTGATCTTTCTCTTTTCTTTTCTTCTTTTGTTTTGTCATTGGGTTTTCCCTCCCCTTCCTCTTTCTTTTCCTTGTCCTTTCTTTGTCTTTTTGGGGTGATGTTGGAAGTGGGTTCGGAACGGAATCCGAACTTGAAACTTGAAATTTTTTTTGGCTTAGGCTTGGTTTCGGTCCCGGGTCTGCTTGGTTTGTCATTTTTTGTCTTTGTATGTTTGTTTGAAGTTGGTCCAGAATGGAATCCGAACCTAAAAACTTCGAAGAAGTTTCAATTTTGGATTTGGTTCCCCCCGCCCCCGTTGTGCTTCGCCCGGGATTAGTTTGAGCTCTGACCTCGCCGGCGTTTTGTTTCTTCCCTTCGCGTTCTGGTTTCCTTCGCTGACCCAGAGCCAGGACAGGGTATGAACTTGGGAATATTGATTATTTCCCTGGCTCGTTCCCATCCCGACTCCGGCCCAGGTTCCACCAGGAATCGTCTAATTTTTCTTCTCGGTCCTAGTCCTGATTTGGCCCCGCCTCCTTCGGTTTTGAAGGTGGGTGCTCTTTCCAGTTCTATTTTGGTCCTGCTTCCGCCTCCATCGGAGTTATATTTCCTTTTGATAAAATTAAGGATAGGATAAATAATGATATATTTTATTTTCCTTTGAGGACTAATAGGGACTTTGTTTTGTAGGATTAAATTACACACATGATGATATTTGTCAAGGGAGTCCAATTGGAGTGCATTCCTCAATCCAGTTGGTCATAATTTTCCTCTAAGAAGAAAGTCGGCAAGACCTTGCAGATGTCTTGCCAACTACCAGTGCATTCCGTTAAATATGCTTCTGTGTTGCCTATTGGCAAGACCCCAGAGATGTCACGGCGACTAGGAGTTTCCCATCGGCATGAAAGTATCCTTTAGAGAAAGGTCTTGGTGAGTGCCTTAAGTCTTGCTGACCGTTGATAAGAACATATATCTCGGTGAGAAACTTTTGCATCGAAGAGATATCTTGGCGAATACAATTGGTATCACCGACAAAGCGCATAAGGGGGTCTATCGGTATGAGGTCTTGCAGTCTTGCCGTGATGTCACACTGACATATTGCTTCATCGGGGAGAGAATGAGATTGTCACAATGACAAAAGTGGGCTTATGGAGGTTTCTCGGTGAAACATAAGATGTTTATGGGACGTCTCCCTGACAAGAGAATGTTACAGCGACGCATGTAAAATGAAAGAATACATGTCGGTATGACTACAAAAAGGTCTCCCCGAAATGAAAAGATCACCAAAGGATGATGCCTTCCGCATAATGTCTGGTCGAATGAAGGAAGTCATGCTGATAGGATGTGCCTTCGGGGAGAATGAAGGCATTCGGTGAAATGTTTGGGCAACTCGGAAGTGTCTCAGTGAAAGCAAAGGGGGACTCGGTATGATGTCTCGCCGATCAAGCAGGCTCTTGCCAAAAGGATGCTGAGCTCGAGAGGATCTCGTCGAGAGGTATTGCCTTTGGAAAAGCATTTCACTGACATGAAAAGTCTCATCGAAAAAAAAAAAGAGAAGGTTGCCATGAAGTCTCACCAACTAGCAATTATCTTGTCGATGGTCTTTGTGAGCTCGGTATGACTTCTGCAGCTCGCCGAAAGGTCTCGCCGACTGTCTTATGCTATGCCGACGACTTGCATAAGGATCGATCTCGAGCAAGAAGAGAGCCGAGGATGAGGAAGGAAGCCGTGAGTCATAATGCCAGCTAGTGTCTACTGATAGGGGTAGCTCGACATTAATGGTGATATTTTAGGGCATTCAAAGCGGCTCCGATGGAGTTCAAAAATGGACACGGAGGCATAGGAGTAAATACGGTAGCTGCAAAATATTTACAGACATTCTTGGAGACAATCTTTTACCGACATGGACAACGGGGATTCGTAGTTAATGTAGGACCGACTCTCTTCAAAAGATCTAGACGCCGACCCTTTGGCACCGTGGATCTTTTGTAAACCCTTAAAATAGGGGCCGACATTCTTTTCGGGATGGCATATAAAATGGCATTCTGGCCTCTTTGTAAAGGTTAGAACTTCGAGAGTTGAAAAACTTAGAAGTAAAAAGAGTTAGGAAAAATAGTTAGCAGAGATAGAGGACAGAGAGTTGCATCCTGTTTCTGAGTAAAGGGAGCTTCTTTTGTCTTCTTGTTTAGGAGTTAGATTCAACATAGAAAGAATGTATCTTTCCAGTTTCCTTAGTGTAGATGGAAGCGGTCTGAAGACACAGGTTTTCTATACACTGGTGATTGTGCCAGATTTGTAAATGTTGTTTATTTGTCATACCAACAGTAGAAGTAACCAGATTCGAATCTACTTCATATTGTGTTCTAGAATGGTATTTACCTTGTGTTAATCATTTTATTTTGAAAGCTTTTAAGGAATGAAATCATATTTTGTGTTTTGTTTAAATGGTAACTTATAACCAGTTATTGAAATCAACACTGTGAATGGATGCAACTGTGTGTTAATCACAAGTTAATTTTGTTCTTTAGTTTTAGTTAACAATTCCTTGAAAGGTAATAAATCTGGTTAAGATAGGTGAATTATCATTATTTTTAGTACCAAAGCCTTGATCTATCTTTTTTTTATGTTTCTTTAAAAACCCCCGATTAGAGTAGGTTTAAATTCATGCTTAATCTTAGAACAATCCAGAAGCTCACACCAGCAAGCCCCTTGAACATTACTGCTACATTGACCATTGAGGGACATCAGCATAGTTGAGAACCAACTACAAAGACCTTGGGAGTTGAGATATCCATGTGATCATCTTTCTCTTTCAGGAGAATCAGAGTAGCAATATTCTGTTTGCATGTTGCTGTGCCAAAACACACGTCAACAGGTACCCACGCCCTTGACCCCCAAATTAAGGCTCAATTTTCATGTGTAGGTTCCTCTCTGTCTTTATTTCTTAGATCTATAACTATTCAACAATTTTTTATTTTCGTCAGTGTGATAAATTATATTTTTAGATCTAAGGTGTATGTCAAATAGGTCAATTAAATTGCACATCAAATTTCTCCTCTTCACAACACAAAAGAACCAAAACTTAGTAGATTGACTCTCCTTTGAGGAAACTAGCCAATCATAACACCCTTGTTGGTTTGAGTTCTAATGTTAGTGTAAGAAAAGATTGATCTGGGTAATCTACTAGTTAAATCTAGGATATCCTTTTTTGCACTACAAGAGTGTGTCAACTTTTGACATTGACATGGAGACACTTGAGCATACTTTAGAGACATCATACATCATATTTATTCCCTCATCTTCCTTTCAGGATTGGGAATAAATCATGCATACATTCTCGACTTTGTTTCTTCCTAAGGGGAGGAATGTTGTTCGACGGTATTGGATCATCTTCAACATTCATTGTTAGACATATACTACCATTGCAAGAGACATTACATTGGGGAGGGGGTTGCATTGTCTCTCTTCTTCTCTCATATGGGGGGTGAGGGTATTTTTCTTACATGGGGTTTTGTCCTCATTTTTCATTGAGAGTATTTTATTTTCATCTCTTTTGGGGAGTTTTTTCTCACTGGGTTTTCTCTTTTTATCCATTTGTGAGAGATTACATTTGTACATGGGTACCTAACATGGCCTTGTAGCTGAGACTCATCCTTGCATCATCTGCATAATAATCTACTCCCTATGCTAGACCTAAGGGGGGTATTGGTGTGAATAAGGTATTCTATCTAACTAGTTCACTTAGTAGGTCCTATTTGTTGGGACAAAACTGAAGATAATAATTTTGTCTTTGTATTGGTATCCAGGTTCATAATTTAGTTCAATCCTATGTCAATCCAAGATGCAAGACTTTAGAAATATGTAATGACTATATACCTAAGGGCCGAAAGTAGTAAGTCAAGCGAGATGATATGCGACAACCCTGATTCAAACAATCTAGAATAATAAAGGATTGTTGGAATAGATTCCCATGAATTGTAACAAAAAAAATTATAGTTTGCTACAAGAATTACAAGCCCTGTTACAATAAAAAAATAATCTATGAAATATACAAAGTGTATTTGGTGCCATGAACAACTGTGTATTTGTTTAGTAATTAACTTAAAATTATGGAACATCAAGAGAAAAAACTTCAAACATCAAGGGACTTCCTATCTTTAAATTGTGGAAGAAGAGTTAAAGATTATTTTTAGAGTGTGGATGATATTTCTAGCAAAATCATCTGGAAAGATTTATCTAATGCCCCTATCCCCAGTGACCCAAGATTGGCATCTATTTTAAAAAACAAAATTGTATACAAATCATAGGATCCTGATAAGCTAGTCTAGGCTCCTTCAAAAACTGGTACCTACATAGTCCACCAAGGTTATAAATCAATCATTAATAGGGGTGAACAATTGGAAAACTAGAGAGCATTATCCTTTTGGTAGAACATAACGGTGTTGCCTAAGGCAGGTTGCCTTACTTGGTTGGCATAAAAGAAAAATATCCTAACTATTGACAGACTCTCTAAATTGAATATATCAAATCCCTTTAAATGTGTCATGTGTGATGTTGCCTTTGAAGATGTAGATCACCTCTTGATCCAATGCTCATTTGCTCAATACTCTTGGCAATTTTTTCAAACCAAATTGATATGGAATTCTCTTTTGCAAAACAAACAATGGGAAGTATTCTCAAGTTGGTTTGTGTTGTTCAAGTATTCTCTCTTTGCATGCATTTGGAGGGTGGTGTCAGTAATTGTTATATGGTCTATTTGGCTAGAAAGAAATAGAAGAATATTTAGGAAACTATCTGCATCCAAAGAGCAAGTTCTCAGAAAATAGAAAAATCAATATTAGAGGTCACAGACACATATGTTCAATTAAACAAGCATATGGGATCGGTTTTCACAGATTGGGATTCTCAGATTTTTAAGCAGTAGGATCAATTGATGTTACCTTTTAAGGGGAGCCTTCATCAACAAAAGCAAAAAATAGATAGATCAAAGATCTCTTGGATCCCTCCTACAAATGGCTTCCATAAACTAAATTTTGATGGAGCTTCCAAAGGGAACCCAAGTAAATCAGGAGTTGGAGTTTCTATTTAGAATTGTATGGGATCTCTAGTGTGTGAAAAGTCAGTGCACCTTTCATATGGTTCAAATAACATTGAAAAGGCACAAGCCCTTTTTTGGGGCCTCAAAATTTCTATTGATTTTAAAATTTCAAATATCCAAATTGAAGGGGATTCACTTCTAATTGTAAATTCATGCAAACAACATTAAATTCAAAACTAGAAGCTAGCACATATAATGCGCCAATTTGGAGACTAATGGACAAAATAGATGGTTTTAGCATCACCCATTGCTATAGAGAAGGTAATCGCTTGGTTGATTACCTGGAAAACAAAGCTAGTGAATAAAAATTCAAAGAAATTGTTTACAAAAAAGATGTTATAAGCTCACACAAAGACCTAGTAGACATCATAGCTAAGGAAAGTGTGCAAGTAGGTTAAGCAAGGTGTAATTGAAAAGCCCTGGCATAAACTAAATTCTTAGAGGTCTCACCTCCAAAATGATTATTAAAGGGGAAGATTCTTCTAAAACTGACAGATTCAAGATCATAATTAAATGTTTGGGCGATCAGATCAAGCCTCAATCAAAGGGACACATTACAAGGAGAAGCATGGGAAAATACTACCATAATCCCACAGTAAATACACGCCAACATCATACCTCGTCATGAGTCCTAATCATCTATTATTATCTAACATGCTTCTTGGTGCAGGTATAGGCTTTTTATTAACAAATATTCAATTCACATGTGTTTGAAGCCTTTTCAATTAATTCTCGCACACCACTTTATGTGTTGACTCATGCCACAACTTAAGGCATGCAAAGTTAGGAAATTTGGAAATCATTTCACAATATGACCTGCATGACAATTCACTAGAATGTACGACATATTTCATTAAAGTCCCTCCTTCCCATCTTTATCGCTACCCTTTCTTATTTTATTCTATTTGTTTTCCTTGTGTTTTTCTTCATAGTCACATGGTGAGCTTGGAGAGGACAAAGTGGAGTAGAAAGAGTTTGCAATTATGTGTGCCATAGTTGCAAACAAATTAGTATGGACTACACACCCTATAACTTTAGGGTTTCTTTATAGGCCAAAGCTTGGGAGCGGCCATTTTCTGGTTACCTATCTCATGACAACCTGGAGGTGATATTCAAGATCGACTGCCCCAGAGTAGAGGATTGCATCCGCAAAATTTTAGGTATTGAAGTAACAAGCCCAAAGACTAGGTGCATTTTGTTCCCTTCATAGGTTCTTTCCATTTTTTTGTCAAATCTTTTAGACCTACCCCAATCTTTAGATGACTTGGAAGACATAATTGGAAAAGTTGTTTGAGTAATAACATTTTGTTTCCACAGTCCATGATGCTGGTATGCAAGATTTTTTGGAATAAACTGTGTGTGATTTTTATATCATCAACGTTTCGGATCATCCTGATGATGGATCATGGAGTATGATCCGAAACGTTGATGATATAAAAATCACACACAATTTATTCCAAAAAATCTTGCATACAAGTTGTTTGAGATTATTTCTTGGAGGATAATGCCATTTTGTAGGGTGTGCAAAGTTATGTCCTATTCAAAGGCAAAGGTTTTGTGGGAGGCATCTTTCTATGAAAATATCTAAAGCAAAGGAGGGCATTCATGCTCATATATGACGCCATGAAATCTACACTAGAGCGCAAGTGTGAAAAAGTGTTGCTAAGGGTTTTGAACCAGAATTCCAAGGATGTATGTAAAAACATGGACATCAAATTTAAGGAGAAATTATATGCGGTCTTGTTCCTTCTAAATCACATTGCCCACCCAAATGCTAGTGCTGCCTTGCCCCATCATCTACCCCAACTGGTGCAGGTGGAATCCTCTGCCTCAACCCACCAAAGAGAAAATTTGATGGGTTTCTCATGAATGGAAGAATAAGAAATCTGCCACATCATCAAGAAGAAAACCTCCAATGCAAGTAATTTATTTTTTGGCATAAATTATGTTGTATGGGTGGCTTATTAAAGAAAATTGTTTAATCCCTAGAAAGTTAAGTGGCCACCTTTTCTCACCAACGATGCAATCAGAAGTGTCTGTAAGTTTTTTGCATGCATCATTTTTCTCTACCTTAGTTGCTCAGACAATGTAACATCTAATTGGGAAAGCCATGATGATAATTATGATTCTTTATTGTACTTAGCCTGATCTACGCTAGATTTCTCTACTGACATTTTGTAAATTTTTTTATTAATATAATATAAATATACATGCTTATATTCCTTTTTCTTAAAAAGGAAACAAGTCAAATAAATAGTATATGTTAATAGAATTTAGGTAGATGTCAAATTTTTAATAGAGGATAAAACCTCATCAAAATCTATACCCTCAACCTAGGATAACCTTTGGCAACCAATCATGGTTTGTACTATTTAATCCTACTATTAGAGTCGAACTTCTTTTTAGACACCTATTTGTAAACAACATGCTTTTATAATTTATGAAAATAAACCAAGTCTCATGTATCATTCTTACTTATTTCAACCAAATTCTTATCCATAGTTGAATTCTAGAACTCATAACCATCCATTTCAAATTTTTTTTTAACTATTATAAGCTTATCAATGCTTGTCAACAAAGAAAATTTGCATCTAAAATCAAGAAAGCTATACTTTTCTAGTTGCCTCCTCTACCAAATTAACCCTCTCAAAAGTTGAGGTGGATTTCCACTTCATCTAAACTCTTTGATCTCTTCATACTATCCTCTTCATTTGGTCCAAAATAAACCATTAGTTCAACATTTGGTCTGTTGGAGATTATTGCACTATGTTGTCATTAGTGTTGTCATTGATGTCAACCTATGCCAACCTGTAGTGTGGTCATGTTGAGAAGGAATTGTGGTGTTGAGAAGATGTTGTTGATGCAGTTGATTCACTTGGTTTCCAAGTGCTTCTGAGAAAATTTGAATAGAGAGTGTACAAGGTGATAAAGTTGTGTTTTGTATTGTTCTCTACAATTATTCATGATTGAAGGTGGTCTTGTGTAGTTTAGATGAGATGATTAGAGCTGTTCAAAGGTGTTATATCTAGATTTTCAAGTTTTGTACCATGCAGCAGTGGAAGATGTGTTTGACAATGTGTTTCCTGTGAAGGTTGTCTAGGAGAAATGGAATTGCTCCGCATTTCTATGTGTTGAGGTTTCTTGTCTTATGGATTTGGGAATGTGCTCATACTACTTGTATCTACCTTTCCCTAGAGTGTTTGGTGTTCAGTTGTTCTACAAGGTTGGTTAGTGAGTTGTATGTTTGTGGCAGTGTGGCTGTTTGCACAAGATGATAGTATTCTCAGTTTCAAGTGGTTGTGGTAGTGTTTCTGAATATTATGATGATGTTGGGATATTCTAGGATGTTGAGTGATTTTACTACATGGCTTGTAGGATGTTTCTAGACCTGGTGAAGTGTGTTTGTAGTTGTTTGTTAGTGTTAGTGCATGTTTGGTCAACCTGGAATGCTAGTGCTAATTGTAGAGATGGTTTGTTGTTTGTGGAAGTGTGGTGTAGCATGTAAGTGTAGATTTGGGTATTGGTTAACCCTTGGTTTTTCTGCCTTCACTTCTTTCCATCATGGAATTATTTGGTGTCGGCCTATTTGTTGGTTGCACGTTTGAGGTGTATACGTTTCATTTAGGCCGACCTAGAGAAGTTTTTTGTGGTTACAATTGATATATGAGCAAGGTCAATTGCTAGAGAGATGTGTGGTATGTTGTGTGGTGCAAAAATATGTGAATGTGATCAAGTTTTGTGCTTTGAGTGTGAGTTTAAACGCCTAAGGCTACCGAAATCAGTGAGCAAAAGGTTTCATTTTTAGTGTACCTGAAGTTATTGGAGGCAATGAGCTAAAGGTTGTGGATGGTGTAGAGTTGTTGTGATGGATCTTCATGTTGCTCTAAGGCAGTGAACCTCCTTGTAACAATCTTCTTCTATTATCTTCTATTCCGAACAATGATTTCTTTGGGCAGTGAGCCATTATTTTATTTTAGATAGTGACCCCTTCCACTAGTGAGCCTTTTGTAATCAATGTTGTTATTCATATAAAATATGTGAGTTAATCCTCATTGTGGTTTTTACTTGATTATATTTTTTCACATAAATCTGGTGTTCTATGTTGTATGGTTGTGAATGTGTTTATGTTTCATTAGTTGTGTTGGTGCATAATAAGGGTTTGAAGGTTATTGAGTGTTTGATTGTTTGAATGTACAACTAATTCACCCCCTTCTCAATTTTCCTATGTGTCTAACAATTGGTATCAGAGTTATGGTTCCTTGGAAGAAGCTTAACTGCTTGAGGAAGATCTAGATGGAACACAAGAATGGTGCCAAAGTGCTTATGTTTGATGGATCAAACTATGCTTTTTGGAAAGCCAGGATGTAATCCCTTCTTTTCTCATTAGGATTTTGTGTTTGGAAGTCAATTGAAAATGGAAACACTATGCCTACTACTCCTTTGACAAGTGATGATGAGATCAAAGATTATGAGAATAATGGAAAAGAAAGGAATTATATCTTGAGTGGGATTTCTGATTCAGAACTTGTGAAGGTGATAAGCCTAAAAAATACTAGAGATCTGGACAAAGTTGTAGAGCATTTATGAAGGAGATGATAAGGTCAAGAAAGCAAAGATGCAAAATTTCACAAAACTTGAAACCCTAAGGATGTTAGAATCTTGATTACTAACTATCATGGACTGTGGAAACAAAATGTTTTTAACCCTAAGGATGTTAGAAGATGAAGATATTGCTGGCTACATGCTCAAAGTGGATGAAATTGTCAATGCCATCAATGGTCTTGGTGGAAAACTGGAGGAAAGTGAAGTTGTGAAAAAGGTATTGAGAACTCTTCCTAAATCTTATAGTGCTAAAGTTTCTGCTAGTGAGGAAGCTCAAAATTTATATCAATATACTAGAGATAAATGTTTGGTGCTTTAACTACTTTTTAATTAAGAAATTTTGACCAAGATGCTTCAAGGAAAGAAACTTCTTTTAAAGTCAGCAAGAAATAAAATGATGAATCTGATCTAGATGATCTTGATGAGGTGGAAGAATTTTTTGTAAGGATATTGAAAAAGGGAACTAGTAAATACAAAGGTAAGTTACCCTTCAAAATTTTTAATTGTGGAAATATAGGTCCTTATGCTTCTAAATGTCCAATCAAAGTTTCAAATGACAAACATAAAGATCATAAAGGTAAATCTTTCAAGAAGAGTTATTATGTTAAAGAAGATAGTGGTGTATCTAATGATGAGGAATCAAACTATCTGAATGATGGAAATGATGAGTTCTTGTTCATGGATTTAAATGTTGGAACTAATTATATTGATCTTGAAAGATGTGTGAAGGAAATTTCTCAAGAAATAGCTCACAATATTGAAGGAACTATGTTGACTACTTTTCATGCAAGAGAAGAGAAAAACTACTAGATAATTGATAGTGGATGCTCAAATCATATGATAGGTGATAAGAGTAAGTTTTTTAAGCTTGAAAAGTATGATGGTGGTCTTGTTAAGTTTGGTGATGATACATATTCTAATATCTATGGAAAAGGTTCAATTAGTTTTGATGGAAAGCATAAGACAAATGATGTTCTTTATGTCAAGGGTTTTCAACATAATCCTCTCAGTGTAGGAAAAATGTGTAGCAGAGGATACAATTTGGTATTTTAGGATGATGGTTGTGAAATCAGAAAAGGAAGCTCTAGAATATTGGTTGCAACTAGAACAAGGAAAAAAGGAAGTGTTTATAAGCACAAAGGTGGTGGTGTTAAGTGCTTTATGTCTCAAATCAATGAAAGTTGGCTATGGCATACAAGAATGGGTCACATCAATTTTGATAGCATGGTGAAGATCAACTCTACTCAATCTATGAGAGATCTACCAAGAATTACAAATCCTATCAATGCATTTTGTAAGGAGTGTCATGTTGGAAGAAGACAAAGAATAAGTTTAAATCTAAAGAATATTCTACTATAGGACCTTTAGAGTTGGTGCATACAGGCCTATGTGGACCTACCAAAAAAAGAATATCTCAAGGTAATGGGTATTTTATGTTGTTGATAGATGATTACTCTAGAATGACTTGGGTGACCTTTCTCAAAGGAAAATTAGAAGCTTTAGATAAGTTTAAAGAATTTAAGTCTATGGTTGAGAATGAAATGGATTTGAAAATCAAATGTTTGAGGTCTAATAGAGGTGGTGAGTTCATCTCCAATGAGTTTAACAACTTTTGTGAAGATCATAGGATAAAAAGACATTGATCAAATTATAGGACTCCTCAGCAGAATGGAGTTGTGGAAAGGAAGAATAGGACAACTCAAGAAGCAACAATAACCATGATGAAGGAAGAAAATCTACCAGATGTATATTGGAAAGAAGCTATTCATAATGCAGTGTACATTCTTAACATAGGACAAGCAAGAGTGAACAATTCAAAGACCCCCTATGAACTATGATATGGAAAACCTCATATTGTGAAATATTTCAGAGTGTTTGGAAGCAAATGTTATATCAAGAGAGATGAAGAGAACTTATGAAAGTTTGATGCAATATCAAATGGAATAATTTTCCTTGGATATTCTACAAAGAGAAAGGCATACAAGTGCTACAAAAAAAGGTTAAAGAAGATAGTTGAAAGTGCAAGAATCAAAGTGGATGAAGGATCACATCAAATCTTAGTGTTGATAGAAGGATATGAATTTTATGAGCCTCCTTGTAGAGAAGAGGAAAAAGAAGAAGATAAAGAGAAAGAGAAAGAGAAAGAGATAAAGGTGGAAGAGGAAGAAGCTCTAGAAAATAATCCTAAGAATCCTAAGTATCTGTAGAATAATCATTCTGAAGATCAAATAATTGGAGATAAGAGCAAAGGTGTGCTGACAAGAAGAAGAGTTGTTGTGATAGAGGAATAGGAAAACTTTAATTTACTCTCAAAATTAGAACCTAAAACAATAATTGAGGCTTGCAAGGATGAGAATTGGATTAAAGCTATGGAAGAAGAACTGAGACAGATTGAGAAGAATCAGACATGGGAAATGGTCCCAAGACTAGCAAACAACAATGTGATAGAAACTAAATGGGTTTTTAGGAACAAGTTGAATGAGAATGGAGAAGTTATCAAAAACAAGGCTACAATTATGTGTAAGGGTTACTCACAACTGGAAGGAATGGATTTTGAAGAGAATTTTTCTCCAGTAGCAAGAATGGAAGCCATTAGGATGTTTTTGGATTTTGCAACACATAAAGAATTCAAGGTGTATCAGATGGATGTTAAATTTGCATTTTTGGATGGTGATTTAGAAGAGGAGGTGTACATTGAATAGCCTAAATTTTTTTAGTTATCAGGAGATTTTGATATGGTCTACAAGTTGAAGAAAGCTTTATATGGACTCAAATAGGATCCTAGAGCTTGGTATGCAAGATTGGATAAGTACTTATTGTAGTAGGGATTCAAAAAGGGTACTGTAGATAGTAACCTTTACTTCAAGGATGAGAGAGATAAAATTTTGATTATGGTTGTGTATGTTGATGACATAATCTTTGGAGGAAATGAGGAAATGTGTGAAATATTTGCAGAGGAGATGGAAAATGAGTTTGAAATGTCAATGTCTGGGGAGATGAATTTCTTCCTTGGGCTACAAATCAATCAATCTGATAAAGGTATATTCATCTCACAATCAAAGTATGTCAAGGAAATGTTAAAGAAGTTTGGAATGGACTCTAAACTAGTATGTACTCCCATGGTTACTAGTTGTAAGTTGAGGAAAAAGATGAATCTCCTAAGACAGATCAAAGCAAGAGCATATGCATGATTGATGGATTGCTATATCTAACTGCTACTAGATTAAATATCATGCATGCGGTATGTCTTGTGGAAAGATTTCAAGATCTTCGAGAATCACATGTAGTAGTAAAAAGGATATTTAGATGTTTGAAAGGCACTCTAGACTTTGGTCTATGGTATCCTAGGGATACTAATTTCTCTTTGAGTTCTTATACAGATGCAAATTGGGCAAGTTGTACAAATTACAAAAGAAGTATAAGTGGAGGTTCTTTCTTTCTTGGAAGCAAATTGGTTTCTTGGTTGATTAAGAAGCAGGATTTAGTGTCACTATCTATTACAGAGGTAGAATATATTGCAACATCTTACTACACACAAGTGTTGTGGATGAAGTAGAAATTGAAGGATATTAGAGTATCATATGATGAACCTATTCCTATCTTGTGTGAGAATACAAGTGCTATCAAAATTTTAAAAAAATCGGTAATGCATTCAAGGACACAACATATCTCTATCCGGTATCACTTTCTAAGAGAGAAAGTTGTAGAGAATGAAGTGAAGTTGGAGTATGTGCCTAAAAAATATCAAATAGCAGAAATTTTTACAAATGCTCTTCCAAAAGATACATTTGAGTATCTCAAGCAGAAGCTAGGGGTTGTTTTCCCCCCTTCTTTCAACTAGATGCATGAGTTGATGCATCTGTCTAGGTGAACAATTCAAGATTTATTCTTTGTCCTAGACTGATGAAAGATACCTCTTAGGGGGAGAAGGTAGTGGTGTCCTTGGTTCGTGTACTTAGGGGGAGCATACCTTGTACCCATAAGGGGGAGAGGGAAGTGGGGGAGAGAAATTAGTTTTTAGGTGTTGCTCTTTTCCATTGATGTCAAAGGGGGAGAGTGATGTCTAAAAAAAAAAGGGAGAGAAAAGAAGCCTGGAAAATATATGAAGAAATGGGAGAAAGAAAGTATGAAATGTAAGAAATTTCAAAGGGGGAGTGTTGCTTGATGCAGGGTTGCTTTTGTTGTTGATGGCTTTTTAGAGCTAGTGTTGCCATCAATGACAAAGGGGAGATTGTTGGAGATGTTGGAGATTTTTGAACTATGTTGTCATTAATGTCAACCTATGTCAAACTCTAGTGTGGTCATGTTGAGGAGTTGTGGTGTTGAGAAGGTGTTATTGATGTAGCTGGTTCACTTGGTTTCCAAGTACTTTTGAGAAAATTTGAATAGAGAGTGTATAAGGTGACAAAGTTGTGTTCTACATTATGCTCCATATTTCTTCATGGTTGAATATGTTCTTGTGTGGTTCGGATGAGATGATTAGAGGTGTTATATCAAGAGTTTTAGGTTTTGGATTGTGCAACGGTGGAAGATGTGTTTGACAATGTGTTGCCTTTGAAGAAGGTTTTCTGGGAGAAATGGAATTGCTCTACATTTCTCCATGTTGAGGTTTCTTGTCTTGCGTATTTGGGAACATGCTCATATTGATTGTATCTACCTTTCCCTGGAGTGTTTGGTGTTCATTTATTTTGCAAGGTTGGTTAGTGAGTTTTATGTCTGTGGCAATGTGGCCGGTTGCATAGGATTATAGTATTCTCAGTTTCAAGTGGTTACAATAGTGTTACTTAATAATTTGATGATGGAATATTCTAGGATTTTGAGTGATGTTTTGTAACACCACGCCATGAAACCCTAGAGGACAGCATGCTATACACCTAAAATGGAACAATTTTTTTTCTTTGAAAGGCAATATACACTAGATTGCAATTGAAACAATGAATTGTTCTCTAATCTAAGTCCTCTAAGGTTTTGAGGGTGTGTTACTAGAATTCCATTAACAAAATAACAACATCCATAATAATCCAATTAACTAACACATGAAATAACATCATTTCTATTATCCATTACATACAAGATTTCATCAATTAATTGCAGATCAATTCATCATTACATCATGAACAAAAATGTCTCCTCGTAAACATGTGAGGAGAGTACATCAGAAGAATAATACATGATACAATTGAATTATAGTACAATACAAATACATGAAGATACTCCACATGAATTGGAACAAGTGCAAAAGTCTTCATAACCAGGAGTAGTCACCACGTACATGAACAAGTGAGGGAACCCAATGGAGTGCATGACATGTTCCATCCAACCATGTGGAACCCTAAGGTCCACCCTTTGTGCTAGGAGATAACGATAAGTGTTAGAAACCAAGATCTGATTGCAAACCAAAAAAATCACCTTCCACAGAAGAGAAAAATGAAAAAGTAGAGATTTGCAAAAGATGTGCAAATTAATATATTCGAAGTACCAAATATTACAAGATATAATTTGCTTTATAAAAGAAAAGATGCATAAACCTAATCTTATCTTGAGCAACAATATAGCTCAACAAGATAAGGATAAAACCTATAACTTAGGAATTAAATAAAGCCTAAGTAAACTTATGCAAAGTGTAATTAATAATTAATTACACCAACACCCCCCCATAAGTGCAACTTAGGGAGAAGCAGATTATTATGCAAATATGAGTCTCGAAAACAAGGCCTAATCAGGTACTCATGTACAAATGCAAAGAGAGAGAAAACCCAATGGGAAACCCCCCCTTTAGAGAGATGAATTGTTGCGAAGAAGCACTAGAAGAACTTTGATGAAGCAACAATGGAACCCCAAATCCGACAAGCAAGGAAAGATAATTCTGTCTACAACTGAAACCAAAAATGGAATCACAAGTGCAACAACATACCCGATGCCAAGGAACACTAGAAACTCACATACTGGATCAACCCTGGGATCTGTAAGCAATAGTAGATGAAAGGATGAATGGACCCATAATGATGACAAATCTGGAAGTTGTGTCTCTTGAAGCCAATGCCAAACTGAAACTAAAACTGGCCATAGGATGAGTACCATCAAGATTCTGGAACATTAACCATAAAAACATGGCCCTCAAATGAGAAAGATCTGAACCAATGCGGATCAAGAACCATAAAATCCCAACTAAAGTGTGAACCGAAGCAAACCAACGATGTGTCTAGCTAAGCAAGAAAGAAGCTAAGGGAAACAACAGGAAACCAGACAAACTCATGTGAGTTGTCACCAATACGAAAGATGGATGCAAGAACCCCCCTTAATGGAACTTTATATCAGTTCGTTATTATAATACCCAATTATTGCATAAGGAGATAATGCAAAACTACATAAACATAATAAAAAATGCAAACCTAGCACACGAAACAAAAATGAATGCATGCATAAAATAAGGTATACATATTCTATAAATAACCTCAGATCTACATAGAGGCTAAAACTAGCTTTCCAATGCCGCAAAAATTGTGAAAAATGGATAAGTGAGTCACAAGATGTCTCCTCGAGTGAAAAAGGAAACATCTGACTTCCGAGGCAGAAAAAAGCATGAAAAAGGAAAAAACAGAAACACACCAGCACCATTGCATAGAGCGTCAAAACAACTTTCTGATGATATCTTGTTTGCAAAAAATGTATGCCCAAGATGTGATGTGAAATTTGTCCAAAAAGCTCTGATTTGGCCCCCAGAATCCCTCAGGGGCTAAAAAAATAAGGCCCCTGGTCGCTTGGGCCGGGGCTACGGTGGCCCCTAGTCACCCATGTGACCAGGGCTAGCGGTTGGGTCTTGTAATGGAGCCCCTGGTTCACAATAGAACCATGATGGGGGATTTGAGCGGCAGAGGCTGGAGCCTAGGGCTCCCGGTTCTTAATATGACCGCAACGAGAGCCCGCGGGGGCTCAGAACTCGAAGCGGCAGATGAGTGCAGGAGGTGGGTGGCAGTGGCCGCCTGGTGGCCACTGGGTGGCGGTTTCCATTTGTGCAGGCCGCGGAAACCCTGTGCCATAAAATTTTATTTTTTTAATAATTTTTTGATTTTTTCTTGAAAATGATGCCTCAAGAGTCGTACTTGGGGGTCGTACAGCCCTTGGGCAAATTGTTTTTGCCTCTCCAGATGACTATGTCCAAATCGGATGAATTTTATATGGAAATAGGGGTTTTTGGGTGCTGCAAATCCAATTGTGAGGTCCGTTTGGGCCCAAAGTGCTCCGAAAATCAGGTGACCCCTAGATCTATCAGAAAATCCACCGAGCTTGAAACCCTCACATATCTGACAAACGGTGATGAAAATCAATGAAATAAAAGCCATTTCTGACTTTTTCTAGTGCTCTGAATCCAACAGAAAACCCTGATTTGATCCAAGACACTACATAATGATGCTCAAGGAATGAAACCCTCGAGGGACCTCGAACGATCTTTGCACTGTGTTCCTCCAACAAAGCTGAGAAGGGGCTACAAATCGAGGCTCTGATAGCATGTTAGAAACCAAGATCTGATTGCAAACCAGAAAAATCACCTTCCACATAAGAGAAAAATGAAAAACCAGATATTTGCAAAAGATGTACAAATTAATATATTCAAAGTACCAAATATTACAAGAGATAATTTGCTTTATAAAAGCAAAGATGCATAAAGCTAATCTTATCTTGAGCAACAAGATAACTCAACAAGATTAGGATAAAACCTATAACTTAGGAATTAAATAAAGCCTAAGTAAACTTATGCAAAGTGTAATTAATAATTAATTACACCAACAATAAGGTCCCACCACCAAAGTAGAGAAGAGACAGTAGCACGACACAAAAAGGGAAAACATGACTCCAACATGCAAAAGTAACAAACAAAAACATAAAGAAACAATCGCTTCCAGAGGTACAAAGACAACAAGGGAAAAACAAAAAAAAAATACAATGTGTTGGCCTATGGCTTCTAGTGTTGTCATTGATGGCAACCTAAGTCATTAATTTGGTCCACAGTTTAGGATTTGTTCATACCGATAGGCAGAGTAAATCAGCATGAAGAACAGGGTATCCAGTTAGTATGTTGATCTGTATGCATCACCGGATTATCATCTTATGTTGTGGATCTCAGGGAAATTTGTTAAGCATCTATAATATCTAATTATTAAGTTTTTGTGATGTATTAATCTGTGTATAAGTTAGGAGATCTGGTTATTTTTTCATGAAGGTTGGCTAAATGAGTTGGCATGTCGTGGATATTCGAGGCATAATTATTTAAGGTGTTTTGTGCTTGGAGATTTTGTTTTGGACCCTCACTATGCTGTGGCCGACTTTGATGGGTGTGCATTAAATGTTATTCATGGATTGAGCCGACCGTTGGTGAATATCTCATTTTTTGTTAAAGCCAACATGCTGCGATTAAATCCTTGGTAGCAGATATATATAAGAGTTTGGTAAATTCATTTTGTGTGTGTGTTCAAAGTGTGAGATTATCGGAATGATTATAGAGTGACTATGCACAGTTGCATGTGTATAGAGGATTTTTGAGATGTGAAAGTTAGCAGAGCATAGTGAAGTGCAGAATCAGATAGAAGGTCCAGAATCTAATCTATGAGCCTAACCAAAACTGTAACCAGGCATTTGTAGATGCTACTTTTTCAGTTCAACCTTTGATGTAATCCAAATATTCTGTAAGGTAGTGAGCCTTCTTGATTTTGAGTAGTAAGCTCTAGGAAGTGTGCCTGAATGCATGTGCATTCCCCTTTTTCTCTATACTTTTAACAGAGTATAAATTGTGGATTAACCTCCACTGTGGTTTTTTCCTCTAACAGGGTTTCCATGTAAAAATATTGGTGTTATGATTATTTGCTTCATGTGCTTGCATATTTACTTTTGGTTAATCACTGTAAATGGTTTAAAAGATCATAATTATAATATTAAGTTTTGTTGAACACTAATTTGCCCCCCCTCTTAGTGTTCCTTGAGTCCAACAATTGGTATCAGAGCCGAGTTCCTCTGAGGAAGTCTAACAACTTGAGGTGAATCTTGGAAAGAAATGGACTTCGGTAGTCTTCAACAATAGCTTTTGGTGGCACTTGATGATCTTGATCAGTCTAAAACAAAAGTTCTAGAATTGAAAGAAAATCTTGAAGATGCTAAAAAAATCCATTCAATCACTGAAGGATAAAATCAACGAGTCAAGAGAAAAGAGAAAGGAACTATGTGATAAATTGAAGCACAAAGAAAGTAAAAGCATGGAAGATGCTCATCTGAATCAGATCCTGAAGGAAATAACTGAAGAATGTGAAAAAATTTCTAGAAATAATGCTACCCTGAAGCTTGAAATGGAATCTATGGTGATGAAGCTGACTAAGGAGATTAAAGAAAGGAAGAAGAATGAGGAGAATCTTTCCCAGTATTTAAAAGAGAAATATGATGAATGTTGTAGAGTTAATAGTGGATTCATTCAGCTGGAGATTGAACTGCAACAATCCATAAATAATGAACAAGAGCTTGAAAGACAAATTGTTATTCTCAGAGATGAACTTTCTACTGCAAATGAATACAAGGAGAAGTTTAAGACCAGTTCTGCTAAACTTGACGAGTTGACTAAAGGAAAGAATGATGCAAATGACAAGCGAGGTCTTGGATATGAAAAAAGAGAAAGCTCCAGATCTAGACAGAAGAACTTCAGGCAAAGAAATCAAATGAACAAAGGAGGAAGGTATCCGGTAAGGCAACCTAATGCTCAAAAGTTTAATGGATACTATTTTTCTTGCAATAAATTTGGTCACATGGCTACTCAATGTAGAAGTAAAATAAATTCAAGTATTCCATCATTCTCTAGTCGGTGTTTCAATTGTAATAAGTTTGGTCTTAAGTCAATTGAACGTAGAAGTATGCCAAACAACTTTGTTAGTAGAAGGAATGTTAAATGTTACACCTGTGGTAGATTTGGGCATATTTCTAACCAATGCAAATCAAGGGGAAATCAATGGAATGACTGGTCTATACAAAGAAATCATGTGTGTTACAATTGCAACACACTTGGTCACATTGCAAGATTCTGCAGAAACAAAAACATGGATAGAAGGGGTCCGATATACAAAGGTAGAAATGTACAGAAATATGATAAAAGAAAAGGGAAAGTGATTGTGGAAGAAATAAGAAATCAGATGAAGAAGACATGGGTAAGGAAGAGTAAGTCTAATGAAGGAAATAAGCCCACACCTGAATCTGCTTCTGGTAATTCCTCCAGGAATTGATCTCAGGCCATTGGCCTAGGGGGGGAATTTTTTCAAGAAAATCCTTTGGCCCCTTGTTGTAAGTTGGTGCTAGAATACAAGATATTGTTATTGGTTGTGTTAATAAGTTTACATATGCATTGGAGATAACTTGTACATAAATTTTAGAAGTTGAAGGTCCATAGATGAATCTTTCTCTTGCTGTCTGAGGAAGCAGGGTATCCGGAGCATCTAGGGAAAAATATTTAATGTAGTAAAAGGGTTAGGTGTGCAAGTTATAAAAAGCTATTTGGAACCCTCATTTGTTACTTTGCATCAAAGAAGAGTAGAAGGAGGTCCTCAACAACATAATTTGGAAGAATTGAAGATAATTCAATATTGAATCTCTCAGGTATTTCAGTTGTTTGTGGATTTTCCATTTAATTTGGTGTTCGGAAGAACTTATTTGGTACAGAAAGAAAAATGAAACAAATCAAAGGAATGGTGAATTTAGATGAGTATAGCAGTGAAAATATTAGGGATGTAAGAAACATGCTGTCGGCCGATGAATTGAAATGGTTGGAAGGTATGAAACACAAAATATGGACATTTGGAATGAATTTCCTTATTTCGATAATGCGGAAGTTGTCAGGTTTATTCTAGACAGATTGAATGATGACATTCTAACTCTGGATAAAACCTATCATATTTCAAAGGAGGTGATTGGGAATCTAACTGGTTTATGCAAAATCAAAGATATACCCAAAAAGAAGTCGATCAGGAACAAAGAAGTCAAAACCCTAACCAGAGTATCTAGAGACCATAGAGCAATGATAATTTTGACAATGAAAGACCCGGTAACAAGGTACATTGCGCATGGAATTTCTTACAAAATCTTTTTCAGAAACAAGGAAGGATCAACTTTGGTAAGCATAGTCTATATTTCTCACAAGATGATAATGGAGGATTAGGATTTTGACCTGTGCGGATTGCTAAAAAATCAACTGATGGAAAATGTACAACTAACAAAGGAGGCAGATTACCCTTTCAGGTTTGGTACCTTGGTCATATGTCTTATGATGTACTTTCTGAATTGTTTTCCATTGAAGAACAATGTTGTATGGGAAGAAAATGAACCAGTTTGTAAGCAAATTTTTGTACACTCTAATACTTTGGAAAATTGTAATCAAGTGTATGCAAATTTCTTTAAAGAATTGCTAGAAAATCTTGGAGCAATTAGTATTTCCATTTCAGTAAGAGCACTTGAAGTTGGGTCCTCTTCCGATGAGATGGAGAAAAAGAGCAAAAAAAACTGCCGAATGCAATCCTCCGGCATGCAAAACCCCTAAAATTGAAGGAAAAGGCAAAGATCAAGTAATTGTGGATATACCAAATGAGGAATCTGATGAGATATATGAAGACACCCCAAGGGAAGAACCAAAATTGGTTGAACTGAATGAAGTAATGGCAGAAGGAAGTGAAGAAGAAAGTGTTTTATCCAAAGAAAATATACTGTAGCTTATTCATGAGAAAGATGGGATGCAAAAAATTGCAAACATATGGATTGTTAGACCTTCATTTGAGCAGGACATAATTGAAAACACACTAAATGTTTATTTTGTGCATAATAATATTATTTTGGAAAGTTTGCAAAATGTGTTTCCTGAAGAGATGATTGAATGTATTAAGGAGATCATGGACTCTGAGTCTTAGGACAAGGAGGGAGAAATAATTCTACATCTAAAGGAGCAGTTCAGGTTATCACTCACCAAGATGAAAAGGAAAATGAATGAGTTAAGGCAATGCATAAATAGAACGAACAACATCTACAACTATTGCATCCGTTGGCCTCATGCAGTTGGTAAATACAAAGAAAAGTTGGAGCAGATTGAAACTAAGTTGAACAAGATTGGTCAAAATTATGACATGTTTTAGGACCAGGATGATGCAATCAAGAAAAGGTTTCAAGAGTTGCAGTCTAAGCAACTAATTGAGATTTTGAGGAAAGGATAAAAATTAGAGGATGCAATCACTATTCTAGAATACCTCATCAAAATTATCAACCAGACATCTGAGAACAATAGCCTGATCTTAATCATTGGGATTGCAGTAGAAGCTTGGAATAAATTTCCTCTGAAGATGAAAGATAAGTACAAAATAATTTTCTGACTCGAATAGCAGTTGCATTTCTTTAAATTTTGAACTAGTTTTTGAATTAGTAATTTTTGGTTACATTTCAAAGGGGGAGATCTAAAACATGTTTTTCATTGATGTCAAAGGGGGAGAGAGTGCAGAGAAAAATGTCTTATCAATCTTAGGGAGAGTTATGTTTTGAAGTTTTGAAATTTTGAAGTTTGGCAATGTATTCATATTGGTTCTGACACTTAGTCATTTTTCACTAAGTGTTACCATCAATGCCAAAGGGGGAGATTGTTGGCTTATGGATTCTAGTGTTGTCATTGATGGAAACCTAAGTCATTAATTTGGTTCGCAGTTCAGGATTTGTTCATACCGGTAGGCAGAGTAAATTAGCATGAAGAACAGGGTATCTGGTTAGTATGTTGATCAGTATGCTTCACTGGATTATCATATTATGTCGTGGATCTTGGGGAAAGTTGTTAAGCATCTATAATATCTAATTATCAAGTTTTGTGATGTCGCATTAATCGGTGTATAAGTTAGGAGATCCGGTAGGATGATTTTCTGCATATTTGTTTATGAAGGCTGACTAAATGAATTGGCATGTCGCGGATATTCGAGGCATAATTATTTAAGGTGTTTTGTGCTTGGAGATTTTGTTTTAGAACCTAAATATGTTGTGGCCAAATTTGATGGGTGTGCATTAAATGTTATTCGTGGATTGAGCCGACCGTTGGTGAATATCTCATATTTTGTTAAAGTCGACATGAAGCGATTAAATCCTTGGTAGCGTATATATATAAGACTTTGGTAAATTCATTTTGTGTGTGTGTGGGTGTGTGTTTGAAGTGTGTGATTATCAGAGGGGTTACAAAGCGACTATGCACAGTTGCATTTGTGTATAGAGGATTTTTGAGATGCAAAAGTTATTAGAGTAGAGCGAAGTGCAGAATCAAACAGAAGGTCCAGAATCTGATCTATGAGCCTAACCGAAACTGTAACCAAGCATTTGTAGATGCTAATTTTTTAGTTCAAACTTTTGATGTAATCCAAATATTCTGCAAGGTAGTGAGCCTTCTTGATTTTGAGCAGTGAGCTCTAGGAAGTGTGCCTGAATGCATGTGCATTCCCCTTTTTCTCTATACTTTTAATAGAGTATAAATTGTGGATTAACCTCCACTGTGGTTTTTCCCCTAGTAGGGTTTCCATGTAAAAATCTTGGTGTTATGGTGTTATGATTATTTGCTTCATGTGCTTGCATCTTTACTTTTGGTTAATCACTGTAAATGGTTTAAAAGATCATAATTATAATATTAAGTTTTGTTGAGCACTGATTCACCCCCTCTCTTAGTCTTCCTTGAGTCCAACACAAGGTTGCTATAGGGAGGAGTGTCATCACATAGTTTGCTATGGTTTACCCTGGCGTAACCTTCCTAGGCTACCAGACCCCTATCCTGGGTTACACTGGCCACCTCTACCGATCACCAGACCCCTATATAAACTATGTGGGATCAACATACCTTCTAGTTGGACCAGGCAGTTGATCTTGCCATTCTAGGCCTTCCCACTCATCTCAAGCCTAAACAAGCACTTGAGCCATGAGTGAGGCGTTATCTTGATTAATGTGAATTTCCCAACCCCCTAATTCATTTTAGATTATCACTTGATTAAACTCTCAATGAGTTACCCCGGACCTGCCACTTTGTGCATTGGACCCCCATTGAGAGCCACTCCCCCTACTAGCAACAAAAGATTCAACAATGCACTAACTGGGTAAGCCAACTTGCACAAATACACAAGACCTCATAAGCACCCACAAAAAGGCAAGGCATAAACCATCCCACACACAAGTGCCAATTAGAGTGGAGAGTACAACATGCAAGTCTAATGACCCTCTTATACTCATTCAAAATATAAATACCATCTCAAAATGAACAATCATAGACTCCATCAAATAGAAAAATTTCCCAAAACCTCTGGAAGTCTAACTAACCATTGCACAAATATTCTCTCCAAGAACAACAACCAAAATCAGCTCAAATCAAAATCAACCACAATAGCCAAAATCTTCCCAATAATCATTTAGCACAAATGACTCCCTCCATGAAACAATAACCAAAATCATTATTCAACCAAAAATCAAATACAACCATATTAAATTTAACACCAATGATCACTCAAAACTACAACCATGAAGAACACTAAGCTAACTCACAAACTTCACTCATAGATGATAATCGATTCTAGAATAAAACAATAACCACAACATCACATATAAAATCAAAACATTGAACATGCTATTGTAAGATAGACACTGTTTAAAAATGCATTACTTTTATCTATCCTCATGAAAACTATTCTTCAATCAATTTCAATTATAAATACTTCAATTCTTCACCATTTAAGTTTTTCCTATGTTTCTTCCATAATTACATTTTCCTTTGTCTCATATAACTTTCAGACATGATCAATTATAGATAATTCAATTTCTTCAATTTGTTTTTTCAATGTAATTAACTAAAGAAATCAATTTAATTCTTATAAACAGAAAAACACTTTTATTGTAACTATAATTCATATACTCATGTGTGTATATATATATATAAAATACAACAAAAAGCTGTACTCAGAGTCATAAATTATAATAACCTATACCTACATATATATATATATATATATATATATATATATATATATATACCAAATACTGATCTATATATATAAAAGAAATGAGAGCAACAAACTGAAAAGAAAAATACAACACTGATCTATGTTATTGTATTTCTTTTCAGTTTGTTGCTCTCATTTCTTTTATATATATAGATCACATTTGGTTGTATATATATATATATATATATATATATATATATATATATATATATATATATATATATCCACAGTATCGAATGCCAATCATATTAAATAGCAACCACAATACTATCATCTAAATTCCACAGTCTCGGATTACAATTACAAAATATAATGATCAATCTCCCAACATTTAATATTGCGAATGATTATCATAAGCAATGTACATTTTTCGAACACCTACCAAAGTATAGTCCATTGCATTCTATAATCCAAATTAACTAACTATAGTATATAAATAAAAATAATTTCTAAACATTAAAATTTCATCAAATTGAAAAGCTTAAAACATACAAGGAATACTAGGCTTGATACATTATTACCATTCAATATAAATTAGTTGATTTAGCAGGGTCAACACATGGGGAGGGGGGCGTAGGGGAGAACGAATTATAAAACATATGCCAACTTCGAATGCTAAAGGTGTACCAAATTCTCCATTGACATGGGAGGCAATAAGAAAAGCACATCAACTGCTAGGCTTCAAGCAATAAGTTTTGGTTCAAAGTGACGATTATGAAGAGGAAAGGTAGAGAAAAGTGACAAACTACAAGTAACCTCCGGATTCAATTTGAGTACTAAGTGTGAGCTCAAGGAAGGCACGAAGTTTACAGTTCACAACAACACCTACAAAATGGAATAAAACTTGCAAGCTAACAAATTAGACGTAGGGGAAGATTACACACATAGCAAAAGAACCTCCTTTCATTGCTAAATTTTTGAAGAAGCTAATAGAAGGTAAGGGTAAAGATACGCCACAAGAAATCGTGAGAAACTCTAAACCTTCCCAACCTCTATGAGTAAAGGAGATTAGATGATGGTGATAGACAACCAAGAAAGTTATATTAGACAATTGGAATAGTAGCGTTGGACGCAAAAAATAGAGGGCACAAAATGAGATAAAAAATCAATTAAAATGTAGGGTCAGGGAACTCCAAATATAAGTTGTCGAATGCAAAGAACACACTATAGCTTTCGATGAAGATTGAAGCATACATTGAAAAGTATATATGCAGAAATAAAAGAATTTTCCAGGCTCAAGTTCACAGCCTTGAAAAAGAAATCAAACTTCCAGCAACTCAAATCGATTTCCAAGGAGAGGCCAAACGAAATCAAATTTGAAGGGATTGAGGATGGATACATGGCGCAGTAATAAAAGACACTATTTAGAGTAATGGTTTCAAGGCACAAAGAAAGAATTTGGAAACAAAACACTCATGCTACAACCAACTCCTATCCACAAATATATATATATATATATATATATATATATATATATATATATATATATATATATAACATAAAAACTCGAAACTTAGCCAGTGCAACTGCTAATTGGAACATCACATAAATTTTCAAGTAAATGTTTTCCTTCAACAACACAATCATGCAAATTTCATTTTCAGACATAATTAAAATTTGAAAAGGAGATAATGGAACCTGGATTTCAATTATTTGGTTGAGTTGAAGGATGATGTTGGCTCTGAATTTCAAAGTTGCAGCTCCAGTCACCTCAAGTCCCCAAAAATATCAACAGGCAATTTCTTCTTTTTCAGAGAAAACCTCCAAATCTAGAAAGAAAAACTTCATGGGGAAGAAAAAAAGATTCGTTTCCAGATTTCTATCTCCCAAAAATGTGTAAAAACCCCCTTTTAAATTGCAATTAACCGATTTCAATAACTAATCTTGAATGCACGATGTGCATGCATCTTTTATTTTTATATTATTTAATTTCACATCCATCTTATCCGCCACTCTACCAATATGTTTATTACATATTCTATTTATTTACACTTAATTAATCAATTTTAAAATATTTAACTTATAAATTTTAACTTTTACCTTTTAATTTTATTTGCACATCATTACAATTAACATATATTTATTTTTTATATTTCATTATTAAAACACAATCCTAATTTATTTAAAATCAATAACAACTTTAATAATATTTTATTTTACCAAAATCATAATGAAATAAAAGTATCTATTTAATTATCAAAATGACTTTAAGTTTAATAACTTTATTTTAATAAAATAATTAATCAGAACACTAGCCAATCAAATGAACAAAAGACCATACAACCAAACAAATAACACCCACATGATAAATCACGGAGGGGCACTACATCCTCCCCCCCTAAGATTTGACTTACTCCTGGAAGTCACAATATGAGAATAAAACATATGTAAATACAAGCAACATAAAAAAAAATCATACAACCCAAAATCAACAAGGACAAAAGATGAGAACTACTAACAATGAACACAAACATGACTGACGAGTGACCAACTGGGTAATCATCCTCGTCGAGGATGATGGAAAGGGTAGGGGACCTTTTGGCATCTTCATTTTCAACGTTTACCATTGGTTTTTAAGGCACACTTAGACCTGACAATTCAGGTGGAGTCGATGCCTGGTACCTACAATATATATATATATATATATATATATAAAACAATCAAGCACACCATGAAAGGAATTTGTAGCGTAGCAAGGTACTCATGAATGAGTAATGCTACATTGTCCCTCCCACCAAGACAATTCAAACAATAATCCACATCAAAATGCTATATTTCTACAAAACGCAACAAAATTATGCACACAAGGCACACATTTTTCATTAAATATTCATCCTTTACGAACAAAATAATCCACTTTATTCATTACAAAATCATGATTTCACACTTTTTAGAAGCAAGAAAACAAGATTTATCACTACATAAGCAAAAAATTCCAAATTCAATACACATTCTTCACATACACACACAAATTCACATCACAAGGCTACACAAAGGTCCATAATGCATACTCAGTAGGAAGAATATTGGTGCATTGCATGCTACATCGAGGGTCCTATCCTTTCCACCAGTTTTCTGCACCATTGGACCAACACCACCTAAAGAAAAATCATGGGTTGCTAAGCAAGGGTGACCAAAAAAGGGAAAACATAAAATTAAGTGTACAACCAACTAGGTCAACGTAATGGGCTCATGTGTACCCATAGTGCTTGGTGTATGAACCTTCGCTCTGATACCATGTGTAATGCCCTGCCATGAAACCCTAGAGGACAACACTCTATACACCTAAAATGGAATAATTTTCTTTTCTTTGAAAGGCAATATACACTAGATTACAATTGAAACAATAACTTGTTCTCTAATCTAAGTCCTCTAAGGTTCTGAGGATGTGTTACTAGAATCCCATTAACAAAATAACAACATCCATAATAATCCAATTAAATAGCACATGAAATAACATCATTTCTATTATCCATTACATACAAGAGTTCATCAATTAATTACAAATCAATTCATCATTACATCAATCTCTCCTTGTAAACATGCGAGGAGAGTACATTAGAAGAATAATACATGATACAATTGAATTATAATACAATACAAATACATGAAGATACTCCACATGAACTAGAACAAGTGCAATAGTCTTCATAACTAGGAGTAGTCACCACGTACATGAACAAGTGAGGGAACCCAATGGAGTGCATGGAATGTTCCACCCAACCATGTGGAACCCTAAGGTCCACCCCCCATGTGAGGAGATAACGATAAGGTCCCACCACCAAAGTAGAGAAGAAGACAGCAGCACAACACAAAAAGGGAAAACATGACTCCAACATGCAAAAGTAACAAACAAAAACATAAAGAAATTGTTGAAATAATGGATGCTAAATCATCCAATGAAGTTGTGCACACTTCAAAAGATATTTCCAAGAGAAATTATCCCACACAGAAAGTGTTGTAACTAAGGGATGCAAATAGAGATTGCTATTGATCTACACTATGAGATGTATATAGGCATGAGTGAGATGCAAGATGCAAGATGATGTTGTCATATGTCATGATCTAACAACATGTGACAACATGTGAACCCTGACTAACTACCTAGGGAATGCTAAAGAGATAGAGATAAGTTCTAGAAGGACAACTCATCTTCTAGAAGGAATCTTATCCCTAGAAACATGGAAGGGGACATTACCCCATTATTAAATGATTTCTAATGATGCAACCTAGGACTTAATTAATTAAATGCAAGACCTAAGTTAACTTATGCTAGTGTAATAAATAATTAATTACACTAACACCCCCCATAAGTTCAACTTAGGGAGGAAATGCAATTATTATGCAAAGATGATGATCGATGATGGTTCTCGACTACGATGCCATGTTAGGTACCCATTTAAATGAAGATGCATAAAATCTCCCACAACCAGAGAAAAGGGGAAAAACCAGTGGGAACAAAACCCCTCTCCAAAAAGGAGATGAAAATGCAAAAAAGTGAGAAAGGATGGGAAGGATGGAGGTCTCCAAAATACCCCCCAAGAACACCATCTGTTACATGGATATATTACAATCAATAGCCCCCCCATAGGAGGGAAATAGAGAGACTATATAGCCCTCCCAGAACATTAGATCACCTACAAAAAATGGTAAGTGTCTGAAGACATAACATGATCCAATGTTGACAAACAACTTGTCTACCTTTCAAAAGAAACAAAACCAAGTGCAAGTGTAGAGATGCTTCCCATTCCAGATAGGAATTGAAAGTGGATGTTGATGGTGTCTTTGAACTCTTCTCATGTGTCTCCTTGCCTAAAGATGAAGATGCCACAATCAAATCAGGTACATACCCAATCAATGAAGAAGGTGACAAATCAGGACGATGCAGAAACTAATGCTGAACTAGATCCAAAGACGGTGATATGATGAATGTGATGAAGGCTTGATAGCCCCCCTAAATGAAGTTTCCTCAAAACCACTGAAAGAAGTCTGAAGCCAATCCAATGGTAGATGCTGAATAAACCTCAAATCCTGAATGGAATGACAGGGAAGAACTCTCATACATGAAATATCTAAAGAGAAACCAAGTGCCTCCAAGGTATTCTCTGGATCCCCAATCAAGGTCAAGACAGAAGGATAAGGAGACTCAAGAAAACTCTCCAAATTCATATTTGAATAGAGGAGTGATATCCCCTTAAGAATGTCCTCCAAACCTATAGAAGTAGCCAAGTTAGTGATACCTGAAACAAAGCCATCCTGTGATGTCAAGTCTTGAAAAATGAATGTGTCCTGATGAATTATGATGGAAGCCTCGATCAATGAATTTGGACAAGGAATCACTGATTGTGAAGGGATACCAACTGTCTTTGATGGAGAAGAAGCACCTAAAGTAACCTTGTCAACCTCTTTGGAAGATTCAAGGCAATCAACCTCCTACACAACAATATCATCATAGGGTACTTGATCTGAAGAATGACATTCTAAATCATGACCATCGGGGAATGGTGGAGTGTCTAAATCTCCATAGATCTCCCAAATTTTAGTCCAAAGGATGTGAGGACAATCATGTAATGATCAATAGCATTCAAAACATCACAATAAACTTATATAGCAATGATCTCCAAAATAGTGTACCTATTGCAACTCCAAGAAAGTTCATGAATACCTTCACTCAGATAAGAAACTATACCATATAGATGTGGCAATAACTCAAGTGATTGGAGATGGTGTATGATCCCATCCCGCCATTGTTGATAGTTACCCTTATGCAACATAGTCAGAGAAGGAGGGAATGCAAGCCCCATAATGAAATTTCTCCAAAAAAACAAAGACACTAACCTTCAACAACAATTAAAGACTTCCAAATATAATGTACACTTGAAGTGATGCTACCCGGATCAAAAAACATTTTCCCTACCTTCAGGATATCCAAGTTATTGAAAAAATGCACCAAATTGAAAAAATCAATGCAAGAGTACCTAGAGTTGAAACTGATCAAAGTGAATGGACAGATGGAAAAAGCTTTGAAAAATCTTCTTGATGTCGTTCGAATCACTGAATTTCGACAATCTGATGCAAAGATATGAGCCTTTATGTCCAAAGTGGAGGTTTTACTTCAGTTGACTGTAGATTTTTCTACGAGAAAAATACTGCAAAACAAATTTCATCACTAGAAATTAGACGAAATTCTCTTTTCGATGGTATCTCGTTTGTTGATTTTTGATACCCTGGTGAAAAGTTATGATAAAATGAAAAAAATGCCTATATTAGGCATTCTACAGGCTAAATTGGTGCAAAAAATTAGCACCTGAGCTTAAAAATAAAACCCCCGGTCCTTGATATGACTGTGGGGTGCTTGGGTAGAAAAAAAGGACTGCCGGATAGGCGGTGGCGAAGCGACGACTTTGACGGAGCAACTGGTGGGGTTGGAAAGCTCAGGTTGTTGGGGTGTAGGAGGTCACTAACAACGAAGATACTGATGGGAGCACCGATCACAACGAATGAGATGACTAGAGAAAATGTTAGTGGATGGGAGCTTAGTCGACAAGAGCATCAGAAGAATGGCCGACACAAACTTTGATAGGCGAAGAGGAGTACACGGTTGGCAACAGGCAGTTGGCGACAAATAACAGTCTGGGAGAGAGGATGGAGCTAGTGAAAATAGGGATGGTCAGCGACGGGGGTTGGTGATGTGACCGATGGGTACCCCCTATACAAAAAGATGTCTGTAGACTATTGAAATGATGGGGCTGACAAAGCAATTTGATTTGATTTTTTAATATTGCATAAAATGCAATTAAAAAATCAAAGATGTTCCAATAAATTTTGCCGATGATAAAATATGTATGCAAAAAATAATAAAATGCCGATTGCAAAATTTAATTAAAGAATCAAACCCCAAATAATAATGCCGATGAATATTATATGCCGACTATGAATAAAAAGGAGGTCGCTCCAAAAATATTTTTCTAAAAACTATAGAAAAATGCCCAATATTTTTTTGCCAAAAATATATGAAAAAATTGCCTGATTTTTTTTTGAAAAAAAAGTGCCTGTGACTAAAATTTTTTTGCCACAAAGGACAACTAACAGGATGGATTTTTTTATTGCAAATTTGTACAGATCACACCAGTTGATTTTGCAAACCCTAAATACCTTTGATGGCTCCCGGGTTGATGAATCCGATTTTGATGAATGGACAGGCAATCCTTGGGTTTCAAGGCCTTATGAAGACAATGGCGAGCTTAGATCTGACTCAATCTGCTTCAAAAATCAGCCTGGTCCCTATGTGGAGTCAAGTAGCTTGCAATGGAAACCTTCAAGCCTACAAGAATCTCTCTAGCCCAACTTTCTTGATCTTGTGATGAATTCTCAATGGAATGGCTCTAATACCATGTTGAAATAATGGATGTTGAATCATCCATGATGCTGCACACACTTCAAAGGATCTTGCCAACAGAAATTACACCACATAGAAAGTGTTGAGCTAAGGGCTGCAAATAGAGATTGCTATTGATCTACACTATGAGATGATTACAAATGTACAAAATTCCCTGAATATATAGGCATGAGTGAGATGCAAGATGCAAGATGATGTTGCCATGCGTGATGATCTAACAACATGTGACAACATGTGAACCCTAACTAACTACCTAGGGAATGATAAAGAGATAGAGATAAGTTCTAGAAGGAAAACTCATCTTCTAGAAGGAATCTTATCCCTAGAAACATGGAAGGGGACATTACCCCATTATTAAATGATTTCTAATGATGCAACCTAGGACTTAATTAATTAAATGCAAGACCTAAGTTAACTTATGCTAGTGTAATAAATAATTAATTACACTAACAGAAACAACTGCTTCCAGAGGTACAAGGACAACAAGGGAAAAACAAACAAAACATACAAAGTTTCTATAGGGAGGAGTGTCATCACATAGTTTTCTATGGGTTACTTTGGCATAACCTTCCTAGGCTACCGAACCCCCATCCCGGGTTACCATGGCCACCTCTACCTATAGCCGAACCCCCATATAAACTATGCGGATCAACAAACCTTCCACTCAGACCAGGTAGTTGATCTTTCCATTCTAGGCCTTCCCACTCATCTCAAGCCTAAACAAGTGCTTGAGCCATGAGTGAGGCATTATCTTGATTAATGTGAACTACCCAACCTCCTAATTCATTTTAGATTGTCACTTGATTAAAATCTCAATGAGTTACCTTGGACTTGCCACTTTGTGTGTTGGACCCCCATTGAGAGCCACTCCCCCTACTAGCAACAAAAGACTTAACAATCCACTAACTGGGTAAGCCAACTTGCACAAATTCACAAGACCTCATAAGCACCCACAAAAAGGTGAGGCATAAACCATCCCACACACAAGTCCCAATCAGAGTGGAGAGTACAACATGCAAGGCTAATGACCCTCTTATACTCATTCAAAACATAAATACCATCTCAAAATGAACAATCATAGACTCCATCAAATAGAAAAATTTCCCCAAATCTCTAGAAGTCTAACTAACCATTGCACAAATATTCTCTCCAAGAACACCAACCAAAATCAGCTCAAATCAAAATCAACCACAATAGCAAAAATCTTCCCAATAATCATTTAGCACAAACAACTCCCTCCATGAAACAATAACCAAAATCATTATTCAACCAAAAATCAAATGCAACCATATTAAATTCAGCACTAATGATCACTCAAAACTAAAACCATGAATAACACTAAGCTAACTCACAAACTTCACTCATAGATGATAATCAATTCTGGAATAAAACAACCAAAACATCACATATAAAAGAAAAACATTGAACATACTATTGTAAGACAGACACTGTTGAAAAACACATTACTTTTATCTATCCTCATGAAAACTATTCTTCAATCAATTTCAATTATAAATACTTCAATTCTTCATCATTTAAGTTTTTCCTATGTTTCTTCCATAATTACATTTTTCTTTGTCTCATATAACTTTCAGACATGATCACTTATAGATAATTCAATTTCCTCAATTTGTTTTTCCAATGTAATTAACTAACGAAATCAATTTAATTCTTATAAACAAAAAAATAGTATAATTCATATACTCATGTGTACATTTATATAATACAACAGAAAGCTGTATTCAGAGTCATAGATTATAATAACCTATACCTACATATATATATATATACATACAACCAAATGTCGATCTATATATAAAAGAAATGAGAACAAGGAACTGAAAAGAAATACAATAATATATATATATATATGTGAGAGATATATCTCCACAGTATCGAATGCCAATCGTATTAAATACCAACCACAATGCTATCATCTAAATTCTATGTTTCTCAGATTACAATTACAAAATATAATGATCAATCTCCCAACATCCAATATGTCTAACGATTATCATAAGCAAGGTACATTTTTTGAACGCCTACCAAAGTACAGTCCATCTCATTCTATAATCCAAATTAACTAACTACAATATATAAATAAAAAATTATTTCTAAACATTAAAATTTCATTGAATTGAAAAGAGTAAAACATATAAGGAATACCAGGTTTGATGCATTATTACCAACGAAGTCAAGGCATTCAATATAAATTAGTTGATTTAGCAGGGTCAACGCATGAGGAGGGAGGCACAGGGGAGAACGAATTATACAATATATTCCAACTTTGAATGCTAAAGGTCTAACAATTTTTCCATCGACATGGGAGGCAATAAGAAAAACACATCAACTTCCAAGCTTCAAGCAATAAGTTTTGGTTCAAAGTGATGATTATGAAGAGGCAAGGTAGAGAAAAGTGGCAAACTACAAGTAACCTCCAGATTCAATTTGAGTACTAAGTGTGAGCTCAAGGAAGATGTAGAGTTTATAGTTCACAACAACACCTATCCACTATTCGAAGTAACAGTTTTGAGGCAAAAAGAAAGAATTTGGAAACAAAACTCTCATTCTACAACCAACACCTATCCATATATATATATATATATATATATATATATAACATAAAGACTCAAAAATCAGCCAGTGCGACTGCTAATTGGAAAATCACATAAAATTTCAAGTAAATGTTTTCCTTCAACAACACAATCATGCAAATTTCGTTTTCAAACAAAATTAAAATTTGAAAAGGAGATAATGGAACCTGGATTTCAATTATTTGGTTTAGCTGAAGGACGATGTCAGCTCCGAATTTCAAAGTTACAACTCCATTCACCTCAAGTCCCCAACAATATCAATAAGCAATTTCTTCCTTTTCAAAGAAAACCTCCAAAACCAGAAAGAAAAACTTCACGGGAAGAAAAAAAACAAGATTCGTTTCCAGATTTCTATCTCCCAAAATGTGTAAAAACCCCCTTTTAAATTGCAATTAACCGATTTCAATAACTAATCTTGAATGCACGATGTGCATGCATATTTTATTTTTATTATATTTTATTTCACATCCATCGTTATCTCACCACTCTACCAATATGTTTATTATATATTCTATTTATTTACACTTGATTAATAAATTTTAAAATATTTAACTTATACCTTTTAATTTTATTTGCACATCATTATAATTAACATATATTTATTTTTATATTTTATTATTAAAACATAATCCTAATTTATTTAAACTTAATAACAACTTTAATAATATTTTATTTTACCAAAACCATAAGCATATAAAAGTATCTATTTAATTATCAAAATGACTTTGACTTTAATAACTTTATTTTAATAAAATAATTAATTAGAACACTAGCTGATCAAATGACCAAAATACCGAACAACCAAACAAACAACACTCACGGGATAAATCATGGAGGGACACTACATGTTTATACATGGTCCACATGATGTTTTCAGACCTAGTTAAGTGTGTATTCAATTGTTTATTAGTGTTAGTGTAGGTTTGACCAACTTGGTGTGCTAGCATTGATTGTGGAGATGGTTTGTTGTTTGTGGAAGCATGGTGTGGCATGCCAGTGTAGATTTGGGTCTTGGTTAACCCTTGGTTTGGTCCACCTTCACTTCTTTCCACCGTGTAAGTTTTTTGGTTGACCTATTTTTTGGTTTTATATTTGAGATCCATACATTTCATTTAGGCTGGCCTAGAGAAGTTATTTGTGTTGATGTATGAGCAAGGTTAATTATTAGAGAGTTGTGTGGTGTGAAAAGATGTGAATGTGATCAAGTGTTGTGTTCTAAGTGTGAGCTTAAATGTCTAAGGCTACGGAAGCAATGAGTAGAAGGTGTCTACATTTTTAGTGTACTTAAAGTTGTTGGAGGTTGTGAGACAAAGGTTGTAAATAGTGTAGAGTTGTTGTGGTGGATCTTCCTATTGATCAAGGTAGTGAACCTCCTTACTTGAGTCTTATTCTATTCTCTTCTATTCTTGACAATGAGTCCTTTTGGCAGTGAGTCCCTCTAGCAATGAGCCTTTTTATATCGATGTTATTCATATATATGTGAGTTAATCCTCACCGTGGTTTTTCCTTGATTAGGATTTTCCATGTAAATTTAGTGAACATTCTATGGTGTATGGTTGTGAATGTGTTTATGTTTCATTAGTTTACATTCAAGTTGGTTTACAATATGGGTTTAAAGGTTAAAGAGGGTTTGAAGGTTTTGAATGTTTTAATGTACAATTAATTCACCCCCCTCTTAGTTGTCTTGTGTGTCTAAAATAGTCTAGTCTTCTTGGTCTTTAGTTGTAGCTACACAATTGGCTTCTCATCCTCTTTTTTGATCTCAAAATATTGTAACCCTTTAGATCAATGCCATAGAAAATGAAGATACATCTCAAAATGGACACTTATCCCTAAGCACATGAGCATATTTATTACAACTAAATTAATAAATCTATTTTAAAGTGATGGGTTTTTTTCATCCATACCTCCATCATGTTTTTCTCCACAAGCATTGATGTGGGAGACCTATTGTTTAGGTAACATGTAGTATTTGTTAAATTAAAAAGACAACTAAGAGGGGGGTGAATGAGTTGTACCTTAAAACTTCAAAACCCTTATAAACATTTAGATCCACATTCATTCAATTAACCCTTAATTTGTTATGATGATTTAGCATGAAAAACAAATAACAAAAGCTGAAACAAATCAACATCATACACAAGAGAACACTAGATTTACGTGGAAAAACCAAGATAGGAAAAACCATGATGAGGATTAGCTCATAATATAAAGTAATATAAACACCAAATACAATAGGGCTTACTACCCAAGAGAAAGAAAGGATCACTACCAAAGGCTCACTGCTAGAATAGAAAAGAAGATAGAAAGGAGTGCTACACATAGAAATCCATCTCAATGCAATAGAGAAATCCACGACAATATCACAAACAAATTTGTAGCTTGACTAAAGAATTGTACACCTTTTGCTCACTACATCCAACAATCTAACACAGGGTAAGTGCACCGAAATGGTCGCACTTTTGTGTAAACTAACAAATAACGCCGCGTTAAAAGCGTTCGCGTTATTTTTTTCTTTGTAAATTTGCTTTGGTTTTGCCTTGGAATACCAACCCAAAGGCTTGGAGGGCATTCCCAAAGACCAGAGACGTGTTTTTTCCAAATTCAACAAATTTTCACATAATCGGTTCGTGCTCACCATCAAGATTGCATATGGTTCAATATCAAGAAAATCGAACACATGGGTAATGTTAGGTTCTTTATTAGCTTTCCAACGATGTAATTTTTTTCACTTTCTAACAATGTTAAGCCTTTCATCCATAATTTCTTTTGTTTGTATGTCCATTTTTCTTCAAAAAGCAGTGTTTGGTATTTTTTTGCTATAAATTAACCATTCATCAAAATTTGAAATAAATTACATTTTTAGAAACTAGACTCCATTCTACAATTTAAAAAAAAAAATTTAAAAAAATCTATTAGTTTCAAAAAAATTAGGGGGAGCACAGCCAAAATTCTGCCTTTTAGGAAGTGCCCACTTAGAAAATTAAAAAAATCAAATATTCATTAAAATTATCAGAAAATATCCAGTCCTTATTGCATACTGTTATCTAACTTCTGACTAGAGCGATTTTAAAAATACTACAAAAAGTCCACCATGCTCGGGTCACACAAGAGTTGCTATGTTATGTTTTTCTGATAGAAACAACAGCAATTTGTGTGTGTCCCTCTTTTGAACCCCTTAATCTCAACCATTTTCAAAATAAATTAGTAGTTTAGAAAGTAGACTCAGAGCACTACGGTCCTTGTTTTTGTTCCATCTAAAAATTTTGAGTGTAGCTATCCTCAATTTCATGTCCAAGGTCAGTATTTCCTGATTTCAGAAAAAAAGTGGCCACTTAAGCCCCTTTTTTGGGAACCATCTTGGTGCACTTACCCCACATGAAATCTTGCACTACACTTCTCAAATTTATACTCTAACATTGCAATTCATATCATTCACTTCATTCTTATCTATCTTTGCATCCTTCAACAACTCAACTCATATTTATATCATCTTGAACCTTGAAAACATTCTCCAAAGGTTAGCTATGCACCTCAATCATGCAAATTCAAATTAGGTTAGCACCAAAATATTCCCACGGTGGAAAGGAATGAAGGTGGACCACAACACACCTTAGCTAGGTCGTAAATCCACTCGTACACACCACACCATGCTTCCAAAAATTTCACAAGTAGTGTAAACACCCAAGGCCAGTTGTTACCTATGTAAAAACCATTAAAATTTTAAGTACATGCTTCCTTTGATCAATAACAACTCACGGACAAAAAATTTCACCTAAATTTTTTTTGGAATATTCTAAAAAAACCCTAAAATCTAACAAACTCCTTCACAACAACTTTCACCTGAAGAATGCACACACCCAGTACACTCAAACAACTTTTCCGTACACTGTAACTTAAGAATCTGACTTCCAAACCAAACCTTGAACAACTTCAACTGAAGAAAGATATCGACACTATCAACATACCTTCATATCTACAAGACTTGAAACCAAACCGCAGAGAAACACAAAGCAAAAACATTTCTCCTAGGCACCTCTACAATACATAGTTCACACACTAGTGGACACAAATTCCTTTGCACATTGATCCAACACACCAAATTATGAATAAAACACCTCTAAACACCTCTGATCAACATATATAAAATGCATAAGAAGATCTTCAATCTAAAAAAAATGTGGAGCAACACTAGAACACTACTTTGCGACCCAAAGCAACACTGCAGTTCTCACAGTTTCCTATTTTTATCAAATTTTCTCAAAATCACATGGAAACCAAGCACTAGAAACATGTCCTCATCATCTTCATCACTTCCTCAACCATATATTCATATATAGAAGCTTATCAAAGCAACACTAGAGGTTGAAACTAGTAGCTTACTAATGAAAACATTATGCAACTAATCAAAGTAACATTAATGCAACAACATAGTCAACACCAACAATTACACATACTCTTGCAATAATCTTCTTCTCATATAGTTGAAACCAATGGCAACACATGATTGTTGACATCAATGAAAACACCAACTGCTCATACTTGCAACAATCTCGCCCTTTGTCATTGATGGAAAAAAATGATGTGAAAAACCATCAACAACACACAACAACTCTACTACATGCCTATTTCCTTTTCTCTTTTTTCATTACTCACTCTCCCCCTTTCAACTTATCTTTTTCACATTATTCTCTCCCCCTTTGAAATCAATGGAAAAGGATAAAATATTTGCATTACTTATGTTTCTCCTTTGATTTTAATCAACCTTCTCACAACTTCTCTGCAACTTATATTCCTTTACTACCTAGTATACCCCCCTTAGGAGCACACACCATACTACAGCAATAAAAAACCACTGCATAATGACAACACTCACTCCCCTTGACTATAAAAACCAACAATGGAACTAGCTACCCCCTGAGAGGTAGCCGCCAACATCAGTCCAAACCAAAGAATGAATCTTGAAGTTCACTAGATCGATGCATCTCCTTATGCATCTAGTTCAAAGAAGGAGGGGCAATAACTCCCAACTTCTCTCAGAGATACTCAAAAGTATATTTAAGAAGATCCTTAGTAAATATATCAACAACCTGATCCTTTGTAGGCACATATGAAGCTTTACTTTATTCTCTACAACCTTCTCACTCAGAAAGTGATACCGGATTGAGATATGTTTTGTCCTTGAATGCATTACCAGATTCTTTGTAATATTGATAGCACTTGTATTATCACAAAAGATAGAAATTGTTTCATTATATACCACCTTGATATCCTTCAATGTTTGTCTCACCCACAACACTTTTGTGCAACAAGATGTTGTTGCAATGTACTCTACCTCTATAGTAGATAAAAATATTGAATCTTGTTTCTTGCTTAGCCAAGACACCAATCTACATCCAAGAAAGAATGCACCACCACTTGTACCTTTTTTTTCATCCACACAACCATCCCAATTTGCATCTATGTAAGCGCTTAAAGTAAAATCAATATCCTTTGGATACCACATGCCATAATTCGAAGTGCCCTTCAAGTATCTAAATATACTCTTAACTATTTCAACATGTGATTCTCTAGGATCTTCTTGAAATATAGCAACTAATAACCATAGGAGTACATACCGGTTTAGAATCTTCCATTCCAAACTTCTTCAACATTCCCTTGATATAATTTGATTGTGAAATGAAAATACCTTTATTTGTCTGATTTATTTGTAGTCCAAAGAAGAAATTCATCTCCCCAAACATAGACATTTCAAACTCTTTCTGCATTTCTTTTGCAAACTTCTTACATATAACTTCATTTCCTCCAAAGATTATGTCATCAACATATATAGCCATAATCAAGATTTGATCCTTTTCAACTTTAAAGTAAAGATTGCTATCTTTGGTACTTTTATTGAATCCTTGTTGTATTAAGTACCTATCCAACATTGCATATCAAGCTCCAGGAGCTTGCTTCAGTCCATACAATACCTTCTTCAATTTGCAAACCATATATGATTTGTCTGATAATTGAAACTCTTTTGATTATTCTATGTATACCTCTTTTTCCAATTCTCCACTCAAGAAAGCAAGCTTCACATCCATTTGATAAAATTTGAAATCCTTATGTGCTTCAAAATCCAAAAACATCCTAATAGCTTCCATTCTTGCCACTGGAGAAAATTCCTCTTCAAAATCTATTCCTTCAACTTGTGATTAGCCCTTACACACAAGCCTTTCCTTGTTCCTTACCACTTATCCATTCTCATTTAGTTTGTTTCTAAATATCCACTTAGTTCCGATCACATTTTTGTTTGTTGATCTTGGGACAAGTTCCCAAGTTTGATTCTTCTTAATCTACAACAATTCTTCTTCCATAGCCTTTATCCAATATTCATCTTTGCATGCATCAATCACTGTTTTAGGTTCAACTTGAAAAATTAAACATAGATTTACCTATTCTTCAATAGCTTTCCTTCTACCTTTGCTCTTATCTCCAATGATCTATTATTTAGAATGATTCTTTTCCACATACTTAGGAGTCTTATGAGTTTTTGTTGGAGCTTCTTCCTCTTCAATCTTCACTTCTTTTTCTTTAGCTTTTTCTTCTTCTCTGCAAGAGGACTCATTTAATTCATATCCATCTATCACCATTGAATTCTTTTGTAAATCTTCATCAACCTTAACACTTGCACTCTTAGCAATATTTCTCAATCTCTTGTTGTAGCATCAGTAAGCTTTGCTTCTAGTAGAATATCCAAGGAAGATACCTTCATTAGACCTTGCATCAATCTTTCCTAAGTTTTCTTCATCTCTTCTGATATAACATTTGTTTCCAAACACTCTGAAGTACTTGACAATAGGAATCATTCCATACTATAGCTCATAGGGAGTCTTTGTGTTGTTTTCTCTTGCTTGAACTCTGTTAACTATATAAACAACAATATGAATTGCTTCTCTCTAATAGACTTCCAGTAGATTTTCCTCTTTCATTATTGTTTTTGTAGCTTCTTGAGCAGTCCTATTATTTCTTTCAACCACTTCATTCTGCTAAGGAGCCCTAGGAGTAGACAAGTTCTTATTTATGCCATGATTCTCACAAAAGATGTTAAACTCATTAGAGGTGAACTCTCCACCTCTGTCAAACATCAAAAATTTGATTTTCATATCCATTTCATTCTCAACCATAACTTTAAATGCTTTAAACTTATCTAGAGCTTTAGATTTTTCTTTGAGAAAAGTAACCCATGTCATTCTAGAATAATCATCAATTAATAGCATGAAATACCTGTCACCTTGAAGACTTATTACTCTTGTAGGACCAACAAGATCTATATGTACCAATTCCAATAGTCTAGTAGTAGACTATTCTTTGACTTTGAAGGTTCTTCTTGCTTTCTTTCCAATTTGACAATCCTTACATACAACATTGATAGGCTTTGTAATCTTTGGAATATCTCTAACATCTTGAACACAATTGATTCTTACCAGTTTATCAAAATTGATGTGAAACATCCTCTTGTGCCATAACCAAATTTCATTAATTTGAGTCATAAAGCAATGACCATCCACACCTTTAAGCTGATAAAAATCTCCATTTGTCCTTCCAACAACAACCACAATTTTAGATCATTTTCTGATCTCACATCCATCATCCTAAAACATAAGATCGTATCCTTTGCTACAAATTTTTCCAATAGTCAAGAGGCTATGCCTTAAGCCATTAAAATAGTAGACAGCATCAGTATTATGCTCTCCATCAAAACTGATAAAACCTTTTCCACATATCTTAGTAGATGTATCATCACCAAATCTAACACATCCTCCTTCATATTTTTCAAGTTTAACAAACTTACTCTTGTCATCGATCATATGATTAGAGCATCCACTGTCAATGATCCAATAGTTCTTGTCATGTCTAGCATGAAAAGCAGATACGAAAGTACCTTCAATTTTATCCTTTGTCTCCATAGGTCTTTCCTTCACACATCTCTCAGAGTTAGCCAAAATAGATTCATCTTTTAAAGCCATGAACAAGCATTCACCATCATCATGATCTCCATAATCAGATTCATCATAAAAAATACTTGCATCTTCTCTAACATAATAGATTTTGTTAATCATCTTACCTTTGTTCTCCTTATTTTTGTTATTCAAAGCTCTGTTTGGACATATTGAAGCATAGCGACCTATTTTTCCACAATTGAAACATTTGAAAGGAAAATTACCATTGTACTTACCAACACCCTTCTTCATTCTCCTAGCAAAGTTAGCTTCCACATCATCAAGATCCTCCTAATTTGATTCCTTGATCTCCTATGATTTTCTAGCCTTAAAAGCAGTCTCAACTTTTGCACCACTATTTGTGCCAAATTCTCTCTTCTCAAAAGTAGTTAAAGAACTATACAACTGATCTTTGGTATATTGATTTAAATTTGCAAATTCCTCAATAGCAAAAACTTTATGACTATAACATTTAGGAAGAGTTCTGAGAATTTTCTTTACCACTTCTGGTTCTTTGAGTTCTCCACCAAGACCTTTGATGAAGCTGACAACTTCATTTACCCTCTACATATAGCTTGTAACATTTTCATCTTCAAAAATCTGCAGGTTCTCAAACATGATGTTTAGATTTTGCATCTTAGCTTCTTTGACCTTATCATCTCCTTCATAAATGCTTTCTAACATTACCCAAATATCTCTAGTAGTTTTTTAGACTCACCACTTTCACTAATTTAGAATTAGTAAGACCACTTAAGAGAGTAAACCTTGTTTTACCATTTCTTTCATAGGCCTTGATCTCATCATTAGTGCTCAAACCATTTGCAAACATAGTATATCCATAATTAACTGACTTCTAGACATTAAATCCTAGATAAACCATAAAACCTTCCATTCTTGTCTTCCAGAATGTATAGTTCATTCCATCAAACATAGGAATCTCTTTCTTGTGCACCGTCCCAAATCTACCTCAAGCAATTAAGCTTTCTTCCAAGGAACCTTACTATGATACCAATTGTTGAATATGCAAGACAGCTGAGAGGGGCGGGTGAGTTAGTTGTACCTTAAATCTTCAAAACCCTCATAAATATTTAGATCCACATTCATTTAGTTAACCCTTAATCTGTTATAATGATTTAGCATGAAAATAAAATAACAAAAATTGAAACAAATCAACACCATACACAAGAGAACACCAAATTTATGTGGAAAACCCAAGATGGGAAAAACCACAGTGAGGATTAGGTCACAATATAAAGTAATATCAACATCGAATACAATATAGCTCACTAGTGAAGGTCTCATTGCCCAAGAGAAAGAAAGGATCACTGCTAAAGGCTCACTGCCATAATAGAAAAGAAGATAGAGAAGAGTGTTACACAAAGAAATATATCTCATTGCAACAGAAAAATCAACCACAATATCACCAACACCTTCACAACTTGACTGAAGAATTGTAGGCACCTTTTGCTCACTGCATCCAGTAATCTAACACATGAAATCTCACACTACACTAGTCAAATTCACACTTTAACACTGTACAATTCACATCATTGTTATCTATCTTCACTCCCCTCAACAAATCAAATCATATTTAAATCATCAACCTTGAAAACATTCTCCAAGGTCATCTATGCACCTTAGCTATGCAAATTCAAATTAGGTCAGCACCAAAACATTCTCACGGTGAAAAGGAATGAAGGCAGACCATAACACACCTTAGCTAGGTCCTAAATCCACTCATACACACCACACCATACTTCCAAATTTTTTGCAAGTGTAAACAACCAAAGTTGACTGTTACCTGTGTAAACACCATTAAAATTTTAAGTACATGCTTCCTTTGATCAATAAAAAATTGCAAACAAAAAATTATATCACCTGAACACAATCTAGAATATTCCAAAAACACCTTGAAATCCAACAAACTCCTTCACAACAAATTTCACTTGAAGAATGTACACACCCAGTACACTTAAACAACTCTACCATACACTATAACTTAAGAAATTGACTACCAAAGCACCAAACCTTGAACATCTTCAACCGAAGAAAGATACCAACACTATCAATATACCTTTAGATCCACATGACTTGAAACCAAACTGTGGAGAAATGCGAAGTAATTTTTTTTTATCTCAGACACCTCTACAATACATAGTTCACACATTGGTGGACACAACTTCCTTTACACAGTGATCTAGCACACCAAATTTTGAATACAACACCTCTGAACACCTTTGATCAACATATCTGAAATGCATAGGAAAATATTCAACTTAGAAGAAATGCAGAGCAACACCAAAACACTACTCTGCAACCCACTATTTCCTCCTTTTATCATTTTTTCTAAAAAGAACTTAGAAACCAAGCACTAAAAACAAATCCTCATCATCTTCATCACTTCCTCAACCATATATCTATAGATAGAAGCTTATCAAAGAAACACTAGAGGTTGATACCAATAGCTTTATAATGACAATATAATGTAACTAATCAAAGCATCATTAATGCAACAACATAGACAACACCAACAACTACACATACTCTTGCAATAATCTTCTTTTCATACAGTTGACACCAATGACAACACAGGCTTGTTGACATAAATGAAAACATCAACTGCTTATACTTGCAATAGTATCAACCACTTTTCCTATTGAAAATTAGTGGTAATCTAGACCCACTAAGCATACTTCTATCCCTCTCTGTCAATGCCATGTTTATGTATTATATAAGTTCAATATACTAAGGGGTTTATGGAGTTATCTTATGTATTTATACATCATTCTTCATTCATAATATATCAAAATCTATAGAATAAAACTTACCAAAACATCAATCCTCAAAAACCTTAATATTTCTACCATTCTAGTTTTTCAAGAGAGCCTTAAAATCCCTAAACTAACTAAAGACCTTAGATTTAATTCAAAAAAATATACCCATCCTCCTAGAATAATCATTAATAAATAATAGATAATACAAAAAACTGACAATGAACATCTACAAGGCTAAATACATTAGAACATATATAATATCTAAAAACTAAGAATATTTATGGGAACCAAATTAAATTAAACATAATTTATCTTTCCATAAATGTGATCTTCACAAAAATGAAATTCAAGAGAACAATTTGTAAGCCTCTTTATAATACTTTGATCTTTAACCTATCCATATAACTTTATCACCAGTATGGCCCATGTGTTGGTGCAATAGCATTATCTTCTTAATGGACACTATACTCTTTGAGGTAAGATTGTGATTAGGTACCCAAAATTCACAACCATCAAAACTTGATACAACTAATCTCTTCACTACAAGTTCCAATCACTAAGTTGTATATTGTGTACATCTCTTCATCAAATATATTGAAGAGCTATTGTACTATATGTATGTACATATATCATGCTGAAAGAGATTGCCAAATCATACCCATTTCATGAAAACCATAGCTCCTCAAACCACCTTACAAAATCCATTACTAAATACTGCTTCCATACCCACATTAGTCATGTTATTTAAGATGATGTATTATATACTAAATTAAGGGTGTGTATGACTCTAATCATCCCTTTTGTCCTCCCATAATCTTGAATCTCTCATCGAAAACTATATTGAGATATGAGTTATCATCAAGGTTACCTTCTCACCATCATATTTCTACTAATCAAAAAATTAATTTTGAAAGGGAGTTATGTAGAAATAAACTCATGTATATATCATCCATGCATGCATTGCCAAGGTCACAAAATATATCTCTTGCATCCTCCTCAAAAGAAATATCATAATAATTTTTAAATTCAACCTTTTTCTTCTTTTTCTCCTTATAATATTTTAAATGAAGTGGCCCATCTTACTATAATTCTAATATTTTACCTTGTAATATCTAAATGACTAATAGATTATGTGATATTTAGATCTATGCATATTCTTCTTCTTAAAATTTTCTTTAGATTTCCCATGAACAACCAAAGCATCCTTGGTGGATTTTAAATCCTTTCTCCTCATCTCTAACAAGAGAACAATAGCAACAATCTCATGAATCACCCATCTTGAGATAATGCTTCCAATACCCATAACTAGGTTATCCCATGAGTCTAACAAAGAGAATAGAAGGGTCATGCATTGATCTTCCTCTTTCATCCTTACACATATTGATTATAATTGGGTTATAACTGTGTTGAACATATTCATGAATTTATCAATAGAATCACCATCACCCATTCTCAAATCCTATAGCTTATTTGATCCGGGTGGATATGTTCACCAAAAATTCAATTTTTATAGATGCTCCAAGAGTTGAAACCATGTTGAAGAGCTCTTCGATAAGAAACCCAATGCAACTTGAATCATCTCGAAAGGAGTTCATATGCTTGAGTTACCCTCAGTCAAAGTTCGGTCAAAACAGGGGTTCCAAATGGAGATTCTAGGTGAAAAAATTGATCTAAAAAATGGTCAAAAATGGAATCATGTCGAAGAGATTGTTTCCACGAATCCAATGCCACTCAAATCACATTAAAAGGAGCTCATACACAGAAGATATGGTCAGTCAAAGTTTGTAGGGAAAGGTTGACTAGGATTGCACAGATGTTGATGTCAACATGTTGACGTGGCAAGATGTATGTTGATGTGGCACCATCAGAGCATGCCATGTGGCAGGTGATGTCAGCATGATGTGGCACTTACGAGCATTGAGTTGGACCAATTGTGGATTAACACATGGTAGCTGTAAACGAATGGAAATGCCCCACGTGGACCAAGCATATCATGCCACGTGGCACCTTTGTCGGTCATCGGTTGGTTTGTCAGTTCAAAATTTATAGGGGGATGGTCAAATTGTCAACCTCGCCCTTTTGAGAGACACTCCTTGCCATTGCACTGCACATATTGTGCTATTCTATATAGGGCAATGTTTTATTTTAAAGAACTCCAAGTTTGATTTGAGGGGGTGGTGGTTTGAACCACCGACCCCCCCTACCAACTTTTATCCTTTTCCAATGCGTCAAACATGCGCTTTAAGAGAAAAAATGGGTGACGATATTTTTACTTTAGAATAGAAACCAGTTGATTATTTAAAATTGGGGGTTGACATTTTTGAACCGTCGACCCCCCTAAGAACATTATCCCAAAATTACCATCACACCACTTAGATTGTGCTCGAATATATATGTGTAAGGATTTGTTTTACTATATTGTCAAGCCCAAAAAAATGTAAAAGGTTAGGATAAAGGCTTGAATTAAGGAGAGCCCTAGCTCCAAGATTTTAATTTTAAAAATAGCAGATAAAGGAATAACGGTGAAATATTATAGTTACTCCTTCAAAAGCATATGAAATTGTATAAAAAGGGGGGTTATTAGCTTGAGAGGGTATTAGAGAAAATGGATAAATTTGATAGGGAAAATATTTCAACTCTGTGCAATTAGGAGCTTGAAGCCAAGTAATTGTACTTGAAGGAGGGGGATTTTTCTTCATTTCATTATCACTCAAGAAGACTTGTAAGACTTTGGAGCAGATTGATGGTGCCTTGTAATCAAGCATTTTTGGAGTATAATCAAGGATCGGTCACTCCATTGGAGAGGGACATGGAGGCGTTGCCATTTGGTGAACTCTGTTATCAATTTGTTGCCTTCGTCTTCTCTTTCATGTTCTCCAATTTCTATTATTCTAATCATCTTATTGTTTATTTAAAAGGATTTGAAATTAAGCTTAAGACATTCAATTTCTCGTTTACATTAAATTAAAATTCATTAAGAAATTGTCATAAATCCTAATAGATCAAGTTGGTATCAGAGTTTTTTTGACTAGTGATTGCAGAAGTGGATGTTAATGCGATCTTCGAGCTGACGAGGTGAAGGCACGCTTGCAGAGTTCAATCCTAAGATCGGTAAACAAAGGAATTTTCCACCACCAAAGATGAAAGAAACAAAAGCTAGAAAAAATTTTGAGCTCAATGAGAAAAGTTTTGAATGGGCCTTTCTTGACATGAAGGCTATGGTGGAAGAGCTCTATCAGGAAAAGCAACAATGAAAGAAGCGATAAAAAGGAGGATCATCGAAGCAAGAAAAGCATGAGGACGATGAAGATCGAGAGGACAAAGGGAAAATAGAAGGTGATGATGAGCCTCCAAAAACTCCTCCATCTCCATCTTCTCCATCTTCTTCTTCTAATTCTACTTCAACTGCTAATCCTTTCAGAAGTGCACATAAGCCTGTAATCAAATTGGATGTAAAGTTTGAACTACCTAAATATTGTGGAGAGTTAAATACTGAGAAATTAGATGATTGGGTTCAGCAAGTAGAAGTATATTGTAGGATTTGAGGTCTCTTAGATGATTCTTCTAAAATCCAATTAGCTACTCTTCAATTGGGAGGAACCACTCTCACCTAGTGGAAGAGTAAAACATAGGAAGAAATCGCTCAACATGGTAGTGTCAATTTAACTTGGATGGAGTTTAAAGTTGCCCTTAAAAAAAAAATTTATCCCTTAGGCCATATGCAATAGTTAACTATGAACTAGAAAACTTTTAGGCAGGGTAAAGGTCAATCTATCCAAGACTATACTCATGAATTTAGGAAGCGAGCTATTGCACTTAATGTCCCATTATACACCCAGGACACATTGCTCAAGTATATAGGTGGTCTTCACTCTTACTTAAGGCATACTATTTTGGTTTTTAAATCCTAATAATTTGGATGAAGTATGTGTACAAGCCATACATTTGGAGTTAAGAGGTAAGAATACTTTCAATGAAAAGTCTAACGAGAAGCCATCTAAGCCTGAAGGTAAATCCAAAGGAAAAGAAAAGGGGAAAAGACAACAACCATTAAGAAGGAGGGTGATAAGCCCACATGATCCCATTGGAAGAAGGAGGGGCATGATAACTCAAAGGGTTGGAAGTTGCATCCAAAACTAAGGCCGAAGAAGTATGGATGAAACAAAGGCAAACAAAATATTGTTGCTATAGTACAACAAGATCTTGGATTTGACTCCGAGGATGAGACAAAGATCGTTGCTGCCAGAATCCAAGGTAAAGGAAAAGGTATATCTCTTTCTGCTATTACAAGTTTTTCAAATGTAAGTGCAAGTACCAGTAAAGAATCTTCTCCACCTAAGATTGATAAGCATCAAAATGAGTTATTTCACATTCAGGTTGTAACAAAGCATACTAAGGTTGATACTTTGTTTGATGTGGGATCTCAGTAAATCTAATACCTAAAGAAGTTGTTAAGAAACTTAACTTGGCTACAACACCTCATCCAAAGCCATATCCACTTGGATGGGTTTGTAATGATGCACAGTTACAAGTAACAAAGCAATGTAAGTTAAGATTTGCTATCACTGTAAACTTTATAGATGAGGTAGAAGTTGATGTGGTTCCTTCAGATATTTGTGGCCTTGTGCTAGGGAGTCCTTATCTTTATGATTGGAAAGCAATATTTTATAGGGGAAAAAACAAATATCACCTTTTTAAGGATGGTAAAGAATTCATTTTACATGCACATAAGATTAAGACTAATCTAACATTGGTGAATACTAGACAAATGAAGAGGTTAGTAAATGCTAGTAAGAACTTTGTATTAATGATTGTAAAATCCAAAGAAGATGATAAATCTGAGGCATTTAAAGAGTGCGATCCAAAGCACAAAACTGAATTGGTCAAAGTAGTTTCTGCCTATGATGACTTATTTTAGGAGCCAAAGGGATTACCACCAAAGAGAGATACATCATGAAATCCAGTTACAATAGGATGTGCCTCTTCCAAACATCAACATGTATCATTTATCAGTTATGTAGAATGAGGAAATCAAGAAGTAGGTTTAGGAGTTGGTTGAGAAAGGAGTTATTCGTCCAAGTACCTTTCCTTGTGGTTCTCTAATTGTGTTGGTGCCAAAGAAGGATAGGTCATGGAGAATGTGCATTGAATACAGAGCCCTAAACAAGATAACGGTAAAGAATGTGTATCCTCTTCCACGAATAAATGATTTACTTGTGTAGACATGAAAAATATACAGATTGATCTCGTGCACCTAATCTTGATCACTAACACTAGTTCATCCCGAATCATCCTCTTTACTAATCATTTAATTAAATAATCTTTACTTAATTAAATTCATCACATTTCATCTTTTAATTAAATAAATCATTTTGTTTGATTAAATCATCATATTCTCTTCTTTAATTAAATAAATCAATTTTATTTAATTAAGTCATCAATCAATCTTGAAATCATCCCTTTAATTAAATAAATCAATTTTATTTAATTAGCTTCTAGGGTCATCTCTTTAATTAAATAAACTAATTTTATTTAATTATCTTCTAAAGTCATTCTCCTTTAAAATTAAATAAATTAATCTTTATTTAATTTGAATCTAACATCATCTCCCCCTTTAATTAAATAAATCCAACCCTTATTTAATTAAATCTCTTAAATCATTATTCACCTCATTTTGATTTATTTAAATCTTAAAATCTAAGTCAAAGTGTAAAATTAGCTAATTACCATATAAATTAATCAAATCTCAATTAATGCTAATCTTAGTCCATCAAATCCTCTAGCTTTTGCAACTTGCACAATAAATCAATTTATTTGATTTATTAATTCTCCTATTTCATTCACACATGGCATCAAGATGGAATATTCCTCAAATTTGAAAATCCCTCCAAAGGGACATGTCCTTCCAACAAGGTATTTATTTCATCTTACATGTCCTTTTGCATTGAGCCAAGTGGCCATAACTCCATTTGACTCTCCCCCCACCTTGTCATTTCACTAATTTCAAATTTGAACTAATTGCATTTATGGGCACATTCATCAAAATGTGCACATCCTTCCTCCATTCACATCTTGACAAGTGGCACTTGCCCATTGGATGTTGAATGATCCCACATTCATCCATTTTGCCTCATTCTCTAACATTCTCATCTATAAATAAGAGGTTCTCATTTTTATTTTGGATCCACAACTTAGAGCAAAGTTACTCTCTTCACATTGAGAGCTAATTTTATCCATCTTCATAGCATTTGTCATCATCTTACCTAGGTTATTGCAGATTTCACCAAGGAGCTCATTGTTCTTCATCATCAAGTGGATCAATCTTCATCAAATCATCACAAAGCTTGCAAAGGAGTTAGGAAAGGGCCAATTTCTAGATCAAATTGGTACCAATTCCCCCATGGGATTGAGAGTTTGCATGTTTAAATAGGTTTTGATGGATTTTCTTGTTTTGTTCTTCATTTCTTTCCTATTTTGAGCATTGTAGATGAATTTCAAGGGGAATCTTAGTTCTAACTTGCATATGGATCTAATTGTGTGTTTGTTTCTCATGTTTGTGCAGGTCTAGGGTTGGGGTTCACAACTTGATCAATTGAAACATGAAGTTTATTTCACTAAGTTAGACTTGCATAGTGGATATCACCAAATAAGAATTACAGATAATGATATATGGAAAACTACATTTAAGACAAAACAAGGACTATATGAGTGGTTGGTCATGCCCTTTGGGCTTTGTAATGCACCAACTACCTTTATGAGAGTCATGAATGATGTCTTATGTCCATTCATAGATGATTTTGTCATAGTTTATTTGGATGATATTCTTGTATTTAGTTGAACTTGGGAAGGGCATGTAGAGCATGTGAGAAAAGTACTGGATAAATTGAGAAAAGAAAAATTGTATGTAAAGATGCAAAAATGTGAAATTGCTAAGACATCACTAGTGTACTTAGGCTATATTGTAGGAGGGGGTCACTTGAAAGTGGATCCTACAAAGGTCACAATCATTGTAAAATGGCCAAAGCCAAGTACACTTATAGAAGTTAGAAGTTTTATAGGTGCAATACAATATTGGAGAAAGTTCATAGATAACTTCTCCTACATAGCATCTCCATTGCACACACTCATAAGTGTGAAGAAATATTTCCAGTGGGGAGGTCCACAACAAAAGGCCTTCAATACTTTAAAGGAAAAGCTAAGCACTGCACCAATTTTGGCTCTAACGGATCTACAACAACCGTTCAAAATTGAGACAGATGCTTGCGGGTTTTCCATGGGAGCAATACTAATGCAAGGAGGTAAACCTATCTACTTTCATTCTAAAAATTTCACGACTACGGCAAGCAACTATCCCACATATGATAAAGAACTGTATGCATTAGTTCAAAGTGTAAAGAAGTGGAAACATTATCTAATGGGTAAAGAAATGATAATACACACAGATCATCAACCACTTCAATATTTTCACTCACAATCTAAATTGTAATAAAGAGACAATTTAGGTGGATGGGCTTTCTACAACAGTTTCATTTGGTTATAAAATATAAGAAAGGGGTTTAGAACAAACTAGCAGATATGTTATCTAGGCCTCCTACAAATGCTACAATTATTTTAAAAGTAGTTATATGGCACATGAAAGTTATCAAGAACAATATGCTAAGGACAAAGACTTTGAGGATATTTATGCAACATTAATTCAAGACAAACATGTAGAAGAGGAAGATTACTATGTGCAGGACAAGTTATTGTATCATTTAGGAAAGTTATGCATTCCACAAGATGAACGAGTAAAGGTAATCATAAAAACAAACACATCATTGATTGTTGGACACTTTGGGGTAAGAAAATCACAACTGCAGAAATATTGTTATTAGCCTTGCATGCAAGAAACTGTATCCAAGTACATTAGAGGATGTGTAATGTGTGCAACAAGCAAGCCTAACAATAGGAAATTAGGGTTGTACACACCTCTTCCTATACCATCCCATCCATGGGAAAGTGTTTCCATGGACTTTGTCAGGGGACTACCCATGTCTAGGAAAGGGCATGAATATCTATTTGTGGTAGTGGATAGGTTCAGTAAAATGTGCATTTTAATGCCTTGTAAAAAATAGGTCATAGCTGAACTGACAACACATATTTACTTTCAATTTTTATGGGTTCATTTTGGGCTTCCTACTTCTATTGTATCAGATCGAGATTCTTAATTCTTGGGGGAATTTTGGTCAGCATTGTGGGAACTCATGGACACTAGACTGAGGAAGAGTACATCTTTCCATTCGTAGACTGATGGACAGATAGAGGTAGTAAATAGAACAATTGTGCATCTTCTTAGAGGTTACTGCAATAAGCATCCTAAGTTGTGGGATGAGAGTCTACATTATGTGCAACATGCTTACAACCATGCACCACACTCTTCTACTCAAATTTCTTCTTTTGAGACTTGTTTTGGTTGTCTGCTAAGGAAACCTATGGATTTTTCTTTCAGGTAGGAAGATGTTAAAGATGGACATCATGATGCAGACAAGGCCTTGAAGTTCATCCAGAAGATCTGAGCAGTTCATCAGGAAATTGAAGCACAACTTGAGAAGAGCCTGGAAAAGTACAAAGCCCGACATGATAACCATCATGTTGATCATCAATTTCAGGTTGGTGACAAATTTTGGTTACCCATTAGCAAGGAAAGAATGCAAGGAAAAGGTAAGAAGCTGAAGCCGATTAGGTATGGTCCCTTTGAGATCTTAGGAAAGATCGGTACTAATTCTTTTCACCTAAATCTACCTCCTTATATGCACATCTACTCAATGGTTAATGTAGAGAATTTTAAGTTGTATGAACCTCCAATGATACTGGACGAGGAGGATGATGTTCAAGTTTCTTCTATTGATGATTTATCACCTGAGTACATGAACGAGTTGTAGGAAGATGTCACCCTAGATAGGAATGTCAGAACTTCATGAAGAGTTGTTGAGTACCTCAAAGTGGGACTGAAAGGGATGAATCATAGCAAATCTAAGTGGATGGAGGTTGGAAAAGTGAGGGAATTGTACCCTCACTTACTTTATGTGTAATCAAGCTTTCAGAGGTCCAAAAGCTCTCTGGTGGGGAGGATTGATCCAGGTGGATATGTTCACCAAAAATTCAATTGTTCTAGATGCTCCAAGATTTGGCACCATGTTAAAGATCTCTCTGATATGAACCCAACACAACTTGAATCATCTCGAAAGGAGTTCATATGCGCAAGTTATGCTTAGTCAAAACATGGGTTCCAAATGGAGATTCTAGTTCAAAAAATTGATCGTCTCAAAAATGGTCAAAAACAACATCACACAGGAGATATAGTCAGTCAAAGTTTAAGGGAAAGGTTGAATAGGACTGTATAGACGTTGACGTCAGCATGCTGATATGGCAAGTTGTATGCTGATGTGGCACCATTAGAGCATGACATGTGGCAGGTGATGTCAGCATGACGTGGCACTTATGGGCATTGAGTTGGACCAATTATGGATTGACATGTGGCAGTTGTAAGCGAATGGTAATGCCCCACATGGACCAAGCATATTGTGCCATGTGGCATCTCTATCGGTTGTCAGTTAGTTTGTCAGTTCAAAATTTATAGGGGGAGGGTCAAACCGCCGACCTCCCCCTTCCGAGAGACACTCCTTGCCATTGTGCCACACATATTGCACTATTCTAAATAGGGAAATGTTTTTATTTAAAGAAATCCAAGTCCGATTTGAGGGGGTGGCAGTTTGAACCACCGAGCCCCCCTCTACCAACTTTTATCCTTTGCCAATGTGTCAAACATGTGCTTTAAAAGAAAAAATGGGCGACAATTGTTTTACTTTAGAATGGAAACCAGTTGATTATTTAAAATTTGGGGCCGAGGTTTGAACCGCCGATCCCCCTAAGAATATTATCTCAAAATTATTGTCACACCACTCAGATTGTGCTTGACTATATATGTGTAAGGATTTGTTTTACTATATTGTCAAGCCCGAAAAATGTAAAAGGTTAGGATAAAGGCTTGAATTAAGGAGAGCCCTAGCTCCAAGGTTTTAATTTTAAAAATAAGAGATAAGGGAATAACAGGGAAATATTATTGTTACCCCTTAAAAAGCATATGAAATTGTATAAAAAGTGGGGTTATTAGCTTGAGAGGGTATTAGAGAAAATGGAGAAATTTGATAGGGAAAATATTTCAACTTTGTGCAATTAGGAGCTTGAAGCCAAGTAATTGTACTTGAAGGAGGGGGGTTTTGCTTCATTTCATTATTACTCGAGAAGAATTTGAAAGAATTTGGAGTAGATTGATGGTGCTTTGTAATCAAGCATTTTTTGAGCATAATCAAGGATCGATCATTCCATTGCAGAGGGACTTAGAGACGTAGCCATTTGGAAAACTTTGTTATCAGTTTGTTGTCTTCGTCTTCTCTTCTCTTTTTTCATATTTCTATTGTTCTAATCATTTTAATCTCTTTTTAAAAGCATTTTAAATTAAGCTTAAGACATTCAATTTCTTGTTTACGTTAAATTAACATTCACTAAGCAATTGTCATAGATCCTAACAAATCATTATTTTGTAGAAAAATTTATTCATTATAAATTTAGCATGGTAGTTTCTCCAACTTTCTTGAGAGGGATGTTGTGATGGATTATTAAAATAGATTCAAGAACATAGAGTATACAAAATAAATATTACTAAGTATTTTTCCCTTTCCATCCGACAAGGCCCATTGACTAGGTGGCATTGTAATTTATTTGGATCTTGATACTATAGCCCACAAATCTCAATCTATGATTAAATCCTCAATCTTAAGCTTCCACACCTTAGAGTTAATTCCATTTCATTTTCCCATTTCCAATATAGATGTGTTTAACCTCTTCCCTAAAAAAATATCTTCTTTGCACATGGTCCCACCCAAACCAATATTAGCTAAAAAAACATTATTCCTACCACATAGGACCTAAGTTGATCAATTTATAAGATTAAATGAAGGGAAGATGAGATTCTAAAATGCTCCCTACACTAATCTAAGAGAAGTGAAAAAAGAAAATGATCTAAAATCATTTTCAAGAAAGAAACAACATAATATAATATAATAGAATGAGACACCATAAGAAAACATTTTTAGAAAAGCTCAACCTCCAAACTTTGAATCAATGCATTAATTAACAAAAATATTAGTTGCAATGTACAATACAAGAAAGGAGCCTTCATAAGATACAACATTATCACTTAGATCTATAGTAATACTAGTAGAATAAAATATCTATAAACACACTTTGCAAACTCCATCCCAAGCACCCAATAAATAGAAAAAATACAAGAAACCACAAAAATAGAATGGAAAAACTATTAACTAATGCCACCCAATGGTGCCTAAATTCCCTAGTCAAATTTCAAACCAAAACCCCAAGAAAAGTCCTATAAGAATATGTTGTAACCTATCATAGTTATCCTCCCAGCTTGGATAATCTAATTTATCTTATTTCAACTCTGTAAATATGCTTTATGATAGTTATAATGACATGTCATAAGTTGGTGAATGTTCTTTGTAAACATGTGTAACTCTGTATTACAACTCTCTTATGCATCATAGATGCTCTTACATTCCTAAAGGGGATCCTAATTTATAGAGGTCAAATTTTTTGATTTGAGGACTTGGTTGGGCCATTTTTAATTAAAAATTTTAGAGAGACTAACATCACCCTAACCCACTTTAGCAAGTTGAGTATTATTTCAATAAAGTTTTAGGGAAAAAATAACCTCTATAGCCTAGAAATATGTATTCAAATATTAGGATGCAAGATTGAGCAACCTTTTTTAATACCACCTACATTCAATGTAGGAGTTTGGTTGTACCGATAAAAATTTATGTAGAATATTTATCTTTGACACTTGAACCTACATTGTCTAGTCCTAGACCACAAGGATGTGTAATATGGGTTTTGGGTTAGGTAGAATATTAGTTTTATCTTTTCTCAACCAACAATCCTAAGAGAATTATTGTCACTAAGAAACACTTGACCACCATCATATTTTATATACTCAAAGTATGAATATTTAAGATGATTCATGTGAAATGAGGTATCTGAATCAATATTCCATGAGGCCTTATTAAAAATGTTAGAAAATGTAAAAAATGCATCACCACTAACATTATTACCCATCATGGTTTTAGTAAAGGAGGTATCATCTTTATTCTTTTCTTCAATCTACACATCTTAAAGTGGCCCCTTTCCCCTAATTGCTAACATTTTAATTTTCTCTTAACAAGAGATTTAGATCTACCCTTATATTTAGATATTTTCCTATCCCCCTTATCCTTACTCCCTTTTTCTTTAGGTCTACCCCAAATATGCATTGTGTCCTTATAACTCTTGGGATTAAGGTGTCTCAACCTTAGAGAGTCTCAAATTGATAAGTAGGAGGTATTTTCCACAACGTGCCAAATTATGATATTGCTATTAGGATTCAACCGTGTAGTTTTACGAGTCAAACTCATTGACCCATGTTTCATAAGTAGTGGTTCACAAGAACCCATCTCACATGATAATGAATGGTCCACTTAACATTCATTGCATCTAGGTGATGCTCACAGAGGTGAAGCACTTGGCCTTACCGGGAGGTCACCCATCCCAGTACTACTCCAACTCAGGCACGCTTAACCATGGAGTTTTCCCCAAGGTTAAGCCCACTTAGCTTGCAACCCCATTTGCAAAACCTTCTGCAAGTGTTGTGCCTTATGAACCTTTCATTATAGAGCCCCTTTAGCCCATGTCAAGTGTTGTGCCTTATGAAGCATTGTGCTAACCACTATATCATCCCTACATGCCTAACATAACCAACTATAGTGCACAATGTTGACTATTGAGCCCAACAATGCAAGATTCAATTTTGGCTAGTCAAATGGCTTTATTCCCCTAAGGATTGAAGTGATTATTTGATGGTTTTAAGTTCTAATTAAAGTTTAAATTCATTTTTTCTAAAGTGAGATCTTGAGTGTTCATTATAAATCTATTACACAACTAATTTCAATTTAAAGAAAGTCAAGTTTAGAGTCAAGCTTTTTCTAAAATAAGATCTTGAATGTTCATTACAAAACTATTACATTAATAATTTCAATTTAAAAAGAACTTGACAAACACACCAAATAATTATAAATGAAAAACATTGATTACTTTAATTTAAAATAATATTTATAAAACGAAATTGAATAACATAAAAAACCATATATACAATAAAAATATCTATCTTAATATAAAAATCATCTAAAATAGTTTAGATTGGCCAATTAAACTATAGCCATTGACAACCACTTACAACTACTACCTACAAGCCATCAAGCAATTAACAAAATAGTCAATTGTATACATACTAACAAAACAATACAGGCTGGAGTTTATGCTATTCACATCATCCACCCAAAAATAAAAGTTGATGCTTGGCCAACAAGTAGAGGTACAATAACATGAGACACATCGCATAATATCAGGGAAAGTATTCCATACTTTCGGTGGTACTGGAAAAGAGGAAGGCCCTCCAGCTTGCTGATGTTTCTCATGTTCATCCAAAACAATATCAACAAAACTTGAATGTTCCACAACAAAGAATGGACTGAGATCCTTGGAATGTTGATCTTCATGCACAACCATCTTTGAATCTAAAACTCATTTTCAGGTAGAAATAAAAAGAATAATTTATTCATTATACACTGATAATTCAATCTGGGATGTTCTGAAAAGTATGGAGAATTTCTGTGCAAGTGACCATACAACATAATAGATCTTGTTACACCATACAAATAAGCGATATCGTTTTTAGTATTTGACTTCTTAATATGACAATGAGTGTTAGGTGGATCATTCATTATCATTATCATGAAAGACGGATTCTTGTGAAACACTATTCATGAAACATGGGTCAATGAATTTGATTCGGAAAACTACATAATTGAATCTTGATAACAATATCATAATTTGACATGTTGTGAAAAATACCTCTATGACAATGTTGCCGAAGTATTGTATAGCAGGAGGAAAAGCCCATGCAAGAGATTCTGCTGCCAACTAACGGCATGGACAAATGCTACAAAGAGTAAGGGAGGATCTACATACTGTACAGTTGTCTGCAACTCAATTGAGTGTATGAAGGGCATGGAAATTATGGGAGAGGATGATGTCATAGTTTGTAGGTCGGGTCCATGATCGTTGCAGACTGCACATGTGTGACGACAACATGTTTCTTGGACTGTATGGGTAGAAAAGAGCCCGTTGTACTTGTGTTGGATGAGGGTCTGTCTATGGTGTAAGTCACATATATGAGGGTAGTATAATGTGCAGAGTGTTTAGATCGTACAGGGGTAAAATCACAAGTGGAGCTTATGGGGGGAGAAGGCTCAGAAGACTGTATAATTGGAGATGGAGTAAGTAGCAAGGAAGTATAAGATAGAACAAGGGTACACCTCTAAATGCTGACAATATGATTGAGAAGTTGGGATTGCCTTTAGCTGGTGGCCGTAAGATGCTAGTTGAATCTGCAAAGGTGAGTGAATGTACAACATGAAATGAATGCCTCACCTTCTTGTGAAGATTGTGCAGTCTGGCTCGTAGCAATGACCTTTTGATTGTAAGGTGGTGATGGTGAAATTATCTACAGAAGGTCATACAATATCATACACTCATTCTTGGATCCTGTAGACTGGTTGGTCTCGTGGACGTAATTAAAAACATTCATTCATTCATTTGTAGTAGGAAGTCATACAAGAGTGCTTTGGGGGTGTACACATGGAGTTGATGTCAAAGTTTACAAAGTGTTATCAATAGAATTAACTCGATTCACACAAAAGAGAGGTATTTTATAACACTCATTATGGCAACAACTTATTATAGGCTCTAGCTCAAATATTTGTGTAATTTCATTAGTCATGTTTTTCTTTTTTAAATTTTTTAAAGGAGTTCAGCATTTTAATTAGAATTACAAAATCAATTATATTAATAGTTGGGATTTTTTTATGAGAAAATTTAAAATTTCAAGTCATTCAAAATTTTGTTTATGTTCATTCCATTCAAAATTTGGGTTTTTTTTTCAATTTTTCAAAATTTAAATGACTCATTCTTTTTCTTCTTATCATTTCTTTTTGTTTCTTTATCTTCATTAATTTGTATTGTTTCAATAAAATTGTAGTTAGGTAGAAATTATTCATAATCCTCTATTTACCAATAACACAAGTCACCAAGGGAATTTGTTTCCTATTTAAAACATGGATGCAGTTCTAAGATTCCTTTGGAATTTGGCTTATAGGGACTTGATCATTCTTCTTTGTCTATCTTCCAGATTGTGAGTCTAATGAATCAAAGGAATTTTCTTCCTCGCTCAATATTTGATTCCTTGGATCATTTGTATATTTTTAACCTTTATTTTTTTTATAGAGAGTATGCTCTTTTTTCAATTATGATTAGTTTTTGCTACTATCGACCAACTCCAACCTAAAAACACATCATACACTTTCTTACATAATGATATACCAATGGACTTTATTAGAAATGATTGAGTTCTAACTATTAGCTTTTGCACCATCATAACTCTAAGTAGTTATATTCCATGTTGGCCTAGTTCTACCAATTGAAAAGTTGTAAGGAAAATAGTTGATTTGCCTTAGCTTTATCAAGTATCTTCTAGAAGTGCATTCACATGAGATCCACTATCAATAATTTTATTTGTTAGGTTCTTTGTAAGAATCTCCATATTACTTCAACTAGTCTCTTTTCTAAGTCCATTGTAAGAATCATGAAATTAGTCACTTAATATCCTGATAATGGAGGTTTGATTATTGGGTTATCATTATTCCCATTTATAGATTCTTAATAAGTAGTAGCATGTGTTGTATAATCCCTCATTAGTGTTGGCTATTATTGGAGCAATAATAAAATAAATGCAAAACTAAATAACTTTCACAAATAAACTCGCATAATGAAAAGCTAGAAAAATATCATATAAAAGTGTATAAAATAATACAATGAGCTCCTTGTATATGTAGGAAGAGTAGGAAGAAGGAAGTAGAACTACTAGGTAGATAATTGACTAACCCTCCAAAAGGTGTGATACATGTGTGAACACTTTCTTGATAAATATGAAGACACAAGTAAAATCCCTATGAGGTGCAACAAAAATCTAGAAAGCCTCTAGGTGATCTTAAGTGTAGTGTGAATACATTTACTAGGTAAAAAGTAAAGTAGATAAGTAAAATATAAATTCACTCTAACACCTCTTAAGCGATACATAGGGAGAAAGCTAAAGACTAAAAAAAGAATCGCAACAACTAGGCCTAATGATGTGCTCATGTACAATAAAAGTCTTTTAAAAATGGAGGAAACGAGAAAAACCTTTGAAAAAATCTCCTTTTCTAAAAAAGAGAACAAATACAAAGGAAAAAGGATTCAAGAAGATATCCAAGGATAAATTCTTGCATCCCAAGCATATTTTGCAATTCAAGATAACAAGGCAACCCTAAAGGTTTGGTGAAGATTTTGGCAACTTAATTTTGAGTATATAAATACACTAAGGAGAGAACACCATCATGAATGATTTGTCGAATAAAATATGTATGTGTATATTAATGTTCTTGGTCCTCTAATGCTCAACTAGGTTGTGAGAATATGAATGGCACTTTGGTTATCACATCAAAGAGTAGTAGGATGATTAGGTAGTAGAACAAAAATTTTCATAAGTTGTCAAAGCCATAAAACCTCTTGGATAGCATGTATTGGTAATTGATGCATAGCCTCAATGGATGATGATGCAATAGTCGTTTTCTTCTTGCAAGACCATGCAAATAGATTATAAATTGAAAGGAAAAAACCACAAAATTTGACTTTTGTGATTCAACATCACCAACCCAATTTGAGTAAATAAAAAAGCTCTTGATGTATACTAAATGCTAAAATATGTAGTTCCTTTAATATACCTTAGAATATTCTTGGATACCTTCTAATGAATCTCATGAAGATCATGGAAAAAGTGGGAAATATCAATACTGAAGGTGATATGAAGATGAGTGTGGTTGAAATACAAATAGTTTCCAACTAATTGTTTATACAAAGTAGCATCAACACTAGGTGTGGTGCAAGTGGCATTCAAATTGACACTAGACTAAAATGGTGTGGGAGAAGGCTTGTAATTAGACATGCTAAATTTATGAAGCAACTCAATGGCATACTTATATTGATATGTAAAAATACCCTTGGTAGATTATATGACCTATGACTAAGAAAATAATTTAGAAGCTTGCCTAAGATAAGCTATGTAAAAATTCTCCATTATTAAAGTGTGTTGAATATCTTGAAGCATGGAGGAGGAGCTACTAGTGAGAATCAAATCATATACATACAACACTATTATAAAAATATCATCTTTGTGTCTTTGAATATATACAATATACAATCTAAGTGGAAAAAAGTAAAATCAAAAGCAAGAAAGAAACCACCAATCTTCTCATACCAACCATGAGGGACTTGTTTGATACCATGTAATGAATGTTGAAGCTTGGAAATAAGTGAATAGTCCTACATGAATGTTGGAGGTTGATCCATGCAGTTCTCCTCATGAAGATATTGTGCAATTAAATTTACCACCTTTGAGATGTGCAACAATAGAAAGGATAACTGTTGAAAAGATCTGTAAATTTTTGCATTATTCTCCTCTCAAGATTAGTGTAGGAAGTTGTTCCACTACCTTCTAAAGCTTCCTTACAACTTCAACCTACAAAAATTGAACCATAGACTATGACTTAAGCATACAAATTTCCATCTTCATTAGTGATGTATTATTTTAGTGACACCATAGTACTAAGGAGTGTAAGGAACCAAATGCTAATGATGTATGCCATGCTTAGTGCAATAATCTTGAAATGATTAGTTCACATATTCCCCCCATTATCTATATGTATTAATTGAATAGAAGAACTTGATTTCTTTTCCATGAACACCCTAAATATATTGGAAGTGGTGAAGACATCACTCTTGTACTTAATAAAGTACATCCATGTGCAACAAGTGTAATCATCAATGAAGGTGAGCACATACTTGGATCCTAAAAAATATGGATTTATAAATGACATGAGGTTAATATGTACTAACTCAATAAAGAATAAAGCATGGTGAGCCTTTCTCTTAGGATATGGTTCTTAATAATGCTTACCAATGGAACAACCTCAACAAACTCTCTTTGTGCATGAAACCTTAGGAAGACTAGGTACCATATTTTGTGTAATCAACTATAAATCTCTTGTGCCAATATTTTCTTAAAGAATCTACATGGGTAATGTGTTATGATCTAAAATATGACTCAAAATCATGAAACCTATACAATTTAGACACATGATAAACTTTTCATAAAGCAACAAATTTATCAAGATGTTGTAGTTCTCTAATAACTATATTATGTAGGGAGAACTCAATTGTCTTACTATCCCCAATGTAGTTAAACTAGTATATAGAGAGAAAATTGGTAGAAATATTAGGAGCAAAGAGAACATACTCAATGTAACCACCCATAAGATATATAATACTTAACTCAAAATCTAAAATCTATGAAGAGTTACCCACTATAATTTGAGATGTAGAGTTATTAGAAAGAGACTTAATTATATCATGTGAGTTGGTCATGTGGTGAGATGCTCATAATTTAAATATACAAATATTGTTGGATGAATCTAAAAATTTGATTGCAAATTCTTGACCTTTGGTAGGTTTGGGAAAATCAATATTGTGCTTCTTCATGCTCTCTTCTAAGGTTGAAATCCTTAGATGAAAAAAAATTCATGTTATGAATTAGTAGTCCACAATAAGAATACGGTCCCATAGTTTTCTTATTTGTTATGGAGGGAATCTTACTTGACTTGGAAGAAGAATTTTCTTGCATATCAATTTTGTTATTCCATGTGGAGAAATTCTCACTTCCAGAATGCCTCTTTTGTATTCAACAAAAGCATGCCAAGAAATATATTTTTTAGGGCCTTGCGGGACTAAATCAAGGGCACAAACTTGTTAGGTTGTGAAAGTGAATTCTATTCGAGGCCTATTTTCATTTTCAAAGTTTCTTGTTCCTTCACATGAGTTGTAGTGATCCAACAAAGTCTCCTATGACCTAAGAGCAAAAAGGTGCCTAATTTTGATGTATCATTTCTCATAATTTTTGGTACCTAGGAATTTTTGTTTGTACCTATAGGTATATTTACGGTCTAACTAGAATAACCTATCTTAGTTTCCCTCAACTCTAAACAATTTGACCATGCTAACAACAAATGCACTCTTCCATAATGTTTATTTTGTGCTCAATTCAAACATGCCAAGAGCCATATTTCTCTTTGTATACCTTGTTAGATCAAATTGAGCATGTGTGAACATGTCATGTTGGGTGGGAAAATTATATTTGAGGCCTCATTGTTATTGTCAAATTCTCTTGGTCCTTCTAGGGTACAATGATTTTACAAAGTCTCTTAAGAGATCTAAGACCAAAAATGTGTCAAAATTTGATGTAGCATTTCTCATAACTTGTGGCGCCTAAGAACATTTCATTCACACTTATAGGTAAATTTTAGGTTTGAATATAATAAACTATCTCTATTTTCATCAACTTTGAACAGTTTGAGTGTGTCAATAATGACTACATTCTTGCATAATGCTTCTTTTGCACTTAGTGCAAGCATGCCAAGAGTCATATTTTTCTTTCTACGCCTCTTCAGACCAAATCAATGGTGCCAACACATCAAGTAGGGTGGATAAGTTCTAACGGAGGTCTAATTTCATTTTTTAAGTCTCCTAATACTCTTGATCTACAATGATTTGGAAAAGTCTCTTTAGAGACTTAAGAGAAAAATAGCGTCAAACTTTGACATAGAATTTTTCTAAGTTCATGGAAACTAGGAATATTTAATTCACATATAACTCATTTTTTGGTTTCAATATAATAATCAATCTTATTTTCCCTCAACTATGAACGGTTTAACTATGCTGACAATGAATTCATTCTTACATAATGCCTCTTTTATGCTTAATGCAAGGGTTCCAAGTAGTGTTACGAGACTTGCCCAGACTCGCCAGGAGTCAGTGAGTTGTAAGTCGAATCACCCTGGCCGAGTCCTACCGAGTCTTGGCCATATTTTTCTTTAAATTCCCTTTGGGATTGAACTGAGGGAATAATTTTTTTGGATTGGGTGCAATAATAATAGTGGATTCCTCATTTTATTTCCAAAGTCTCCTAATTATTCTAGGCTATAAAAACTTAACGAAGTCTCTCAAGAGGCCTAAGAGCAAAAAGTGACAAAATTTCATGTAGCATTTATAATTTTCCATGGTACCTAAGAATTTGTTGTTTGCACCTATAAGTGGATTTTGGATCCAATTAGAATAAGCCATCTCATTTTTCCTCAAATCCAAATAGTTTGACTATGTTGACAATGATTGAATTCTTACAAATTGTCTTTTTGTGCTAAGTGCAAGCAAACTAAGAGCCATAAATTTATTTATATGCCTCATGGGAATGAATTGAGGGAATGAAAAAATTAGGTTGGTTTGGTGAATTCTAATGGATACCTCATTGTGTTACCAAATTCGCCTTATCCTTTTGGGCTACAATGATCCAACAAAGTCTCTTAAGAGACCTAAAAGCAAAAATGTGTCAAACTTTGAAATAACATTTCTCATAATTTGTGGCACCTAGGAATGTTTCATTTGAACCTACAATTCTATTTTAGGTTTGACTAGAAAAACCTATCTCAATTCACCTCAAATGAAAAAGGTTTGAGCTTATCACTATTGAATTTATTCTTGTGGAATGCTTCTTTTGTGCTCAATGCAAGTGTGCCAAGAGCCATATTTTTCTATTTGCATGACCTTGCCTAACCAAACTGAGGGTGAAAACATATCAAGGTGTGTGGTTAAATACTAATGGGGGCCTTTTTATTTCTAGATTATCTTGACCATTTCAAGCTACAAAATCCAATAAAGTCTCTTAAGAGACAGGTACACGAAAAAAGTGTCAAAATTTGACATAGAATTTCTTCAGATCCATAGAACCTAGGAATGTTCCATTTGCACCTAAAATTCGAATTTGATTTTGAATATAATAACTTATCTTTGTTTACTCAATCCAAATGATTTTACCATTCTAACAATGAATTCCTTCTAGAATAATACCTAATTCTTGCTCAATGGAAGGGTATAAAGTGCTATATTTTCATATTACACATCATGGGATTGAATTGGGGGTGTAAAATCATAAGGATGGGTTGATAAATTATAGCAAAGGACTCCTTTCATTTTTGAAGTTTGTTGATCCTTTTGAGCTACAACAATTTGGAAAAACCTCTTAAGAGATATAAGAGGAAAAAAGTGTCAAACTTTTACATAGTGCTTATCAAAATCTTGCACCTATGAATGTTTTGTTTACACCTATGGTTGGATTTTTTGTATGAATACAATAACTTAGCTTGGTTTCCTTGAAATCCATACTATTTGACCTTGTGAATAATGAATGCATTCTTATAAAATTCCTTGATGGCATTTAGTGCAAGGGTTCCAAATACGATATTTTTCTTTTTATGCCTTGTGGGACCAAACTGAAGACACAAACATATCCGAGTGGACCACTAAATTATAGTGGTGGTCTCATTTTGTTACTGAAGTCAACCAATCCTTTTGGTCTACAATAATCTAATAAAGTCTCTTAAGAGACCTAAGAAAACAAAATATCAAACTTTGACATAATATTTCTTGGAATCCTTTACACCTAGGAATTTTGTATTCACACCTATAAAGGGATTTTAGGTTTGAATATAACAACCTATCTAATTTTCCCTGTGTTGATGGTTTCACACGAGCACAATAGTAAACAAAATATTACTATTCTGCTTTCCTGAAAGAGAAAGAATAACACATGGATATCTAACTCCCAAGGTCTTGGTAATCGGTTCTCAACTGTGCTGACTTCACTCAGTGGTTGATGTGAACTATATTGTTCAAAGGGGCTTGCTGGTGTTGAGCTTCTGAATTGTTTTAAGATAAAGCATAAATTTAAACCTACTTTAACCAGGGTTTTTAAAGAAACAGAAAAAGATAGATCAAAGCTTTGGAACTATAGAGAATCATAATTCATCCAACTTAACCAAACTTGTTACCTTTCAAGGAATTCCTAACTAAAACTGCAAAATAAAATTAACTTGTGATTAACACACAGTTTCATTCATTCACAGTGCTAACTTCAACAACAGATTGTAAATCACCATTTAAACAAAACATAAAATAAAATTTCATTCCTTGAAAGCTTTTCAAATCCAATGATTAACCCAGGATAAATATCATTTTGGAACACAATATGAAGTAGATTTAAATATGGTTGCTTGTACTGTTTGTAAAACAGATAAACAACATTTACAAAGCTGGCACAATCACCAGTGTATAGAAAATCCATGTCTTCAAATCATTTCCATCTTCACTAAGAAAACTTGAAAGATACATCATTGCCTTCTACTCTTGAGTTTCTCTACCTTCTAATCCTAACTAAGAAGACAAAAAGAAGATCCCATTACAAAGAAATAGGATACAGTTCTATCCCCTCTATCTTTCAGAAAATTCCTATTGAACTATTTTTTAATCTCTCCCTGTATATCTCCTACTTCTACTTGCCTCTGTTCTAAACTGTTGTTCCTACTAAAAAGGTCCTCCAAAAAGTGTCGTATATACCATATGCCAAAAAGAATGTGTTGGCCCCTATTTTTTAGGGTTTTAAAAAAATATCCCTCCTTAGAAGGGTCGGCCCTCAGATCTTTTGGAACAAAGTTCCTGATGCATTGAATGTGCATCCCCCGTGTCCATGATGGTGAAGGATCGCCCTCAGGAGTAGCCCTTAGATATTTTGCAACCATCGCATTAACTTCTAGCCTCCGTGTCCACCCTTGAACTTCCCTACAGAGTTGCTTTGAATGCTTCACAATATAGTCATTAATACTGATCTACCTTTGCCAGTAGATATTGCAGCTGTCATTGAGACTCATAGCCTTTTCTTCCTTTCGGCTTTCCTCTCGTTCAAGATCTTTCTGCATGTTGACCTCCTTTGGAAGTAGCATCAGATTTTCCTATTAGATCTCCACACCATTGTTCATCAAGCCGATCCATCACTTCATTCACAGAGCAGATCCATACCACTCACATTCCATTGATCTTCTTCACAGGATGGTTGCCATAGTCAAACTGCCAATGATTCGCCCTCAGCCTTCTCTGATTGGTGGAACACATACCACGTAAGCTTTTCAGGCGGTCAAAAGTTCTTCAAATAGAATTGCATGTCGGTGAGACACTAGTTGTGTCTCCCCAATGTGATTATACTTCACAGCAGCATCGGCATAGCATACAACTGTCGGCAAGAGTTCATAGCGAGCGGCCAGAGTCATAGTGATATCCCAAAATTGTCTTCGAAACAATCGCTATTGGCCAGACATCATAGCGAGTCCCTAAGAGTTACACCACTATGTTCCCATTGGCAGGGCATCCGCACTCAACAAGACATCATTCAGTTAATAGGAGGTCATAGCGGGCGCTAAGAGTCATACTGATACCCTTTTCCATTGGAAAATCCATCGCAACCAACAAGACTCCCCTCAGTTAGCAAGATATCATACCGAAGCCACAAACCTTCAGCGAGACCTCAATCGGTCGGTGAGACATTACACCGAGCCACCCTTCTTTCATTTTAGCAAGACTCCAACGAATCGGCAAGAGTTCATACTGATGACACCCCCTTCAGCCAGAAGTCTTACCAAAGCCACATACCTATTGGTGAGACATTATCAGGTCGGCCAGACATCATAGCAAGCACAAACCATTTCCCCAGAGTCCCCCCAATGAAACAATCCTATGAACAACTTTCGGTGAGACCCTAGCCTTTCGGCGAGACATCACACCAAACTCCTTCCATTCTCCTCAAGCTCAAACCCCTTTTCGGAAAGACCTCCCACAGTCGGCAAGACCTTTCAGCGAGGCCACAATCTTTCAACGAGCTCAGACCATTTTGGGGAGACTCCACCTTGTCGAAAAGACCTTCATCTTCAGCAAAACCTTACTCCGAAGACATTCTGATTCGGCGAGACCTCACCCCATTGGTGAGACACATAAGGACTCATGGCGACTGAAATGTCTGGGTGACCGGTGTATTTCAAATGAATAGAACGCACTGCTAGTCGGCAAGACAATAGGAGTGTCTCACCGACTTTCTTCTTTGAAGAATTTTATGCCAAATCCAATTGAGGTATGCTTTCTAACAGACTTCCTTTGAGAAAAGAATTAGATGTACGATTTAATCTTGCGAAACAATGCTTCCATTAGTTCTCAAAAGCATATAAAATATATCATTTTTTATCATGCCTTCAATTTTAACAAAAGAAACCCAACTCTGATTGAGGCATAACCAAAATCTGACAGAACAAAAGAAAAACCCAGGAGGAAAACAAAAGAACTCCTAAGATCAAACTAGACAACCAAAGGCAAAGAAAACAAAAGAAAAGGGGGCCCCATTTTGTTCCAAAATAAAATGGGGTGGTTATGCAAGGCATAACAAATGGTGACTCAGCTGGGAAAATGGTTTAACCATTTTCAAGAAATTGAAGGATTTAGTACCCAAAACTCTTGGTTTATGAATATCACAACTCCAGTTGGGTCAGTTTTAACAACCAAGGTTGAGCTAGAATCTCAAATGTAAATCAACACTAGCTACTCCTGAATCTTTGTGTGTGCTTGATGGTGCATCACTCTTTCATAAAGTTTTCCTCATCTTTTGAACAACAATGTGCAAGATTTGAACTACATGAGTTGATTTCCTTTAGTTGTTGTGCAATGATATCCTGGGCATTGCTCCACTGCCAGCCAGGCATCTATAGCCCCGATGGAGATACCTTTAGTTTTCTCACAACATTTCTCTACTGCCAGTCAAGTGTCCATAGCCCCGATAGAGATACTAGAATCACCCATTCATATTGAGTCTTCTTTTATTTTAGATAATTCTCTTTTCTTTTCTTTTCTCTTGGAGTTTCAGATATTTCATTCATTTTTTTTTCAATATGATCTATTCTGGGTTGAAAACTACCATGGACCTCATAACAACATTTGAGGGATCGTATTTTTCACTCAAATCTTACAACACTATCGCCCTAGGACAAATATACCATTACAAAAAGAGATGATTTTGGTGATTTGTGATAGATTTAGAGGTAGTGAGTGAAGATTGTTTACTTTGCACCTTGTTTTCAAGAATTTCCACAACTCTTATTGACAATGGGCATAAATCAACGAATTTAGGACAAAATCATCCAATCAGAAAACCTGAAAATATCTAAACCACTTCTCTCCTAACAACCAAAGTATACTTTAGATAACAACTCACCATTTAAAGATGGGAAGGACAGAGAAACCCCAACAAACAAAACAAGACAGACACCAAACAACAAAGGAAATGAAAGGATAGAAAGAAAGAACAGACAAACAACAACAAAACTATTTACAGGAAAAACAAATAAACAAACTATTTACAAACATAAAAACAAACAAACAAACTATTTACATAAATGCACAGCCCAACAAAAATACCAAAATTCACGACTCAAAATAATGTTTAAGAAATTGTCCATTGACAGGCAATGGAACAGGTTCTCCCATTAAACTACTCAGTCGGAAAGCATTTTCTCCTAGGATTTCAACAATTTGATAGGGACCCAACTAGAGCTTATCAAATTTCTGGTGGCTGCCCTTTTTTTCATTAGCTTTATCCCATAGCAGCACAAGGTCTGATATTCTGAAAGCCTTGATTTTGGCTCTTTTGTCAAACCAATGTTTGACAACATCCTGGTGTCTAAAGAATTATTGGAAGGCGGCATCCCTGTGCTCTTCTAATTTCAACAAGGCAGTTAGTCTTACTTCTATCCTATCATCATTAGAGTAAAATTTCTACATAAACTCAAGGATAGGTATTTGCAAGTGAATAGGGAACACAGACTCCTGGCCATACACTAGCTTAAATGGTGAAGTCTTTAAAGCAGCCTTGATCCTAGTCCTATCTGCCCATAATGCAAATCTTAGCTGGGTATGCCAGTCTCTAGGATTGTTCTCAAACAACTTTGTAATTACCCCTAAAAGATTCTTATTAGTTGATTCTGCAACTCCATTTCCTTGTGGGTAATAGTTTGAAGAATACTTTAAAACAATTTTGTGATCATAAGCCCATGAAATGAACTCAACAGAAGAAAAGGAAGAGCCATTGTCACATACCAATGTGAAGGGTACTCCAAACCTAGTTGTGATGCATTCGGTGAGGAACTTGATTACTACCTCTTCCATGTTGTTCTTGCAAGGCATAGCTTCTATCCATCTCGTGCAGTAATCCATGGCAGTCAAAATAAATTTGTGTCTTGCAGAAGAATTTGGGTTAATTACCCTAATAAAGTCCAGCGCCCATTGGGAAAATGGCCTTACCTCATAAATAGGCTGCAATGGCATGGCTGAATGGCATTCTTTTGATGTAGAAATTTGGCATATGTGACATGTTCTTACATGTTGATAGGAATATTTGAACACACACGGCCAGTAATAACCAAATCTGAGGATATGATGTGCTAACGAATCTGCAGAACCATGGCCCGTGCCATGTTTCCCATGAAATTCAACAATTACATGCTTGGCCTCTTGCTGATCAAGGCATCGTAGGTAAACTCCCTCAAAATTCTTCCTGTATAACAATCCTCCTTTGAGCATATAATGGGAGCTCTTCATTCGCAGTGCTCTCCTCTGAGTTGTATTCATTCCCTCTGGGCACCAATTATTAAGTATGAAATAGATAATATCAACATACCAAGGATCGTTGGAAAAGGACTGCATTGTGTATTGCTGACAAATAATGTTCTCACCAGCATCGGCCATGGATTTAGACAGGCCTAGACCTCGGACGAGTTTCATAGGGTGAATCTCCAGATCGAACTCTTGTAAAATAGCCATCCATTTCCCCCTTCATTCTCCCAACTCGCTCTGCATGAGTAGAGACTTTACAGTAGCATTAGGAACTACAACAATAATTTGACTTCAGAGGATATAATGCCTGAACTTTTTGACAGCCCTAACCAACACAAAAGATTGTTTTTCAAGAGGTGGGTACGTAACTTTGACATTCTTAAACGGAGAACTCATGAAAGCAATTGGCCTCTCCTCTCCCTCCTCTCTTCGTTGAGTTAGGACAGCTGCATAGGAATGCTCAAAAGAAAAAGAATAAATATAGAATGACTTCAAGTAGTCAGGGTTGGTGAGGACTGGTGCTTCCAGAATGGATTGTTTGACTTGAGAAAACGCGTCCTTTACCTTGTTACTCCATTCTATTACAACATCTTTCTTCATCATTTCATTCAATGGCTTTACAATTTTTGCAAAACCTGTGATAAACTTTCTCAAAAAGTTGATCTTTCCAAAGAAAGATCTCATCTCCTTCTTGCTTCCTGGCCTAGTTATCCTCAGAATGGACTCAACTCGGTCTGGATCAATAAATATTCCTCTTTCCGAGATTATGTGTCCTGAAAGTTTCCCTTCAGAAACCCTGAACACACACTTTTTAGGATTCAGAGAGACACCATATTGGATACATCTTTCAAGAACTTTAGCCAAGTCTGCAGCATGGTTTAGTCTATCTTTAGAGAATACTGTCAGGTCATCCATGTAGATGATGATACATTTACCAATCAAATCTTTGAACGCTACATCCATGGCACACTGAAAGGTTGCTCCAACGTTTATGAGACCAAATGGCATCCTTTTGTAAGCAAATGTTCCCCACTTAGTAGTGAAGGCCGTCTTCATTTTGTCTTCATGATTAACAATCACCTGATTGTATCTAGAATAACCATCCAAGAATGATATCATCTGAGACCCATTGATAGTCTGCAAGACTTCGTCTAGTGAAGGGAGTGGATAGTTATCTTTTTTTGAAGCTCTATTCATATTCCTAAAATCTACACATAGCCTGATCTCTCCATTTTTCTTATGGACTGGAACCAAGTTAGCCACCCATGTTGAATGTCGTACAGGGAAGATTATTCTTGCAGAAATCAATTTCTGAACTTCCTTAAAGATCGGTGGTTCAATCAGGGCGTTGACAGGACGTTGTTTTTGCCAAAATGGTTTAGCTTCAGGCTTCAAAGGAATAGTATGAGTTATCACAAAAGCATCAAATGTTTTTAGATCTTCATACCCCCAAGCTATTGCAACAATATCCTTCTTCAATGCCCTCAGTATGTCTTTTCTGATTGCTTCAGGACAAGCTTTCCCTATGTAAACATTTCTTTCAGGGCCAGAATCAGCTAGGTTAACAGTTTCATATTCACCTCCTTTATCCTCAGTTGATACCTTTTCCCAAGCTCTTGGGTCTGAATCAAAAATTCTTTCTAAGGACACCATTCCCTTGGGAATGCTATTACTTTTTAAATTGAGGACCCCCTCTGTATCACAGTCTTCAGGGCTCCAGTCTCCTTGATCCCTGTTGGACTCATCAATGATCTATCCTTCAAAAACATCTGAGCTTGCTAGAAAAGCAAGGATATGTCGATCATCATCAAAAACCTAAAAGTTCTTGATGTTATTAGGAACATCTGGGGTGGATATCAATTCTACTGAGAATCTCTTAAGCTTGGAGCCTTGCATGGGTTCCAGGGTACTTGCGGCAACAACTAATGAATCAGCTATTTGATCCTCCTCTCTAGGGATTAAACTAATCCCAAAAGCATCAAAGTCTTCAATCAAGTTCCATACCTAATTTCTATATGCTGCCAGCCTTTTATTGTGACATGTGTACTGGTTGCGCACTTGCTTGATAACTAGTTCTGAATCTCCTTTAACCACCAAGGCAGTAACTTTCTTCTTATGTGGGAACATCAGCCCTTGAGCTAATGCTTCATATTCTGCTATGTTGTTAGTGCATCTAAACTGCAACCTGTAAGAAGCAAATAAAGTTTTCCCTTTCGGGCTGGTTAATTCAATCCCAACACCACAACCTATTTTGGACTTGGATCCATCAAATTTGAGGGTCCATAACTGATCATGAGCTAGGGTTGATCCCTTTGAGGTTATTATGGGCATTTGGGTAAGACGAGCCATAGGTAGGGCCACCTGATATTTTGCATCAAATATTGGAAAGGGGTGTTCAATAGGTTCCTCAGGTGCAATTTCCAATTCTTTCTCGGATATATCATGTAATATGTGGCTATCCTTCTAATTGTCACTTGTATCTTTGATTAATCCCTTGGGTTTTGGTATACTTGTGAGTGCAGGGATATCAAACAGACCTTGGGGTTGTTCTTCGTAACTATGTTGGTCTGGTATTGTGACCGGGATGAATTCAATTTGAGGAGGGACTTCCTTTGAAGGTATATTATCCCTGGTTAACATTATTGCACTTTTGGATTCAAACGAGAAATGATCTGAAACAACCTCAAAGTGATTTAGGCTAGTTCCCTCGGTTTGTGAAACATGATTTAAAATACTAATGCAGGGTTGGCAGGTCAATTTTGAATGATTTTGGTAGTGTACCCTACACCAATTAGGAAGTAGAAGACTCTGCAAATCGATATCTTCCCCCAAGACTAGCTGATCTTGTTGCAGCTTCCTAATCAATCCCTGTTGGTTTTCATTAATCATGGGATCATGGAATTTTTGTGTTGACAAATCTTTAGAGTGAAGAACCAAAAAGGTTAAAATTTCCTCTCTTTTATAAACCCCTATCTTGGTTTCAAAATAAGCTACCTCGTTGGGACAATCATATTCAGTGATGACATGTTTGAGGCGAGGTTCACTTTCAATCCTAATCTGAGTAGGCACTCCCCTCCACGGTAGCCACATATGTGAAAAGTCGAGGGAGAGATATCCCCCTATACTTTTCATCAAATCTCTGCTCAACAGCATAACATAAGTCTTGAGAATGTCTGCTACTTGAGCATCTATATTGGTTTGAATCCTAGGGTCAGACCCTACTTGCACATGTATATTTCTTAATTCTCTAACTACATTTACCTCTATTTTATCAAGTTGGATGACCTTCTTGTTTGTTTGGATAGGGTTCAATCCCAATTTCTTGCATATAGAAAATGGCATAACATTGCCAGGAGCCCTTGAATCTAGCAAACAATTATGCAGATTCTTCCCATAGATTCTTAAACTCAAAAGAAATGGTGGGGTACCTACCTCGCTTCTGTACAAAGTTGCGTTCATGTCTGCAACAGGTGCCATCTTGGTCTTCCCTTTTGATTTATCAGCTTCTTCCAAAGCTTTTAGCACTATCTCTTGTTGGGCAGGGCACCACTTTAGGATGTCAAAGTATGATAAAGAGGTTTTCTGTTTCTGCATCTCATAAATAATATCAAATTCTGTGTTATAGCTTGCATTACTTTTAACAACACCAAGTGAGTTACCTTTGTTATGGAAGTCAGGTGGACCTTTTGGTGGAGGAGGGTTATTATCAGCACTTTGATTCAGAGGCACCATGTGATTAGGTGGTGCTGATGTAGTGAATGGACCCTTATTCTGATTTCTTAGGAAGTGTCCTCCCTTTGTCTGAAAGGCTTGGGCATCATACATTTCTTCCTCTGGTTCATTCTCACTTTGCATTGGGAATGAATGTTCTTCTTCAAAGAGTTCATAAGTCATTGTTGTATCTACTGAGTCACCTTCTTTATTTGAATTCCCTTGGAATGTTTGGGCATCTGCCTGTGCCATGTTCACGACTTTCTCCATTTCAGGTCAGTTTACCTCAGAATGGGTTGCAGTATCATGCAACCTGCACCAGTTAGTCATAAAATTAAGGTCAACCACATTTGCAGTATGTGTCATGTCCTCATTAGCTTGATAACTGTGAGAAACTCCTCTATTATTTGGCCCTGTATTCCATTGTCGGTTGGTATTTGGCCTATGGTTATATTCTCTATTTTGATTTTGATAGCCTTGGTTTGGGGAGTTTTGGCCTTGATAATTTCTCTGGCTATGATTGTAGCTGTTCTGATAATTACCCTGATTGTTATTGCTCTTATTAGGATAATTACCTTGGTTTTGAGAGGGGTTCAATCTAAGCTGAACCATGTCATTTGTGACTTGGGACAGAGTTTTCCTTAAGGTCTCCACCTCGTTTGTGAGTTGAACTATCTTTTCACTTTCAACACTCTTAGCAACAAGTGGTTGACCGACATGATTTGGTGTTCCAGTTTGGTTACGATGACCATGCGGACTATGTTGAGCCTGTGATTGTTGAAAGAAGTCAAGAGTTCCATTGGTAAGGAATGGAATAGGGGATTGAGTCTGTAACTCAGACATAGGTCCATAATGGGAAGGAGACATTCCTGGGATAGTATTGAATAAAGGGGTTGGGCTAGGCATCTAATATCCCATTGAAGGAAAACCTCCTCCCAAGCTTCCTTGTTGAGAGCTAATTTGTTATTGTAGCTTGATGGCTAGATGATAAACTTTAGACATGGAATCAATATCTTTCGGTTGATAAGTCCTTTGCAGGAATAGGCCAAGCACAGGGTCTATAACTCTAAAGTATGCTTGAATGACACTATTCTCAGCAACTAGATAAGGGTCTTGTAGTCTCCTATACATTCGTTGAAACCTGATATTAAACAAGGGAAATGATTTACATGGCTCCTTCCTAATGGTAGAAAATTGGTGGAACAAAATGGCTGGATCCATATAAAATCTGAACTGATTGATGAAAGCATTCTCTAGGTCTGTCCAGTTCAGAATAGAACCTTGTGGAAGATTTAGGTACCAGTTGTACACCATATCCCCTAAGGAATAAGGGAACAACCTACAAACTACATCATGGTGAGCTATCTGAGCTTTGGTACAAGCGTCCTTAAAAGCTTGTATGTGCTCTTCAACACTCCTTGATTCACCATGAATGTATTTGGGAAAACATTTCTCAGGATTCTTAGGCATATCGTGAAAGCCTTCACGAATAGTCCCTAATGGAGAGGGATTATTCTGAAAAAAATGCCATTGGTAGGGGTGGTGGTGGTTGAGCCAACTGTTGGATGGGTTGAACCAGCTATGATAGCACTTGAGATGGATTCAATGGTGGATTGATAGGTATCCACTGGGGTATTGGTGAAAAGCCTGGCAGAGTGAGTGGAACTAACAAAGGTGGTATGATGGTTGCCCCAGTCTTGTAAATCTTGTGTCTTATTGGGGTCTTGAGTTCTATCAAAGGTAGTGGGTTTTCTGCTGATTGAAGAACTCTATGAGACCTTTCTGGTGAGAAAAACCCAGTATTATCCAGATTGCTCTTCTAGGGCCTCCTTCTAGTGCCAGTTTTTGTTGATGGTTTCACACGAGCACACCAAAAGTAAACAAAATATTACTATTCTGCTCTCCTGAAAGAGAAAGAATAACACATGTATATCTAACTCCCAAGGTATTGGTAATCGGTTCTTGACTGTGTTGACTTCACTCAGTGGTTGATGTGAACTATAATGTTCAAAGGGGCCTGCTGGTGTTGAGCTTCTGGATTGTTCTAAGATCAAGCATAAATTTAAACCTACTTTAACCAGGGTTTTTAAAGAAATATAAAAAGATAGATCAAAGCTTTGGAACTGGAGAGAATGATAATTCATCCAACTTAACCAGACTTGTTACCTTTCAAGGAATTCCTAACTAAAACTGCAAAATAAAATTAACTTGTGATTAACACACAATTTCATTCATTTACAGTGCTAACTTCAACAATAGATTGTAAATCACCATTTAAAAAAAACATAAAATAAAATTTCATTCCTTGAAAGCTTTTCAAATCCAATGATTAACCCAGGATAAATACCATTCCGGAACACAATATGAAGTAGATTTAAATCTGGTGCTTGTACTGTTTGTAAAACAGATAAACAACATTTACAAAGCTGGCACAATCACCAGTGTACATATGTCTTCAAATCATTTCCATCTTCATTAAGAAAACTTGAAAGATACATCACTGCCTTCTACTCTTGAGTTTCTCTACCTTCTAATCCTAACTAAGAAGACAAAAAGAAGATCCCATTACAAAGAAACAGGATGCAGTTTTGTCCCCTCTATCTTTCAGAAAATTCCTACTGAACTATTTTTTAATCTCTCCCTCTATATCTCCTACTTCTGCTTGCCTCTGTTCTAAACTATTGTTCCTACTAAAAAGGTCCTCCAAAAAGTGTCGTATATACCATCTTCCAAAAAGAATGTGCTAGCCCCTATTTTTTAGGGTTTTACAAAAATATCCCTCCTTAGAAGGGTCGGTGCTCAGATCTTTTGGAACAAAGTTCCTGATGCATTGAATGTGCATCCCTCGTGTCCATGTTGGCGAAGGATCGCCCTCAGGAGTATCCCTTTGATCTTTTGCAACCATCGCATTAACTTTTGACCTCTGTGTCCACCCTCGAACTTCCCTGCAGAGCTGCTTTGAATGCTCCAGAGTATAGTTATTAATACCAATCTACCTTTGCCAATAGATATCGCAGTTGTCACTAAGACTCGTGGCCTTTTCTTCCTTTCAGTTTTCCTCTCGTTCGAGATCTTTCTACATGTTGACCTCCTCTGGAAGCAGCATCAAATTTTCCTATTAGATCTCCACACCATTGTTCACCAAGCCGATCCATCGCTTCATTCACAGAGCAGATCCATACTGCTCACATTCTGTTGATCTTCTTCATAGGATGGTCACCACAGTCAAACTACCAATGATTCGCCCTCAGCCTCCTCTAATTGGTGGAACACATACCACGTAAGCTTTTCGGGCGGTCAAAATTTCTTCAAACAAAATCGCATGTCGGTGAGACTCTATCTGTGTCTCCTCGATGTGATTATACTTCGCAGCAACATCGACATAGCATACAACTGTCGACAAGAGTTTATAGCGAGCAGCTAGAGTCATAGTGATATCCCAAAATTATTCCCGAAACAATCGCTATCGGCCAGACATCATAGCGAGTCCCTAAGAGTTACACCGTTGTGTTCCCGTTGGCAGGGCATCCGCACTCGGTAAGACATCATTCAGTCGGCAGGAGGTCATAGCGGGCGCTAAGAGTCATATCGATATCCTTTTCCATTGGAAAATCCATCGCAATCAGCAAGACTCCCCTCAGTCATCAAGATATCATACCAAAGCCACAAACCTTCGGCGAGACCTCAATCGGTCGGTGAGACATTACACTGAGCCACCCTTCTTTCATTTCGTCAAGACTCCAGCAAATCGGCAAGAGTTCATACCAATGACAACCCCTTCAGCCAGAAGTCTTACCGAAGCCACATACCTATCGACAAGACATTATCAAGTCAGCTAGACATCATAGCGAGCACAAATCATTTCCCTAGAGTCCCCCCGATGAAACAATCCTATGAACAACTTTCAGTGAGACCCTAGCCTTTCAGCGAGACATCACACCGAACTCCTTCCATTTTCCCTGAGCTCAAACCCCTTTTCAGCAAGACCTCCCATGATCAGCAAGACCTTTCAGCGAGGCCACAATCTTTCGGCGAGCTTAGACCATTTCAGGGAGACTCCACCCTGTCGGCAAGACCTCTCCCCAATCTCAGTTTCTTTCAGCGAGACCTAACACCGTCGGTGAGATATAATACCAAAGGTAGAATCCTCCAGCGAGACTTCATTCTTTTGACAGGACCTTTCACCGAGCTCAAAACATTACACCGAAGGGAGAATCCTTTGATGGGACTAACAACCATTAGAAAGACATCTCCCCAAGCGCCAAACATTTCAGCGATACTTTACCCTGTCGAGGAGATATCACCCCAAAGCAAACCCCTTCGCTGAGACTTCCACTATTCGGCCAGACCTTATGGCGAATGTAAATTTTTCTCCCCGCTAACGGCCTTGTGAACAACTGTCGGCGAGACCTTCATCTGTCGGCAGGAACTTTTACTGAGCTCAAAACATTACACCGAAGGGAGAATCCTTTGATGGGACTAACAACCATCGGCGAGACATCTCCCCGAGCGCCAAACATTTCGGTGAGACTTTACCCTATCGGGGAGATATCACCCCGAAGCAAACCCCTTCGTCGAGATTTCCACTATTCGGCCAGACCTTATGGCGAATGTAAATTTTTCTCCCTGCTGACGGCCTCGTGAATAACTGTCAGCGAGACCTTCATCTATCGGCAAGACCTTAAAGACATTTTGCTTCAGCGAGACCTCACCCCATCGGTGAGACACATAAGGACTCATGGCGACTGAAATTTCTGAGGCGACCGGTGTATTTCAAATGAATAGAACGCACTGCTAGTCGGCAAGACAACAGGAGTGTCTCACCGAATTTCTTCTTTGAAGAATTTTATGCCAAATCCGATTGAGGTATGCTTCCTAACAGAGTTCCTTTGAGAAAAGCATCAGATGTACGATTTAATCCTGCGAAACAATGCTTCCATTAGTTCTCAAAAGCATATAAAATATATCATTTTTTATCATGCCTTCAATTTTAACAAAAGAAACCCAACTCTGACTGAGGCAGAACCAAAATCTGACAGAACAAAAGACAACCCATGAGGAAAACAAAAGAACTCCTAAGATCAAACCAGACAACCAAAGGTGAAGAAAACAAAAGAAAAGGGGGACCCATTTTGTTCCAAAATAAAATGGGGTGGTTATGCAAGGCATAACACCCTGAAATTCATATTGTTTGACCTTGTTGAAAATTAATGCATTCTTACAAAATTCCTTAATAACATTTAGTACAAGAGTTCCAAGTGCCATATTTTTATTTCTATGCCCCATGGCACTAAATTGAGGGTGCAAACATATCAATATGGGCCAATGAATTCTAACATAAGTCTCCTTTTTTTTAAAGTTTCTTGACCCTTCCAAGCTATAGAAATCTAGCAAAGTCTCTTAAGATACCTAAGAGAAAAGGTGATAAACTTTGACATGAAATTTCTCATAATTTTTTGCACATAGGAAATTTTTATTTGTACCTAAGATTATATTTTAGGTTTGACTACAATAACCCATCTTAGTTTCCTCAAATCCATATTATTTGAATTTGTTGATAATGAATGCATTATTGTAAAATACCTAAATGACATTTAGAGTAATGGTGCCAAGTGCCATTTTTTTTTCTTTATATGGCTCATGGGGTTGAATCAAGGGCACAAACACATTGGAGTGGGCCAATGAATTCTAGTGGTTGGCTCCTTCATTGTATGATGAATGGTACTCCCCTTACAAACCCAAACCCACAAAAATAACAAATAAATGAGCAGTCAAAATGCAGGAAGGAAACACCAATGTTCTATTATCTCCATAAAAATAAAATTGCAACATTCAAAAAATTACAGACTACAATTACATGGGCTTTCTGATTACACAAATCTGTAAATCAGAGCCACAATCTACTCTGCTCCCCCTGCTCTATAACCTCCATTTGCCTCCTTTATTTGGAATGCGTAACCACCCCAAAATCTCCTAGAAAGTGTAACTCCCCTCAAGAAGATATTTTGAAATTTTATTAATTTTGGTATTACAACTTCCTAGGATCATAACTTTTGATCTGTCCATTGGATTTTCAATTATAATTTATATTGTTGGAAAGCTCTAGAGAAGATGCTTATCGAAGGATACATTTTGGTTTTTGACCAATTTTCGGGCCCATTTGGAGCCTCTAAGTTCTTCAAATTTGACTTCAAATATATTTAACAAGATTTAGGCAATTGAAAATATTAATATCCCACAAATAACAAATGAGATTAAAGTGATTTCTCATAATTGGCTTCATTTCACCACTCTGGAGGTCTATGTAAGATTTTGTGTCCAAATGTGCATAAATACCAACTTACTAAAAGTTGTAACCCTACCAAATTTAGCCCTTATTGGAAAAGACAGAACATTCTTTTGGGTGATGTAAGATTTCTCTTACACCTTGGATGCTATTGCATCAATTAAATTTTCCTAATCCTTCTAGGCTACAATGATATAACAATTCCTCTTACGAGACCTAAGAGAAAAAGTGTCAAACTTTGATGTAGCATTTCTTGAAATATGTTGTAACTAGGGATGTTTTGTAATTTACATGTACATTTTGTATTTTAGTTGTGACTACAATAATGTATCCCATTTTCTCTTGAATACATACTATTTGACCTTATCGATAATGAATGCATTCTTGCAAAATTTCTTAATGACATTCAATGCAAGGGTGCCAAGTGTCATATTTTTCATTCTATGTCATGAGGGACCAAAATAAGGCAACAGAGACATCAAGGTTGAAAACTAAATTCTAATGGAGGTCATGTTTTTCATTCAAGGGTTTTGATCCTTCTAGGCTACAATGATCTAACAAAGTCTCTTAAGAGGCCTAAAAGAAAAAAGTGTCAAAATTTCATGTAGTATTTCTCAGATTCCATGAGATCTAGGAATGCCATTTTTGCACCTATAAGTGGATTTTCAGTCTAAATATAATAACCTATCTTAGGTTTCCTCAAATCCATACTTTTTGACATTGTTGACAATGAATGCATTCTTATAAAATGCTTCAATGTCATTCAGTGCAAGGCTGCCAAGTGCAATATTTTTTATTTTTGTGCCTTTTGGGACTAAACCAAGAGCAACAAAATGTTGGTTTGGGACAATGAATTCTAGTGGAGGCCTCCTTTCATTTCCAAAGGGTTGCAATCCTTCTAGGTTACAACAACTAGGCAAAGACTCTTAAGAAACCTTAGAGACAAAAAGTGTCAACTTTTTATGTAGCATTTCTTGGAATCTATTGCACCGAATAATTCTTTCTATGAACCTATGGTTGGATTTTAGGATTGAATATAATAACCTATATTTATCTACTTGAAGTATATATTTTTTGATCTTTCCAACAATGAATGTATTCTTGCAAAATGCCTCAATGACATTTGGTGCAAGGGTGCCAAGTGTCATAATTTTTTCCTTCCCCTTATGGGATTGAACCAAGGGAACAAATACATTAGGGTGGGATAATGAATTCTAGTGGTGGTATCCTTTCATTGATAAAGTGTCTCAATCCTTCTAGGATATAGAAATATAGCAATGTCTCTTAAGAGACTTAAGAGAAAAATAGTGTCAAAATTTGATGTAGCATTTCTTAGAATCTGTTGCACCTAAGAATTTTCTATCTGCATATACATGTCAATTTCAAGTCCAACTATAATATCCTATCTTAATATCCCTTAACTCCATACTATTTGACTTTTCCAACAATGAATGCATTCTTGTAAAATGTCAGAATGACATTCAATGTAAGGGTGCCAAGTGCCTTATTTTTCTTTCTATTCCTTGTGAGACAGAGCCAAGGGCTAAAACATATTAGAGTGGGCCAATGAATTCTTGTTAAGGTCTTCTTTTATTTCCAAAGTCTCCTAATCCTTTTTGTAGTGCCTGCCTATTCCTAACATGTGATGCTAGTGGCAATATTATATATTTTGTATATGCTTAGATGTTAGATGATAATATTTTGGCATTATTGTTCTATGTCCTAATTCATGCTTCCTCTATGGTTATTTAATCATTGTTCTTGATTTAAATGGCATGAAAGTGTGTATGTAATTTGATGCCAAGACCCTTGAAAGAGGATGGATTTATTTAAAATGGAGGTGTTCTTGGGATGTGTGCATGATGCAAGCTTTCTTCTAGTTGTCATACCTTCTCTACTTCCATTGTGTGTATTATATCCAATGGTCGTATGACCTATTTTATGCCCAACTGCTACCATTTTGCAATCTATAAAATTATAATTGTATCCTAGTCACCACCACCATCCAACTATGCCATCCATACAACAATATGACACCTAGAAGTGGGAAAATTTATGATTATAACATTATGAGATTATTATATGAAGGTTTATTGACTTAAATATTCATAAAAACTACTTGTAATTTTTTTCCAATTCAACAAATCAACTATTATAATTAATAAAAATAAGGTCTAAGGGTTTCACCATTTAATATAATATTATTTTTCCATGCCTTTTTTATCCTATTTCTACATGCAAAGGAATCGCAAAAAATTGAATGTTTGATTAAAATTTTGAAAATAGATGTTATAGGCTAAAACCAATAACTTGGCCCTTACAGAGTGCAATTATTTGTTGCATGGTTGAACAAAAATATTCATGGTGGCAACAATTGATATCTATATGAGCACATATCAACCTTCACCACATGTAGCTTTTTGAAAGTGGTATACAAAGATGTTGCAATAAAACTTTTTGTTGAGATCTTGTTTGGGATGTAGTAAAATAGTTCCACCATATTGACACAAGATCAATCAAAGGTTGGAATATTATGCATGAATTTTTTTTATCACGTTTCAAGCCAACAAAGGATTGCCACCTCATATTTGCACAAATTTTAAACACAAAGGAAAATAATGAGCCAATTAGAGAATTTGTTACACAATTCAACTATTTTATGAATATAATGAGTGCTTCTATGAAGCTCTCTAAAAATTAGCCCCAATTGTTTTATTAATGCACTTCCAACAAAGATTGCACTCATAATCAAATCCAATTAGACTAATGAACTAGAAAAAGCTTAGGAATAAGCATTTGTGTCAAAGGACAATATGACTACCATTTACAAAATTAGAAAAACTCAATCAAACTTATGATTCAAAGCTCAACTAATTTTCTCTTACAAAGGGTTGTGAGTAATGTGACAAACACGAAGACACAAATTCAATGAAATATCCCAATTCAACACTACTATGGACATTATCGCTAAATTTTTTCCTTGTCTCCACTTGTAAGACATACTTTAAAGGCACATCCTTAAAAAAAACTCTTGATAACAACATGAATAATTATCTAGAGATGCATCACATGTTGCAACTCATAACCTAAGTCAACAAAATTCAGGAAACCTTCAACATCTCCTTGATGAGGTCAATGACAATACTATATCAAAATATTTCATATATGAACTCATTTATGATAAAGTGATTAATTGGTATAGTCAAGTGTTAATGGTTATGCACTCGTGGATTAAAAAGGCTAAGAAATAACATGGAGAAGAAACAAGAAAAGTGAGGAAACACACACAATTATACCGAGAAGGGGTGAATTAGTATAAGTCAACCTTTTATCAATTTAAACTTTAATGCTCACATTTAATCAATAAAAAGAAACTACACACATAAGAGATAAAGGATTTTACATGGAAAGACTTACGAGAGAAAACCATGACAAAATATTGCTTGTATAAAACTTTCTTACAAATTTCATAGGAACTAACTTGTTGGAGACACCAATCCCCACCACTGAGCATCGACCTAGCAAGAGACACCAATCTCTTCTAATGAGAGGCACCAACTTCCCAATTTTCTCAATCAAGAGGCACCAACCTCCAAATGAATATTATGTTTTCCTTCTTGAGTATCATTGTTACAATATGCTTCAAAAAAATTCCTAATATCTTCACAAAAAATAGTTATACTTTGGCTCACAAATTTGCTCTTAAATCTCCTACAAATCTGCTACACTCTTCCTCTTAGATCTACTATAATTTCTTCATAGAATTTTCCATAAATATGTTCTTCAAATTTACTGATCATATATAGAAAGATATTTGTTAATTTCTTTCCTTCAAAACTCTTCACACACTCCTCTTATGTCTTCTTGAAAGGGGGCAATTTTTCATGGAAAGACATATATTTTTCCAAGGGAGAAAACTCCTCATATATATGCAACTCTTCAAACAAAACACGAGCACTAGATATGGGTCAACCCATTCATAAAATAATATATTTATTTTTTATTTTTTTAATTTTCAAAGTGGGGCGCCTTTATGAGGGGGGTCGACCACTAAAATAAATTAATTTAATAATTATTTGAACCCATACAAAATTGGCAACCATATTAGGGGGGTCGGCCCATACATGGAAATGATTTAATTTAATATTTTGCAATATGATGAGGGAACTAAAACACAAGGAGGTCGACCAACAATACCTTTGACATCATTAACAATATTTTTCAACAATCTCCCCATTTGTCATTGATGACAATCTTGCAAAGAAATAATCTTGGAAAGCAACAAGAACAACTTCTCCCCCTTATTGAAATGTTCCTCCTTACTCTACTCCTCCCCCTTTGACATCAATGGAAAAAGGCTCCCTGGGGCTGAAAGATAAGATAATGAATAGCTCCCCTTGAAAACATGTTGCTTGTAAAGAACTTAGTGACCAGATGAGAGTGATATTACTCCTAATTTCTCCCTCAAGTACTCAAAAGTCTCTTTTGGAAGTGACTTTTTGAAAATGTCCATAATATGTTCTCTTGTAGCAACATACTCCAATTTCACCTATTGATCAACCACTTGACCTCTTAAGAAATGATATTTGATCGAAATATTCTTTGTCTTGGAGTGCATAACCGAATTCTTAGAGATGTTAATTACACTTGTATTATCACAGAATATGGAAATGGGATGCTCATACTCAACCTTAATATCCTTCAATGTCAGTTTCATCCAAAGAACCTGAGTACAAAAAGTTGTTGTGATGTATTCCACCTCGGTTGTAGACAAAGAAACTAAAGCCCATTTCTTACTCAACCAAGACACAAGACTGTTACCAAGGAAGAATGCTCCTCCACTAATACTTTTTCTATCATCAATATTGTCGGCTCAATCCACATCAGTATATGTTGTGAGGGTGAAATCCTCACCTCTTGGATACCAAAACCAAAAATCCATAGTTCCCTTTAGATATTTGAATATTATTCTCTTGACTACTTGCACATGAGTTCCCTTTGGTGTTTGCTGAAACCATGCCACCAAACCAACCTCTTGCATAATATCAAGCCTTATAGTTGTCACATATAATAAACTTCCAATCATGGACCTATATAGAGTTTGATTAGCCTCAAGAGATTCATTATCCTTATTCAATCTACATCATCATGTAACAATGGGAGTGTTCACTCGATTGCATTCCTCCATCCTGAATTTCTTCAACATCTACTTAATATACTTTTTTTGTGAAATAAATATCCACTTATTTGATTTGGAAATTTGCAATCCAAGGAAGAAAGAAAACTCAGCAAGCATTGCAATTTCAAACTCTTTTTACATGTTCTGGCAAACTCTCGGCACATCTTGTCATTGCTACCTCCAAAAATAATATCAACAACAATCAACATGTCATCCCATTTATTCTTGATATAAATATTACTATCTGTAATACCTCTTTTGAAACCTTATCATTGTAGATACTTGTCTAGTCTTGAGTACCGAGCCCCAAAGACTTGTTTCAACCCATAAGTGATTTTTTAGCTTGTTAATATAGTTCTAATTTTCTGATAGAATGAACCCATCAAGTTGTTCAATATACACCTCTTCCTCCAAGTTTCCATTTAGAAAATTTAACTTTACATCCATCTTGTAGACTTTGAAATTCTTGAAACTGGCAAGGGCTACAAACATCCCTAAAGTCTCAAGATGAGCAACAGGGGAAATGTTTCTTTGAAATCAATCCCTTCAACTTGAGCATAACCCTTGCATATAACCTTGCTTTGTTCCTGAGAACTTGGTCATCCTCATTCAACTTGTTCTTGAAAAACCATTTAGTGCCAATGAAATTCTTATCCTTAGGTCTTGGGACAAGTACCCAAATTTCATTTTTCTCGATTTGATCCAATTCTTCTTCCATGGTTTTTACCCAACACTTGTCTTCTCAAGCTTCCTCAAAACTCTTGGGTTCCACTTTAGAGAGTAAGGACAAGTTCACATGTCTAGATGTATTGGCTAATCTCCTCCTTTGAATCTTTGTATCTTTGCCACCAATGATTAGATTTTCTGAATGCTTCTTTTGAACAAATCTAGATGGTGTCTTGGATGGTACCCTTGATGGTGTCTCTGCTCAACTACTCCATTTTCAACTTCTTCCTCTACTTCTTCTTTTCTACTATCTTCTTTTTGACATTCAACTTATTGTGTTATTTCCTTTTGGTGCCTTTCTTCATCAAATATCACATTTTCACTTTCAACAACTTTGTGTAATCTTTTGTTATAGTATTTATAGGCCTTTCTTCTCAAAAAATCCAAGGAAGATACCCTCATCACACCTAGAATCAGACTTTCCCAAGTCTTCATCATCTTGCCTAATATAAAATTTTCTCACAAACACTTTGAAATACTTCACTAATGCAGGTCTTCCCTTCCAATGTTCATATGGTGTTTTGCTATTATTCACCCTAATTTGTACTTAGTTCAAAATGTAGACTTTTGTATGAACCGTTTCTTTCTAGAAAGTGTCAAAAAGCTCGGAACATTTAACATGGCTCTTGATATTCCTTGAACTATTCTATTTTTCCTCTCAATAACTCCATTTTTTGTGAAGTTATTACAACTGAATATTATCTTATTTCATGTTGTTCACAATTTCAATTTCATTTGATGTGAACTCTCCTCTTCTATCATATCTTAGGCATTTGATTCTTAGCCTAGTTTCATTTTCTAACAAGGCTTTGAATGTCTTAAACCTCTCAAAAGATTCAAAATTTTCTTTTAAAAATGTAACCCAAGTCACCCTAGAAAAATCATTAGTTAATAGCATGAAATAACTCTCACCTTGAAATAATTTTGTCCTTGTTGGACCACATAAATCAATATGTATAAGTTCCAAAGGCTTTGATGTAGAGTACTCTTTTAATTTTAAACTCATCCTTGTTTGCTTTCCAAATTGGTTTTGTTTGCAAATAGTATTAGGAGGCTTTGATATCTTCGACATGCCCTTTATGGATTGCTTATTGTTGATCTTCACAATGTTGTCAAAGTTCAAATATTCCATCCTTTTGTGCCACAACCAACTGTCATCTTATTGTTCCATGTACCACTTTTCTCCTTTGAATTCACTAATCGTATAGTGATTGCTAGCAGTTCTACTTGCATCTACAACAAGTTTCCCTATTCTTGACTTTCTGATTTCACAACCACTAGGATGAATTGTGAGAGTGTGCCCTTGATCACACAATTGACTCACACTTAGAAGATTATGCTTCAACCTTTTGACATATAACACATTTTCATTCTTTGTCCTCCTATTGTCAAGGCTAAGAGTTACTTTTCCTATTATCATTGTTGTAGCATTATCTCCAAACTTCACAATGTCTCCATTTATTTCCTTCAAAGTGAGGAACTTGATTTGATCCCCTATCATGTGTCTTGAGAAACCGTTTGCAATGTACCACTAATTTCCTTTTCTTTGCACATGGAGGGTTGCTTCCCAACTACCTTGGATCTCTCCTTCATTTCATGCTCCTTATTGTTCCTAACTTTTGTAGATTTGTCCTTTTTCCTATCACAAACATCCTCCTTGTTTTATCTTAGAGGTTCCACAAAATTACTTCTACATGAACATGATGTATGACCAAAGTTATTGCCCTTGTAGCACACAATGTTGTCCATTAGATGGGAAAATGAATTATAGTTCCTCTTTAAGAAACCAAAATCCTTCCTTGCACAAACTCTATAATCCACCGCCTTATGACCAAACTAATTTCAAAAGAAGCAATAACCAAAGAAGGTATACTTGAACCTAGACATGTGAGATTGCCTCAATGGAAATGATCTTTTGAATCTTTCATGGTTGCCCTTGTGAGGAATGTTGTTCTTCTATGGGATATTACTTTTTTCCTTCTTGGTGCTACTATTGATAGAGTCCTTGAGTGCATCAACATATCCTTTAGACTTTTCTTCATTTATCTTCTTTCGTAGTTTGAAAGTATTAGAACTTGAATTTTCTTTGGTGCTCTTTTGATTTTCCTCAAATCTAAGACCAGTCTTGTAAAACCTCGTCCCGCAACCTAGAGGACGATGCAACACTGCAGAAGCACAACCAATTTTTTTTATAAAAGGTAAAACAAGATGAGTAAAGTATCCTACTCTAACCACATACATCCTCTAGGCTATGCAACACGTCTATATGTGAACACCATTACTTATAAAATTTAAACCAACCATAGCATATGAATATTAAACTCAAGATACAACTTACAACAAAGTATTAAACCATTGCAAGATAAATCTAACACATAGAAATGTATTGAACATATTTCCATAGATACAACACCACATAGCATCTAATACACCATTAAATCCAATAATGAATAGATCATAAATATTATTACAATTACATCACAAAAGTTCACCTCGATACAAATGAGGTACTACAATTATACATAATGATCTACAGTTACAATGAAGAAAGAGAAGAACAACTCCAGAGAACCACATGAGCTCCTCGAACAAGAAGATCTCGCCATCATGAATAGGGATAGAAACTCAACAGTGTAAGGTGCACGCCACCCAACTATATGGTACCCATAGGCCCAACCCTCGTGCTAGAAGATAGTAATAGGTAACCCAGACAAATCTACTACCTCTAGACATAGACAAAATACAAAAATACTCACAAAATAGATAAACAAGAACTAGGGCCACATTGCTTCCAGAACCACAAAATCAATACATCCACTATACAATACAAACTGACTGCTGTCATAGGAGGAGTGTTATCACAAATGTTACATTGGTTATCCAAAGGAGTTCTTCCTAGGTCCCAACCCCCATCTTGGGTTATCCTGGTAACCTCTCACGAACCCAGCCCCACATGCACACCAGTGCGAAATCGATTATCTTTCGAGAATACAAGATAATGATCTTGCCATTCCAGGCCTTCCCGACTCATCTCAAGTCTCACACTAGCCCTTGAGCCAATGAGCGAAGCTAAATTATTTGATTAAATGTATTAAGTTACTCTATCCCTAATAAAGGTTATTTAACTTCTACTGATTAAACTGACTTTCACACGAGTTGTCCTGGGACCCCTTTGTGTCCCGGCCCCCGTTAAAAGCCACTCCCTATCAACAACACAATAACATATTCCACAACCCAATGGTAGACAGTGCACAAAATACAATAACAAATATCAATCATTCTGCAAAGAACAACACATCACATTCGTAGTAATCGGGTGCTCAAATTAAATCACACGACCCGTTCATAGTAATCGGATGTTCAAACTAATTCACACATCCCTACGGATGTCAAATATAGAATCTCAAAAACGTGCACTACCTAAGGAAATCTCAAAAAGGGTGAACAAAATATACAATAACCCTTTCACAATTTTACAATCTCTGGAAGACTTATATTTTTTCGACAACAAATATCCTCAGTTCCCAATACACAATTACAAAAGAATACACAATAACAAGAAGCCACTCAAGTAATTAAATAAATGACCATTAAGATTTCATAAATTCAATAAATCCACAATGAATTAAACCAACTGCGTAACTTCTAGTTTGACAATTATTCATAATATTCAATTCAAATTGTCTGCAAATATGAACAGAAAAGAACACAACTTAAAAATAATTCAGGCACTTAGATAATCTAATATTCAGATTTCCTAAATCCAAATTGAATCAATATCTCATCACATGTAATTATTCAAAGTAAATATAATTTCATTTGCAATAATAAGGAAATAAAATAAAACTATTTATTTAACTTCAATTTCACAATGTTGTATAATAATAACAAACTCAATTTCTCTATTACAATTATTGCATTATAAAATTCTCTACTTGCACATTAAATGTTTTAATAATACAATATCTATTTAAATATAAATCAACTTTCTCTCCAAGTCATTTTATTTTAAGATTTACTAGCCCATGCATTTGCATGTTTATATTAAAAATATATACTTCCGTTTACAAACTATAAAAAAATTAAAACTAGTTGTTAATTCAAATTTTACAAATACATATAAACAAAAATCTCAATCTTTTTAATAAAATCAATTTATTATAAAACACCTACTTGTGCATTGCATGCATTAATTAACAACATAATATTCATTTAAATAAATATATATATTTTCTAATTACATAATCCAATTATTTTTTTCCAATGTTCATTTTAAAATATTTCATATTAAAATATCTAATTGTGCATGTGCATGCACCTATTTAAAAATACATTTAAATATATTTATATTTAAATATTCTAAAATTATATGCAATTTTTCTAATATATATATTTTTAAATAAATATATTAATTTTTAATTTTCAAACATTACTAATCACAAAACTAGTCTGTTGCGATTTTAATAACTTTTGTTTTCGGATCTGGGTTTCTCTAAAAGTTTTACTGAAAGTGCACCATCAATTCGTTTAAAATATATAAAAATTCAGCCCTACCCAGTTCTTAAATTTATAGTTATGATTAATTTAGTGACTCACTCTCTCTGCTATTTTGATTTACAAATTACCAGAAATTTCCAATTATTTCAATTTTCTCAAATTTATCAGAAGATTTCATTTTCAATCCTACAAAGGTAATCTAATTCATCAAATACTTTTCTTTGAATTTTTTGTGTTAAAAATCATTCCCTACAGGGATTTAAATCTTCAACTGTAATTTACCATTTTCTACAGAAAAATGAATTCTATTTTCATAGGAAGAGGTTTCTAAGTTTTGATTTAAATTCAACAGAGGTTTAATAATTCCACTATAATTTCCTTTTGTATAAATCTATTTAAAATATTCAATTTAACTTTTGTATAAATCTATTTCAAATACTCAATTTAAACAGAGGATCTAAATATGTTTTTCTACAAAGGTTCAATTTTCATGGCAATATTTTAAAAACAAAAACTTTTATAGTACTAAAAACCTCTTCTAATATTTTCCAATTTGCATTACAATAATTAAATAACTCTTTCAGATCAAAATTCACAAAAACAATTAAGGAACCTATTCCAGAAGAATTGTTGCCTCGAGGATTGATGCCGAGCTTCTCTGTAGCTTCAATTTTCCAAAATAGCCAAAGCTTCCTCCAGTGCAATTGCCTATTCTACAACCAAAATTCTAAAACAAATTCTTCAAAGAGATCCATAATTTCCTCTCCAATTTTCAACAACCCACACCAAAAACTCCCGTGAAACAACTTTTTTCACTTTTTCCAATATTTTCCTCCGAGAATCAATTTTCAACAATAAGATAACAATTTTCTAACTCACAGTTATCCCAACAAAATATCTTTTCCCTCAACAACCAAAGATATTTTCCAACCACATGCATTTAAATAAAATAAAAAAATTTACTAATTGCAACCAATTTAAATACTCTTATTTATTTAATTACCATTTATTTTAATAATAAAAATTACTCAACAACATAACTAAATTAAATTAATTAATTAATTTATTCTAAAACCTTTACAACAATAATTCAATTAATTAAATATTTAAATTAAATACACATTTAATCTACCAAATTAAACTTGCACAATAATAAAATACCCAGAACAACAATGATAAGGCTAAGACCAAAACTCAAACTAACGACACACTGTACTAGGGTAAAGGTACGACAAAGTTAACCGGTTACTATCTCCCAATCATTACTGTTGAGTAGTGGACACACTCAGACCTGTGAAACCAGGTGAAACCATTGTCCTGTACCTGTAAACCTACAATACAAGCAAAAGTTGTACATGTATACAGATAATAATTCATACACATCGTGAAGAGAGAATCGCGGAAATCATAGGGCACTCGCAAGCGAGAGATGTAATACCGTCCCTTTCACCAATACAGTCACATCAAGACTGACGAAATTAAAACATCAATAATCAATAAATGAGCATACATCAATATTAACTCAAATAACAACTATGCTAATGTGAAAGCATGTTATAAACAAATAATCAGTCACAACATCAACTTATCAAAATATCACCATGTCCAAGTAACAACCAACAGTGACATAAAATTTATCAAACAGTAACATAAAGTCAAGATAAACCACCTCATAAAGTCTATATGAAATCCCATAAGCTATCCAGACAAGGCAAACAAAGAGGCATTACAGGTCTTGATGAAATGTGATCTTTGGGAGTTGATAATTTCCTCCAGAATTATGGTGTTCTTTTCAAACTTCATGCTTCAATTAAACTATTCATTAGATTTCTTCAACTCCTTCCTCAAAGAAACAATTTCAAGATCCCATTTATCACAATCGAATTCCTTTTCGTTTAGTTGATCTCTTACAACTTCTATTCATTTTTCCTTCTCAATTTGAATAATTAGATCCATGATCATCTTTTTCGGTTCTTCAAAATTTTGAGATAACTTCGCTTTAGATTCATTGTCCTCTTGAATTTGTAGTTTTATCTTTGAGTTCTTCTCGAGCTTCTTGATTTCGTCTAGGGAACAAATGAGTTCTTCCTCCAAATCTACTATGACATCCTCTTTTCCTTCTAACACCTCTTCCTTTTCTTTGTCTTTATATTCTAGGGTATCATCTTTTATCTCCATTCTCATGAATAAGATTTCTTCTCTATCACTATCAGAGAAGCTTCCGCTACTCTCTTCAGATGAGCTACTTGCTTCTTGGATGTAGAGACTCTTTTTATGCTTTCAAAATTTCTTCTTTTCATGCATGCCTCATGTGCTCTTTTTCTTGTTATGGTGATGTTTCCTTGCTTTCTTTTGCTATATTTGTCTTCCTCTTTAGTACTTTCACTCTCGGCTTGTGGACAGTTGGCAACAAAATGACATACATTACACAATTGAAACATTTAAGAGTATACTTACCTTTGTGTTTGTTTGATCCTTTCTTGAGCTACCTCACAAAGTGAGCTTCTTTATCGCTTGAACTATCACTTGATTTAGGTTCTTTTCTCTTTATCTTATCAGATTCTTTGAAAGTGGCTTCTCATTTTGATTACATCATCTTCTTCATCCTCATTTCATATGTCATGAGGATCCCATGCAACTCATCCATCTTCAAAGTTTCTAAATCCTTCATTTTCTCAATGGTGGAAACTTTCACATCAAATCTCATGGGGAGATATCTTAAAACCTTTTGCATGCTTATTGCAACCTCAACCTTCTCTCCAAGACCATAAATAGTGTTGACGATGTCATCCACGTGAAGCTTGGCCTTCTTAACCTTGTCATCTCCTTCATACGTCTTTTGTAATTTTTCTCACATATCTTTCGTTGATGTGTAATGTATAACTTTGACAAATTTCAATTCAAATAGTCCACATAAAATTGCATTCATTTCTTTATCATTATTTTCACTTGCCTTCTTTTCAACTTGATCTACTAGTGAAGATGGCACCACATAGCCATCCACAACTAATTGCCGTATATCAAATTGAAGAGCTATCAAATAAGTGCGCATCCTTATGCTCCAAAAGGCATAGTTCGTTGTGTCGAACAATAGTGCTCAATTTGAAGAGTAACCTTCTTGACATGCCATGTGTGTTATTAAGATCTTCCTTCAAGCGATTATGCTATCTCCGAAGGAACCCACTTTGATAACAATTGATGAGACACACACACTTATACTGAGAGAGGGGATGAATTAGTATAAGTCAATCTTTTATCAATTTAAACTTTAATAATCACAATGAAATAATCACAAAAATCCACATAGATAAGAGAGATGGGATTTTACGTGCAAACTCTTAGAGGAGAAAACCATGGCAAAATATTGCTTGTATTAAACCTTCTTACAAATTTCATAAGCACCAACCCACTGAAGATACCAATCTTGACTAGTGAGCACCAACCCAGCAAGAGGCACCAACCCACTGAAGATACCAATCCCAACTAGTGAGCACCAACCCAGCAAGAGGCATCAACCTCTCGATTTCCTCAATTAATAGGTGTCAACCTCCAAATGAATATTATGTTTGCCTTCTTGAGTATCGATGTTGCTATATGCTTCACAAATCTACCTTATTGTCTTCACAAAAATTTGTTATACTTTGGCTCACAAATATGCTATTTTTCTACTCTTAGATCTCCTACAAATCTGCTACAATCTTCCTCTTAGATCTGCTATAAGTTCTTCACAAAATATGCCATAAATATGCTCTTAAAATCTATTGATATATAGAAAGATATTTGTTAATTTCATGCATTCAAAACTCTTCACACACTCCTCTTATATCTTCTTGAAAGGGGGTGATTTTTTATGGAAAGACATTCATTTCTCTTAGGGAGACAACTCCTCATATATATGCAACTCTTCAAACAAAACATGGGCATTAGATATGGGTCGGCCCATTCATAAAATAATATATTTTTCTTTTTATTTTAATTTCCAAAGTGGGGCACCATTATGAGGGGGATCAACCACTAAAATAAATTTTTATTTTTATTTTAACCCATTCAAAATTGGGTGCCATATTAGAGGGGTTGGCCCATACATGGGAATATGATTTAATTTAATATTTTGCAATATGATGAGGGTGCTAAAACACAAGGAGGTCGGCCAACATTGACTTTGGCATCAATGAAAACAATTTTCAACAAAAAGTACATGAAGAGAATCCATGGAAGGGTCTATCAATAAAATCTTTTCACAAGAATCCATCTTTACCCCTTGAACAAATCATGAAGATAAGGCATATTTTTTGGTCTAACTCATAATCTTTGCTCAAGTTCTCTAAGGAAGAAATATTTTTTATTACAAAAGAATAACCTTTTGTATTGGATATAGAAAGAACTACACAAGTATGTTGATATGTTCTCAGGTCTCATGAGTGTTTATAAAATAAAATAACAATCCAAGTTTTTTTATTAAGCAAGAGTGCAATAAGTGTGTCAAGGGTGAAAATCATCAAAATGATATTTTTTTGTAGTTGAAGGATTGTTTGAAGAGCCTCCACATGTCAATATTCAAGAAGGTTGTACTACACAAATTGTCTCAATGGAAACCATCAAAGAGATGGGATTCTTCCAAGAAGTTTGTATTTTTCTCCATGATGCTAGTGAAAGATCACAATTAGATGAAGAGTATATATCTTGACAATAATTCAACTCTAAAGGCATGTTGAAGATGAATAAAAAGTATAAAAGAAAAATAGATAATATAAATGAAAGACACTAATTACCTTCTCTTTTACCTTCTCATCTCATGGATAGAGCTAGAGTGAACACACTCTCCACTTGATTTGTTATTTTGATGTTGTTGGGAGGAATGTGGTTGTTTAGATTAGCAACATGATGCTGAGATTAAGATTGATGGATGTAAATGGTAGCATAAGGATATGATGATGGTGGATTGGATAGAAGATAGGACAACATAAGGTTATGATAGTAGATGATAAAAATGAGAGAAAATGTCTTAATTTATAGATTGTTAATGGTGAAAATGGAGGGTCAAGATGTTATATCTAATGGATGAGTAAGATTGAATGAGAGTGAATACATGGATTGAGGGCTTAGCCTTGTGACAAGTGTCATAAGAGGAATGGAGGTGTAATAGTTAGGTGTGCTTACATGTGTGAGCATGCACGAGAAAAATCATGAAAGGGACAAGTGAGGTAACTAGGATGGCTACTTTATGGCATGTGTAAAAGGTAGGGTGGCTACCTTATGACATGTGTAAGAGGTAGGGTAGCTTCACATGTGTTAGAGATATGCTAACACATGTGAGAAATGTGTGAGATAGGTAGGTTATGACACTTGTCATATGATGGTAAGTTTAGATCTTGATCCATATAGATGGATTCAATGGCTAAGATTGAATGGACAAAGATTGAGGTTGAGATATAATTAAATATTAGGGAAAATAGTAATGAAGTTTAATTAGTATAAATCAATTAATTAAGTCGGTTATTAACTCATTGATTTAGTTGGAGGATTTGGAAGATAAAGTTAGACTGAAGGGTGATAGATAATGACGAATTAAAAAAATAAATATTTATTTTTAATTAATGGCTAAAATGGGGTAAAGTCAAGTGTGGTTGGGTATATACAAATTTAGGTGTCTACACATTTATCATATCATGAGTATATATGGAGGATTCATAAATAGATCTCCACAATCTCCTATTAACACTTTGAGAGGGATTTTAGTGGAGGCCACAATGAATTTCCTAATGAAGTTTGACTTATACATGAATTTAATAGCTCCCATATGTGTTGATGAAGACAAATAACGATTAGAGATTATCAATACAAACATTTCATTCTTTTGCTTGATGGAATCTTTGAAGAAGATTGCCATGATGAGGCTAAAGAAGTCTAATTCAACCAAGGTCCACAATCATCATCTCAAGAATAATTTGTAAAGTTTGATGCTATAGATTGACATTTTTTTTCAAAATTTCCACTTTGATGATGGTTTAATTTATTAGACTAGGATTTAATTAGTGCATTTGATGAAGTTGAATAAGTGTTGCCTACACAAGGTTAACAACCAACATCAAATTTATTCTTGGAGAGTCAAATGTAGCATATTGACATTTTCCTTAACAACTCCAATTGCTTCCAAAGGATATTGTTGCATTTGAGGTGATCATCACTCCTAAAGAGGTGCTCCAACCACAAGATTTTGTAAGGCATATTAAAAAGGAAGCATTGCATATCCAATAGATGGAGATAAACTTCAATAAAGAGGAAGGCTATCTTGAGCTATAGAAGATCAACAAATTATTGCTTGAGTTTTTCACTACTTGATCTTTCACATAATCTTGAGCCATGCATCATGATAGCTATTTTGTAAAGGTTGCATGGATGTGTGCTACTACAATTGGACTCCCAACTCAAATAGAGGAATTGTTACTTTTCCCAACTCATAAATGATTTTGTCTAGCCGATTTGCTTTCTTGTGTTCATTTGTAAGCATGTGATGCCATTTTTTGTGTTCATCTTGTCATAGTGTGTTTTCGTTCATTGCTGTTTCAATTTAAGTTAGTCGTTTGTTAGGTGTTAGGGAATATATTTGACTTTTTTTCCCAATGCAAAGACACCAATTCTTTTTAAGCTAGAGATTGCAAACTTCTTCTATGGCCCAAGTATGTCCCATGGTCCTCAAATAGAGCCAATTGTTGAACCCCTTCAAAAAAAAAATCAATGGTAAAGCCCCTTTTGTGCATGTGTCTATCATGATTGTTCATCAAGTTCATTAAATAAAGTTGACTGTCATATTGGCACTTCCCACTGGTCTGATTTCAAGTTAGGCTTGTCATTAGAACCTCTTGTTTTACTAATGTTTAAGGTTTTGGGATTATTCAAAGAATAATCACCATGTTTAAAAACAAGGAGTTGCACCAAAATCTTAAAAGACAAGCATGTGCCAATTTGTTATTTTTTATTGTGACTATTTGTAAAATTTGTTGTTTTATATTTTTGAGCAAAGTGTTGAAGGCCTATTTTTAAGCCACTTTAATTATAATTTACTTTGTTCTTTCTTTAGATTAGTGTTTGTCATAAACTATTTTTTCCTACTACTTGGGGGCTTTAAGCATTTGCAATTTAAAATGGTGATTTTTTGGGTAAAATATTATTTTCCTAGTCTTGTAATCTTTAAATAAATGCTTTTAGCACATGACATTCTAAGTAATGGCTGATAATATTCTTATGTTGCTAAAATTGGTATTCAAGGTGGTTTACCTATGGTTTATGATTTCATTAATTAAGTTGAAATTGGACAATAACATCACACTTCGTACAAAGGTGATTCATTCATCTAGGTTGTATCTTTACATGCAACGTAGCTATTTGGTTCACGAAATCACGTCATTCTAAACTAGCTGTTATTCTTTTAACATTTTATTTGTATTTGTTTTAGCTAGTAAGAAGTTGTATTTGCTCGTACTTTAAGCTAGTTGTTTTTATTTTTCATGTCTTAAAATCTTGTGAAAAAGAGTTGTTACCCATCTTGTGAAGAGAGATTTTATCTCACAGACTAATCCAATTTTTGAGTTGTTTGGAAAGAAACAAATCAGCAAAGGTAACACTTAGTGACAATTTTGCAACAGGAATAGTCCAAGGGTAAAATTTGTCTCAAAATATCATGGGTCCATAAAAAACAAACCAAAAGAAAAAGATTTGTTTATGTAATTTTAGTGAAATATAATGTGTTTGCATCTAAGGTTTGATAAATTGAATAGAAAAATATCTTTAAGAAAAAGACGCATTTTGCAACAATGGATTTCTTATAGTGTTTGTATCTATTTTCATTTTATCTGTTTTGCTGAAGGAATTTCCAAATCTAGATTGCATCTGGCTGAATAGTTTCAATATCTAGGTATCTGCCCATGTTAATTATAACTACAAAATTTAAGAAATGACCATTAAGAGTTTTTGGCATCCTTACACCATTTGAAAAAGAGAAAAAATCATTTCCACAAAATAGGCAAGTCACTATCTCTTCTATTTTGGGAGTGATAACAATAAATATTTGATGATTTCCTAGAGTATATATGCATGTGCTTTTGATGAAATTGGGATTGAAAAGAAAGGCATGCCTCTTAAAGATATGTAATGCTTCAATGCGTTAATAGTTTTGACAGGTACTATGGGTTTCATTATCTAAATATATTCCCTACCACAGGTACTATGTTTCTTCTAGCATCTTCCTGGATAGAGCACCATCTGATCCATATTTGTTTGCAACCTTAGACATATTTGGAACAAGAACATAGCTAGGAGTCAATTTTGCATTGATGTGAGTTTATGCATGGAACATAAACAATTTAGCGACCACTGTATACTTTTCAGTTCAAAATTGTCACAACTAAAGTCATCTCCCTGTTGCAGCTTGCAAGTGTTTGTTCAAAGGCTAAATCAAGAGAGTATTTGTTTGTTATTCATTTTAACTGTAATGCCAAACTACTATTAAATTGCAATCCATATTACTTTGAAAACTAGCTTGGAAAATTAAATGAGAATTCCCTTCCATAACTTAATAAGAACGTGACAAGTCAAATTCTTAGTTTTGTCAATAGGATTTGAATGCCATTTATGGTTCACAAGTCCCATCCAATGACCTCAAATGTTTGATTGCAAGATCTGCTGCCTTAAATCCGGAAACTAATGCTTTTCCAACAGATAATCCACCCCTGTAATTACCTGAAACAATAGCAAAGGCAAAAACTTTAATAACAGATTAGGAACAAAAAAATACCAACACATATTTGTACTTGAATACTGAAGTATTATCAACCATTCACTGTAGCATTAGATTTTTGCAGTCCATTTAAGTGGATTTATCAATCTTTTTGGAGAAAATTGTGATAGCAATTTTTAGATCAACGTTTCAGATCACTACACCAATGTTTTCGATCACACTCTGGGATCACACATTTGCATGTTGATAATGGTTCATGTAGTGCAATCTGAAACTTTGATGTAAAAATTGCTATACAAATTTCTCCAAAAAGCTTGAAAATCCACAATATAGTGTACTCAAAAATTTTTGGACTTGCCACTTCTCTGTGGTTGAAAACTAACTATAGAATGACTTAGAATGCAACATTTGCTAATACTTTAAGCATTCTATATTTGTATGTCAAGTGACATCTATTTGGGGCAGTTTTCCACCCATAGAACTTTAGCATTTTCTAAACCCCTGGTACTGTGATTCTATGTTAACATAAGAAAATAATTTGCCAAAAGAAAACAACTGGTTCCATTCTCAAATAACACAACCCGGGTATAATTAATAATCAAACAAATTGCTTAAATTTGAAATGATTTCCTATAGTATCAATTTGTAGGTGATTTTTTTTTTTGTATATATCAAGAACTTCTGGTACTTCTTTTGCTAACTTGAATCAAACTAGCCAATCTAAATACCTGCAATTTCAAGGGAACTCTCAATATATTTAATGCTAATGTCAATGAGATTGAGATATGAGGCATGAATTACCTGCAAAGTAGAGCCCTGGAAGATTTTTTTCTATCTTATCAATGGCATCCAAAACTAAGTTATAGTTGAGACTGTATAGAGGAAAAGCCTCACTCCAATAAACATGTCTGCAATTTACATGAAATTGCCATTTGCATGAGCTAAAAGTGGGATCCAATTCTTACAGAAGAAATTCCTTAGCAAAACCAAAATATAACCAGGTGTGTACCAAGTTACATTATACTAAAGCTACAATAATTTCTCTAAAGATGAAAATGACAGTTGGAAAGCAGTGGATCATGGTCATTCATGCTAGCAACTACACATAAGATTCAAGCATTAAGCCATTATATGCACTTACTTCACTGTTAGTGGGTGTTTCTCTATGCCTAAAAGCCTGTTCAGATCATTCACGGCAACTTCTTGTAACTCTTTCCTGCAAAAGCATGAAGATTAAGAAAACATTCAAATTTAATGTTATCAAGGCAACTGAACTAAGAAAATAAGAAGAGGTATAGATTAATTTTCAACATTGTCTCACAAGAACATTACTTACGACGAACTCTTAGCTAAATTCTTGTTCCGACTACCTCCAATTAATGTTGTAAACAAATATTGATCAGATGGCGCTCTATCTGGAAACATGCTAGAAGAAAATATCGTACCTGCCCAGGAAATATATTGAAATAATGAAGCACATAGTTCTTGTCAAGACAATTAACTTACTAAAGTATTATATATCTGTGCAAGGACTGACACTTAGCTTTTCAATCACAGCCTTGTCAAAAGCAATTGTATGCATGGTCCAAGTAAGCATCAAATGTGCTCACTATCATTGGTCTTAGGGCTGAGAAGGAAGTGACTTGCCTAGTGTCTGGAAACCATTTTTCTCTTCTTTTGATGGAACAAGGATGCCAAAGCCTTCTAATGGTCGCTTGACATCTTGTTTCTTAAATGCTGTAATTATAACTGAAATTGGAAGATATATCACCTAGACATTGTAGAATTCAATCAGAAATGATATAAATTTGGAAATGTCTTTAGAGCAACAGATTATGAACTTAGGTTCATGAAATATAAACAAGACATGATAGGAAATGTGCTAATTTTTTCAAAGATGTGTATATATTCAGTTATCCCGAACCTCATTGTATCCAAACACTCTTTTTTCAAGAAACTGTCAAAACAGTTGACGAGTGCCTAGAAGAGCACCATGAAAAAAAATTCATTGAAAAATTTACTAAAAATAAAAAGAGGTGTGTTGAAGAACAACCTGGATATTATTTCATTGTTGCTTATGTGTCCACTTTCTGTTGCAAATTTGTCACCGATGAATTGTTATAGGATCAGATCTTAGTTTTCTTTGTTGGATTTGCATCAACTACAACTTTAGTTGAGGAGTCTGGCTTTGCTTAATGATTCTCTTGGTAGAAAGTTGTGTTTTGAGAAGAACAATTTTTACAGTAAATGAGGGCTGAAGATAGAAATGCTGACATGGAAAAGGTTCTTAAATACACTTTTTCTCAAGAATAACAGGTCCAAAAGTCCTTTACTTCACTACATGAGAAAATTTTAAAACTTAACAATTACGTGGGTCCACCATATTTGCCTTCACATAACAAAATAATCTTTTAAAGGAGGAATTGCAAACCATAAATGAGAATAGCAGAGCGAACTTGAGGCTCAAAAGAGACAAAAAAGTTAATTTAAGGCACTAAAGAATCTTCTTGGATGCTCTCTTCAGAACATATGCATGTTAACAAAGATTGACATGTCAGTATAGAATAGGAAAGACAGTGGAGTGGATACTCACGTTTGGTAGAAAATCAAGGGGAAAGGGTTTCCCATTCTGGCTTATCTTCATATCTCGAAATTTGCTCAATGGTGCCTGAAAACAAATAAATTGTCAGCCATACTATAACCATAGAAATAATGCAGTTTCGACTCTCTACAAGGAATAACTTAGATAAATTTTAAAGAAAACTAACAAATTCTCTTCTAATTCATGTCTCTTCTTCCTTCTAAGCTCTATCATCTCATAAAATTTTATGTCTTTGGGATTCCACAGGAAAACATGTTAACAGTGAATGTTTCTAAAATTCTGATGTTAAATTTTCCATCCTACAATTAGTTTCCAGTTTCTTATAATTATTTCTCCTAATCATTTTTCTTAAATGCCCATTTTATTCTCCCCTCATAGGCTTACAAAATTCTCAAATACACCCCTTTTAAGTACAGGTTGGCTCAAAAAATAGTAATTGAGAAATAAAGAAAACAATTATCTGCCAAATAACTCTTGCCAATTTAAATAGGAAAATTATTCATTTCACAATAGAGGAAACATGATTGTTGTACAAAAACATTACAAAGAGACTATCTATTACTGATTTTCGTTTAGGTGAAAGCTATTAATTAGGTACAATCGACATAGTGGAGTAAATCTTTTGTAATGTTTTCCCAATAGGGAATGTAGTTTTTATGGAATGGTAAAAATTAAGCAATCTATAAAAAGCAGCCCATAAAATTTTCCTACTTTACACAAATCACAAAAAAGAAAAATATGCATAGTCCACAGAAAAGAAAGGAATTGCCTGTACTATAGTTCTACTTGATAGATCTAACACTTTTCAAGTTGAAAATACATGCTCAGTATATTGAAGAGTCAATCACATTAAAATAAGGGTAATTATGCCACAGAAACAATGGCATTGTGGCTAACACATTAAGGCAGAGCGATTTGAGCAACTCACAGTCATTATCACTGCATCAAAGGATTCTTCCTGTACTGGCTCCCTATGACCATTCCTCGCATAATTAATTAACCAACTTCTATGAGATGGATTTCCATCTAGATTGCATGACAGTGATAGTACCGAAGACTGTAGCTTCAGGGATTCCTCTTCTAGTTTTGTGGACAATGCATTGGTTAATGTCTGGAAAATTAAGAAGCATTTGCAAAGCGTTAGGCTAGAAAACAAAGTGACAACAATCAACTTCAAATAAAATGTCTTACACAATATGATTTGATATGATTTCATTGTTTCTCTAAGAAACTTTGCTTTTGAAGATTAAAGATTATTATTAAAATAAGAAATGAAAATTAGACTATTGGTATGGAACATTTTATACCACTATTCACATATCATTTTCTCCTCCTGAAAACAGATTTTATAAAAACATTGGCTTGAGACACAGGCAGATTCATTGGTGACTTTAGAAGAGTTCCATTGTTTGAACTGATCTCTGAATGAGTGCTCATGGATCAGACAAATAGATCATGAACGAAGGTTTGTCTTATATGTATCAGTCACTATTACTCGTTGAAGATAGATTATAGTTAACAATATAAATGTCCATATTGTTTCATGTATCTACAAGCAAAATCCTGTCTATTAAAAAATCAGGAAATAATTGCAATGTTGCACTGGGATCAACTGCATAGATTGATTAGGTTTTGATGTTTCAGGTCTCTTTAATGGATCCATCATCAAGGAAAGGGTTCAAGCAAACGAATGCTTGAGAATAGAAATAAGTAGTGTCATGAAACAGATAGGTAAGAGGTCAGCTACTCAAATATATGGATAATAAATTCCAAGCTAAAATTAGGTAAGGGGGAACTAAAGGTTGATTGATCTAAATTTAAAATCCGTTAAGAATCAATATAAAAAACGTATTTAAAAAAAATTACTAATCCATTATCCAACGTAAAGGCTATTTAGTGATAAAAACTTAGTACATGCCTAATTAAATACTATCCAATAAATCAGTTCTATGAGAGCAAGAGTCATTGTGGATTGATAGTGTTGATTACCAAGTCCAAGAATAATTCTATGAAATAGAAAAAGAAAACAATCATTGGAGAACTTATAGCTGCATGTGTGAGAAGAATCAATAGGACATGTCCACCTGCCAAGACCTTTTGGACGTGTTTGTAGTTAGAAATTACTTATTCATCAGTGCTATCTCTTGGAAAGTTCATCTTCAAGTGTCATCTAGATGATCTGAGCCTGATACATGATTTCCTTCAGAAAACACCATACAAGATAACTTCCACGAGAATAATTCCCTACTCTACTTAAAAGAGTTTGACCTTTTTTAAAGGGGATTTCGCAATGCACATTCAAGCTTGAATTAATTTATGGGAGGGTATAGATTTGGGGCAAGGTCTTTGACAATAGCCCTCATAGATTTCATCGAACTAGACTTTTCACGTAACTCTGACCCTCGATTGATATAATTTTCATGCTTTCTGGTGTAATATAAGATGCATTTCCTCAAAGGAAAAGACACTAGGATGGGAAATTGTTGCTATTGGGGGACAACAACTATCCACAGATCTTTTTCCCATCTCTAAATAATTATTGGTTCATTGGATAGTTTTTCCAAGATCATAATGTCTATTCATCAACCATTTTGATTTGTTGTTTTCATTAAGGCCTTCTCACTATTCTACTTAATTGCTTCATAGGTCTAAACTTAAATTATAGATGGTATAAACCACATAATCTCCATCTATCTCGAGTCATAGAGTTTCCACCTCTTTTTTAAGTCCTCATGGAGCCTAAAATTTTCCATATCTAAGTCCTATTGGTTGATAGAGTTTGACAACATCTTGGGTTCCCGCTGCATACAAAGGTTATGTAATGTCCCCTTTTTCATGAGCAATGGATTTTGGCGGAATTAGCCTATACTTGATCTTCGTAGGCTAATGGGGCTTGATTAGAGGGTTGTTTGGCAGATACCCAGTTGCTTGGTTGGCTTATTTCTTGGTCATATGAAGGTTTTCCTATTATCACCATCGATGTTTCTAATTTTGGAAACCTTATTTTATAATGTTATATTGCACTTTAGGAGTTGGGTTATATTTTATATTGTTATAAAGTGCAATATTAAAATAATAATAAAATAAAAATAAAATAATATTCCTTCTAGAAGGTGACTTGGGAAAGTTCTAGAAGGAGGCCGACCTATTGAGGAAAAAGAATAAATAGGCATTGAGGGCTCATTGGCTATCATCCAGATTTGTTGTTGATGTTGTTGTTTGTTGTTGATGTGCATTGTGGAGCCTAGGGTTTCTGCAGTAGTCACAATTGGCCATTGAGAACGAAAACTCTCAATTGGTATGCAATTTTGAGGGTGTGAAATATCACTTGAATTATTGCAAAGTTGAGGAAGTTGCTTCAGACTTTCTACTTGTACTTCAAAGCAAATTTTATGGCCTTTGGCCAAATTTTTGGTGGTATCGATTTGAAGAGATAAATTGGTGCATTTCTGGAGTCATTTTAGGTGTATTGAGACTTCATCAAAATTGTTATTCAAGGTTCAATCTGCATCTTTATCAATTCTGGAATAAATTACAGTCATATATATCAGCTTGAGGGAGCCACGATTTAGCTTATTGCAGCCATAACATCCATTGATCTTGGTCTTGATTAGTAGTGCTTGACTTCTAAAGAGATGGAGATCATTATTGGAGCTGGAGGAGATCTTTAGAGGCTGATTTATATTCATTTTCTGAGGTCTGCTAGAACAGGGGCGAATTTGGCTGGGAAGCACAAATAAATTCATTAAAATTCATACACTTGTTTTTGGCTTATGGGTATTGGAGCAATCAATTTCTAGAGGATGGACAATGATGTTTAGTGATTAAAATTAGAGGTTGCAGCTGCTATTATTTTATTTTTGAAGTCTGAAATATCCAGCAGGGGCGGCTAGGGCTGAGACATCTTCCATCACTCATAAGGTGCACTCTCCTTTGTTCTTGTTTGCTACTTCATCTCCAATCCAAGGCAACTTCATTCCAGGTTTCTTTGCATTGTTTGGAGCTCATTTACATGTCATATTTGTATATGTTTGAAGTCTGATTTTGTACTCAGAAATTAGCAAACTTCAGAAAAGTTGTAAATTGCCAAGAGTCTTGGCAATGCTTTGCATTTTGGTTTATAAAACAAGTGCTGGAGTTTTGTTTGGATTAGTAACATTATTCATAGTCTTCTAGATTCTAGATGGATGCATTCCAAGTGTTTGATAAAAAGTCACTTGGCTGTAGGTGGATATTTCACATGTAGAAATCATTTAATGAGCATTGTATTGAGTCTTTGTATTGCAAATTGGAGATATAGGTTGCTGGTTGTTGATAAGTTGTCAATAGGCATTTCCATATTATTATTCACACTCAGATTTAGTATGCATACCAACTGTTTGTAAATATACCAGTTGGCTGTAGGTGTTCATTTCTCATGCTTAGATCATATATATGCATTGGATATTGTCAAATTAAGTTGCACATTCGTGCTAGGACATTGTTTAGTCAATTTAGAGTCATTTGTAAGCATTCTCATTGATGCTAATTGAAGAAAAGAGTCATTAAAGCAAACTGAAATGTTATATCAGTCATATGACCCTTGTATGTGAAGTGTTTGACAAAATTTCTTGAGCCTTCAATCAGAAGTTTTCAATCAGATTTGAGCAGGGTCATTACAGGTTATGGATTAGTACATGTTGCAAGATCATTTGGGATCCAGGTGGTTGGTGGACAGGTGTAGTTGATTTCTCACTCTGGCTTCAAGTACTGTGGTAGTGGGATTGGTTGGTAGTTGCGGATTGCTTGAGGGCAAGCAATTTTTGGGAAGGGAGGACTGTCATGTCCCCGAATTGGATGTATCGCGATTTAATTAAATTAATTGGTTAAGTTGTCCAAATTAATAATTTATCAAAATGATAGCTTAATTGGTTATATTAATTAAATAAAGTGGAAGTATTAAATTAATTATTTATAAAGTTATTCCAATAAATTAATATCAAAAGGGTGACTTTATATTTAATTGATTTAATAAAAGTGACTAAATAAAATAATAAATCATGTTGATTGACGATAGCTACGATCAGATATTTGTATTCGATCCTGCTGTTCTCAATATCTATTAATATCAAATAAGTCAGTTTCAGATCTGACAAATTTGATCGATCTTCTTGCAAATATTAAACGGAACTAAGTTTAGATGATTACGCATTTCATCTAAGTGAATGTATGTTACGTTTTTTGGTTAACATTAGTTAAGGCAGTCCCGCGCTTGAAGGGACACGTCCCATGAGTGGACATGTCTCCACTTTGTGGAGACACGTCCTCTCATGAGACGTGTCTCATTAGAGGAGTGTCTCCCTCTTACTTATGTGAGGTCCAATCTCCTTTGCAGATATCGAAATTTATTAATATTCTGCATTCGTCTTCTTTGATTATCTCAGAACTTAAATCTGTCTTCAAGTCTTGTTCAGAATTTTGTTCATCCTTAGTTTTTTAGTCTGAGATCTTAGGGAAATTTGATATAACATTAACATGGTATCAGAGCCAAGTTGAAAAATCCTGACCAAATCTAGATTTCAGACTATTAGAAAAATTCGAATTCACATCACATTCTTCATAATGTCAAGTGTAATCAGATTCGAAGATCGTCTTGAGGGAGCATGCAACTTTACCTCATGGAAATTCAGAATCATGATGATTCTCAAAGAACATAAGTTAGACTCATTTGTGAAAGAAATCAAGAGGGAACCTGAGGATGATTCTGAGAAATCTCAATGGATTGAGAATAATGAAAAGGCCATGAAAATCTTAGTAGATGCAGTTAGGGATCACATAGTACCTATTCTAGCAAAACATGAAACTGCATATCTAATGTTTAAATCCCTCGAGAACACCTATGAGATAAACAACACCAGTTGGACCCTTGCATTGAAGAGGCAAATCAACAATATCCAAATAAACGAAGGAGAAACTATTAATGCATACTTCATGAGGATCATTGAACTAAGGGATCGATTATCTACAATTGGATATCAGATTGATAGCAAAGTATTAGCATTAATTGCACTAGGAGGCCTACCAAACTCTTGGGAGTCATTTGTTCAAGGGATAAGTGTGAGATCTAAACTCCCCAAATTTGATAGGTTAAGATCTGACTGTTTACAAGAAGAAACTAGACTCTTGTCAAAGGAAAATAAGCAGAAACCTATAGATGAGGATATTCAAGTTTTAAACACAAATTCTCTTAAGAAAAGTAAGAAGAAAAACTCCAAGAAAAGAAAGGACATCTCCCAAGTTCAATGTTTTAGGTGTGATAAATATGGACACTATGCAATGAAGTGCCCTGACAGATTAAAACAACAAGCATCATATGCTAAAACAGAAAAGTCAACTTCTGATTATGATTCTGAGAAACTTGTATTTTAATCTACCTTATCAAGTCATGTATCTATCAATATCAACAACTGGGTGATTGATAGTGGTTCTTCCAGGCACATCACAGGGTTTAGAGAACACTTAGACACTATGACTGAAGAGTTTGATGAAGAAGTAACAATTGAGGATGATTCAGCACATCCGGTAAAAGGGGTTGGAACTTGCTCCATCACATTGAAATTTGGTCTCTCCCTTCAACTCATTGGAGTTTTATTCGTACCTGGAATAAAGAGGAATCTAATATCCATCTCAGCTCTTGAAGACAATGGATATAGGGTTACCTTTATGGATGGGAAAGTTCTGGCATGGCCTAAGAACTCAACTTTGAAGAAAGCTCTAACCTTAGGTGTAAGACAAGGAATTTTTGAATGCTGAGATTAAGGAGTTTCCATGATAGATCTAAGCACATTGAGATCCCCTACCATTACATGGTAAAACGAAATGTGATCAAGTTGGAGTATATTAGTACAAATGATCAAACCGCAGACATTCTCACCTAACCTCTCTCTCTCGAATCAAGGTTGAACACTTTAGGAAGAAGCTTGGTATGATTGAAATGTAAGTTGATTTTATGTATAAAATTCAAATTGTTTAGAAGTTGTACTAATATATTTAAGATGTTTTACGTGTAAACTCTTTTGTCATGTGTGTGACTCCATGACTTTATGGGCTCTCTCTCTTTCCTTGTGTACATTATTGAAAGGTGACGATCTTTCTAATAATGAACACTTGTATGTGACATTGTAAGGTGACGACTTTACAATGTTAATTTGAACTATCATGATAGATATCATGTGATTTGATATCTGTGGACATGTCATGATGGTATCTCTTGGACACCTTGATGGATGTCATGGGACTTGATGTCTTTTGAAGATCATTGTGATTCCTAAGAGATAATCATGGTGGATAATTATATCCGTGGATATGCCATGAATTATTATGGTAGACATCGTGTGACTCGATGTCAGTGCACATACCATAATGAAGATGTGATTATGAAGAATGTCATGTGACTTGACAATCTTGAGAAATCATATCATATCTTCGATATCACGTGTGTAGGTGATATCTCTACTTATTTGATTTGTAATATCTTCCCTAGCTAAGAGGGAGTGTTGATTGAAGATAGCTACGATCAGATATTTGTATTCGATCCTGCTGTTCTCAATATCTATTAATATCAAATAAGCCAGTTTCAGATTTGATAAATTTGATCGATCTTCTTGCAAATATTAAACGGAACTAAGTTTAGATGATTACGCATTTCATCTAAGTGAATGTATGTTACGTTTTTTGGTTAACATTAGTTAAGGGAGTCCCGCGCTTGAAGGGACACGTCTCATTAGAGGAGTGTCTCATTAGAGGAGTGTCTCCCTCTTACTTATGTGAGGTCCGTTCTCCTTTGCAGATATCGAAATTTATTAATATTCTGCATTCGTCTTCTTTGATTATCTCAGAACTTAAATCTGTCTTCAAGTCTTGTTCAGAATTTTGTTCATCCTTAGTTTTTTAGTCTGAGATCTTAGGGAAATTTGATATAACATTAACAAATCATAAACTCAGAGCACAAAATTCCTGCCATCCTGTGCTTTTTCAGTCAGAAGTTTTCTTTTTAGATGCTTTTTCATGTCTTGAGTTATTCTATTTTCAATACCTACATGGTAAGAGCTGGGGCTTGCATTGCCCGAGGGTTTGAAGACTTTAGGGTACCGGTTTCGGTTGTGAAAGATCAACCCTAGCTGGAAATTGTGGAGAAATCCATCCAAGGTTTCTACAGGTGCTTCATTGGAGACTTTGAGTTGGTGCAATAGCTAAGGTATTATTGCACTTGTGCTGAGGAGTTTGATTAAATGCAATAGCTGATGTATTATTGCATTTTCTGAAAGGTTTGCATAATTGCAGCAGCTGAGGTATTGTTGCATTTCACTTGAGAGGAAATTTATCTTTGCTGGTTCGATTGTCTAAATTTAATGGTCAAGGACCAAATTTGGAAAGGCTCACGAAATTCAATTTGCTTGAAGGAAGCTTGAATGTTTTGGAGTTTGATTCTGGTATATTTCACTTGGTTTGTGTTGTTGTGGTGAATCGTATTTTGCTAGAAATATCATAGAAAATTCAAAGGCACTGCAATAGATAAGACAAAATTCAAGTACAGACAAGAATCTGTCAGGAGGCTGCTTCGATAAGATCGAAGTCAAAAAAAGACAAATTTAATATTTAAGAGGGATTGCTATTCTTGTTGCAAAGTCTGACGTGGATGGTATTAGACTTTTCTGAAGGTGTCGTTGAGATTATTGCAAATTAAAGAGCATATATATATATATAGTGTTACATGTAGGCAACTAAACGCAAGAGGACAATTAAAAGACAAAGATTATATCAAAGGAAGTGCGATTTGTTAAAAGTCGCGATTTTGTCTTATTCATGGTCATAGGGTACAAAAAGACAAATATTATTCTGGAGTTGGGTAAGCCACTAAAGGTTTGAAAGTTGCTTTATCGGGAGCTACTTGGGATAGCATATGATCATTCAGAAAAGACAAATACATGTACGACAAAATAGTTTGAATATTGGAGGACGATCTTTATATGCTGGAGAGTTCATAATATTTCAGGTGTAGCTGGCGCGACTCCTTGCAATGGATTTTTGGAGATTTTCATTGTCTTCTTCTGGGCATCACATTTTACCTCAATTAAATACAGTTTTGGGAATTGAAGATTTGTTTGCATTCAGATATTGTTGGAAAAGAGTTGCACTAAATCAGACTTGGATGGCGCATTGTTTGGTATCATGAAGATTCGATATTTGAAGGAAGTCGACTAAAATCCTCATCATTTTCACTATCCCTCTAGGACGTCATTCCTAGGTTCCTTTTTTATTAAATGAATTAGTGTTGTTTCCTGCATTTTGAGTCATTGCTCAATCGTTGGTTTCATGAATGTATCGCTGTCATACTTACAGCAGTAGAGTTGCATTTTGATCATCTTAATATATTGCTGCCATTCATAGTGAAAACACCGCTTTCACAGAAGGTAATTAAAGCAGTGATGAATGTTATCGACAAGTGTTGTAATCAATCACAAAAGTTTCAGTCAGTAATATAAGACAAATTGTGTAATGAGCCTTGCTCAAACTGACCTCAATTTCTTCAATTTGCTGCCTTGTAATTTTGTCAAATAGTTTGTATGCAATGTTCTTGTTTTGCTGGTTTGAAGTTTCAGTTTGTAGTTTGATGCTTGTAGTGAATTCTAAATTGATTTGAAAGCTTGAAAATAACTTCTATAATGTCTAGGCGAGTATCTAAGTGCAATGCAATCACTTTTTGTATTTTCAAATGCATATAAATGAGAAACTACATGAATAAAATGCATCTACAGCCAAGAGACATTTTGTCAAACACTTGGCATGCATACTATTAAGCTGAGTACAAATGATTGAGAAATGCTTAATAACAACTTCAAATGATCAGAAACTTATATCTCCTTGATTGCAAATGAATGTCCAATACAGTGCTTATTCAAAATGGCCAAGACTCTTAGCATTTACAATGACATAAAAATATGGTATTTGCTGATATGAATGCACACCTACAGCTGCAACATAAATCTTCTAATATTCAATGATATTATGAACTAACAATTGAAGAACCTGATTGAATGTTGGCGCCTATGATGATAGTTGATGAAGCATCCAAGAACCAAGCCAAATGACCACCTCCTTAGCCAAATCGAATTTTTCAAGAAGTCACCCCTGTTGCAGATTTGAATGCAAATATAAATTGTTTCCCAGCTCTTTGCAGCCTCAAACCTCATCCAATGAAGTCACCCAGCTTTCTTGAGTCAAGTGCCTCACTTCTCCAACAAAATCGAACCATATTAAGTCAACTCCATGCAAATTCGTGGTTCTTCTTTATGACTGAAAATTCTGATATTTTTATATCAGACTTCCTCTAATGCAAGCTGTCCTCCAAGATGTAAAGAGTAGATGATAATATTAATACCAAAATTGCCTCCAACAATCACCAAATCGATTTATGCCAAAATTGGCCCTTGGCCACTAATTTTTCCCAATGAGATGACTGAAATTATTGTTTACTCACTGGGTAGTGTTCAGCGTACTACGGGAGTAAACGAGAATAATTCACAAACATAATGTATGTACTAGAATATGAATCACATTTGAATCACAGAACAATCGTAAGAGTAATTGCATAGCACAATGGATTGATTGATTTCATGAAGTATCTCAACAATACATAGCAATTGACCGTCCCCGACTACAAATGACAAGATACATATATAGATGGCCAAGGTTGGTTGGGATACCAACCGTCGGCAACTCTTCCTAACTACCTACCCGACAACTAATCCAACTTTTACTTTAAATTGTACATGTATTATTTAAACTATTATTATCTATTCCCAGTACGACCGACTACAACATTTATTTAATTAGTATGGTCGATTACAATATAATTATTTATTAACATGGCCGTCTACAATTATCACCTCCACAATTGCAACCCTTCAGAAGATATTTTATTTCCTCAGTTATGCTATCAATGGGAGTTATCGTTCCCAAAGAAAATGCTGATATACTACAAAAACCTTAGCTCCACAAGTGCTCATAAAATGTGAATGACAAATGTTGAACGTCTAGAAATGATCCCCTCAAGATCATTTTATAATTTCCTGGGTGAACACATGCACTTTCCTTGCCAATGTGGGATAAAAGATATAATATATTTTTAGTGACTTTATGATATAACATTTTATTTTAAGTCACTATATTAAATTAATTAAATATAAGATTACTTTGTGATTTTAATTATTTAATAATCTTATAAAATAATTAATTTAATAATTTCTCCCTTATTTCTCCAATTAGCCTTCGGGAGCAAAAAGGCTAATTAATATCATCACGATGGCCCTAAGAAGGGGACATTACAGTTCGCCCTCCCTAAAATTGCTTGTCCCCAAGCAATCTCAACTCAGGATGTTGTAAGATCTCCTTGCTCTCCCATATAGCATCCTTCACTATTAAGTCCTTCCATTTGATCAAATACTCTCTGATCACCCGTCTTCGCAAATGTCTCTCCCTCATATCCAGGATAGCCTTAGGCACCAATATCAACTTGTCATCCAAGGGTGGTAAGGTCGTGGAAGGAACCACATGATGTCCTAACGCCTTTTTGAGGCGTGACACATGAAATACATTATGCACTCTACTATCTGCTGGAAAATCCAACTCGTAAGCCACCTCTCCCATTTTCCTACTAATCCTGAATGGTCCATAGTAGCGCGGCTTAAGTTTCTCTGCACCACTCCTCTTAAGAGAGGACTGTCTGTAAGGGTGCAACATCAAGTACACCATATCTCCGACCTCAAATGAGCGCTCAACTCTCTTCTGATCTGTTGTGACGTTTTCACACATCGCCCCATCTAAAATGGGGACCCCCCCCTAATTTTGGCTTTGCTTCTCGGTCATTTTGTCGTTGTCTCTCTTTTCTACTGTCTGTCTTTCCGGGATTGTGCCTGCCAGTGAGTTTAAACTTGAAATATTGGCCAAGTCCGAAAAATTAGGGTTTTGAATTTTCCAAACAACCCGAGGTTAAATGAGGTGAATAAGTTGCAAATTGAGACTAACATCTGTTGTTAGTATACTTCCAGTGTTTCTGAAATTTCATCGACTGCTACTTACTATTTTAGTAAGTGCAATTCCGTGCAATCCTTCAACATTTTTGAGATTCGACAATCGCGATCAAGGTCCAGAAAGCACATCAGCTATTCGATGTTAAATTTGAACTGAAACGGACAACTTGCTATTTTTAGCATTTCTCTTTGAGGCAATTTTCAGGTTTTAGAGGTAGTTTTTCAACGCATGTCCGGAGATTCTTCTGGGTTTTTCGAGACCTTCGCAGCGATGTGACATGCAAAACGACGACGACTTTCAGCACTCAGCCTTCGGAGGCCGATATTAGGGTTTGCATGCAGACATTTTCAGCGCATGTCGGCATTTTCTTTCTGGGTTTTCCAAGAGCTTCGCAACGATGTAACATGCAAATGGAGCTGACCACTTTTCAGAAACTTACTATTTTTAGCCAGTGCGTGCATGTTGAAGATTTTTCTGGGTTTTTCTGGGTTTTTCAAGATTTTTCGGGCAATGTGACATGCAAGATCATCCGACAACTGGTTGATCACTTTTCAGGCCGCTTTCTATTTTTAGCAGGTATTACTTGGGCAGCAGCTCGGCGCTCCAGAACTGCAAGCTGACTATCATGCAACTGAAATGACGTCAAACGGAGCTCATCTGAGCGACATGCATAAAATTAGGGTTTCGAGCTTCAGCGCTAAAAATGAGGAGTCAAAGATCAAAATGGTCAAAACTGAGGAATCCATCATAATTAGCATCCTTTCGAGAGTCTGCTGGCAAAATTTGAAAGCAATCGGAGAACTTGCTATTTTTAGTAAGATATTCTCGGCGCAGGCTATAAATAGAAAGTTGATCTCGGCGTCAGCATACATGGGCAAGTTCACCAACAACGGGCACACTCTCCAAATTTCAAAGCAAACGGAGCTAAGAAGGCCTCAGAAACCAACACTTACTATAAATAGTAAGTCACTTCGGCAGCAGCTATAATTGGCAGGTCAGTAGCAGATCTCAGCAAGCACAAGTCAAGCACGTGATAGGTAATCCATGGTGCAAATTTCAAGGCAAACAAGAGTTACAGAGAATGAAGAATCAGATAATTGCTATTTTTAGCAGGCCGGGTCTGAGAAATTAGGGTTTCCTAAAATCAAGGGCGGAACACAAAAGTCAGGCAGAAGCAGCGTCCAGTCACGATCAATACCCTTCAAGCAATCAATACTCAAAATTTGAAGACTTTCTGAGCAATTGCTATTTTTAGTAAGTCACTAAAAATAGCAGGTACAGACAGATACCGGGCGTCAGTGGCACAAACACATCCCGAGGTTCAGAACAAAGCAATATCAGGCTTTCTGGAGTCAAAAGTCAATTCAAAGCACAAAATTTGAAGAATTTTCTAAAAATAGCAAATTAGGGCAAGCATGAACGGGTCACCCTAAATTTGGCTAAGGGCATGAAACACGTCAAATTTGATAATTTTTCAAATCCGGCACCAAAACTTGCTATAAGAGGCTGGAGACAGGTGAAATTTTGACAAGCCACAAATTGGAAGCACCACTAGTAAAATGCGCCTCTGAGTATTGAGGGACTTCAAAAATTGTCTATGTGTCAAAAGTGGAAGCTCAGGGTATGGTTTGCGCCTTGAAGGAAGAGGGGTGATTTGCGCCCAATGTTGAAAATGGATGCTTGGTAGGCAATATGCGCCCAGTGTTGAAAACTAAAAGCTTGATAGAGGATTTGCGCCTAGGCACAAATTGGAAGGAGGATGTGTTAAAAGCGCCTCAAGCTGAAAATGAAACCTCCTTATGTGAAATGCGCCTTGAAAAGGAGGAGGCCATGAAGAAATTTCTCTAAGTATGAAAAATGGGAGTTGGCCTTGTCAAATGCGCCCTAACAAGCTTATGATGAGTTGGACAATTTCTAGGTGTTGAAAATTTAAAACTCTACCCTTCATATGCGCCTTTGGCTGGAGGTGTGGTGGTAAAAATGTTCTAAGTGCTTTAAAATGAAACCTCAGGGGTCCATATGCGCCTAGGATAAAAGTGCCAGGGAGAAAATATTCTAAGTCATTGAAATTTGAAGCTCCACCTCCTATTTGCGCCCCAGCTTCAAGAAGGGGATTAATAAATTTCTCTAGGTACTTGGAACTGGAAGTACAAGGGGTTATTAGCGCCCAGGGTAAGGAAGAGATTGATAAGTGTTGAAACTTGGAGTAGAAGGGGTGAAATGCGCCCAACTTTGGAGGAGACTTCAAAATGTTCTAAGTTCCGGAATTTGAATGTTAGCATGGTCATATGCGCCCTTGGGGTCATAGGGTGTAAATTTTTTTTTAAGGCATTAAAACTGAATGCTCTCCCATCAAAATGCGCCCATGAGGAATGAGATGAATTTTCTAAGGCATTCAAACATGAAGTAACCCCTCCTATTTGCGCCCCACTTGAAGAATGACATGGCAAAAGGTAGAAATTGAATGTTCAACATACCAGATGCGCCTATGGCAAAATTAAAAGTAGGCTTGGTCATATGCGCCTTACTTTGAAGAAGGTCAACAAAAGGTTTCCAAGGCAAATGAAATTGAAAGCTTGGCACATCATATGCGCCCCTCTTGACAAACTGAGAGTTGATGGATCTAAATGCGCCTAAGACAAAAAAAGTGAAAGCATCACATATCAAATGCGCCTTAACTATAAATTGAAAGCTCAAACATGAGAATGCGCCAAAGGTGGTCAAAACTGGATGGAGACCCTTGGAAATGCGCCCTTGAGTTTAGAGTGATAAAATTAAAAGCTCACCCTTTGAATTGCGCCCACCAAGCTGAAGAGGGTAAGTTGAAATCTCCAAGGCACATCAAATTTTAAGTACACCACCTCATTTGCGCCCAAGAGGAAGATAGGTTTAAAAAAAATAAAATTTCTAAGTATCCAAAGTTTGAAGTTTGAGCTCTGATATGCGCCCAAGGTCAAGGAGGAAGCTTGAAGATTTTCTAAATACTCAAAAGTGGAAGCTCACATGTTAAAATGCGCCCAGCTTTGAAGGGATGCTTAGCAATTTTCTAAGTAGCCACCCCTGGATGCGCCCATCAATGTGAGAGGACTTTAAAATTGGACTAAATCATCAAGTTGAAAGTACAAGGTCCAGAATGCGCCCTTGACTAGTGGAGAACTAGAGAATATTCTAAACGTGGAAATTTGAAGTCTAACTCCCCAAATGCGCCCTACCTTGAAGAGGAGTGCTTGAAAATTTTCAAAGTTTCACAAAATGGAGGTAGCTACCTCTAGATGCGCCCCAGATGAAAAGGAAGCCAAAAATATTTTCTGAGTGTTTGCAAGTGGTAGGACAAAAGCTTAAATGCGCCCAAATTAGTGATGGAATTTAAATATTTTTCTAAGTGTCGGCAAAATTTCACCTCTATAGAAAAATCACGCCTGGACTTGGAAGTATGGAAATTTCGATGAAGTTGCCGGTGATGAAGTCAGTGAATGCCAGCTTCGCAGGGTAGTTAAAACTTTTCTCCAAGTCAGAGCAAGAAAATGTGCCTGGAATTAAAGAAATGGATTAAATTTGATGAAAATCATTTTTTTTTTTCTAAGGTTCAAAATTCAGAAAATTAAACGAACCCGTTCGTTGGGCACCCATGGGTTCGATGCGTTCTGGAGAAAATTTTCTTCTGGGTATCGAAGATTATCGATGAGGAGTTGATTTTAAGGTCTCCCACAGCTTATCGAGGATTCTGGGATAAAGATTTTGAGTGGGCACCGGATCGATGAATTTCCTAAGGGAAAGTTGAAAATTTTCTAAGGCAAAAATGAAGGAAATCTGTTTTCAAGGTGAAATCCTCCAGGAGATGAATTTGAAAGGAACTGCCTAGGTGAATTTGCTTAAATCCTTCATGAAGACAGTTTACTTAAGCCAGAAATGAATAAAATCGAGGTTATCAGAGCTCCAGCAGGTGAAATGAATTTCTTGAAGATGCAGTTGAAGTTGATACTGTCAAAGGGATGATACGCCTTTGAAGAAGACGGATCAAAATTTGGCTAAGGCATGAGGAATCATGAAGAAGGCAGAAGTTGGCTAGTGAAAACGATGAGCCCTTGAAGATCAAAGTGCTAGAATCAGGTGGGTAAGTTGAATTTATATTATGAAATGATCTGATCCCCTTCTCCTTGCTTGTTTTGCAGGAGGAACGTCGAGGCCAAACGATGATGACTTAGTGTGATGACTTGAAGTGGAAGCACGAGGAAGATGAGTTTCAATCTCGAAGGAGAAAAGGTTGCAAGAAAATGACTAAGTGTTGGGACTTAGTATAACTCAAAGTGACGAAGATGAAGACCCTCAAGTGGAAGAAATCAAAGGACAACGCCAAGAAAGAAGAATCGAAAACAGTGTGAACGCGTCTACAAAAGGGAATCTTCTAGAAGATGGTGGACATTATGGCGCATTTATTACCCCTCTCCTCTGTGGCAGTTTTTAGGGCAATATTATTTAGGGCTGAGGTGGCACGATTCTGGCCACTCTATTAATTGTAACCCTAGCCGTCTTTTGGGACTTGGCTAGCTATATAAAGGGGGAGTCCCCCTCGTTTGTACCTTCAGTAGAGTAGAGCTTAGCATGAGACAGTAGAATTAGAGTAGAAGTTAGAATAGAGAAATAACTTAGAAGTAGATTGATAGTGTAGTTGGAGGAGAAGGAAAGTTTTCCTTTGAAAACTTTTGTAAGAAATTGTCGTGTAAAACTTTCATAATAAAAGATCTTTCATTGATGGTGAAATTCATCTTTGTTGTGGATAGCTAGCGAGGTTTCTTCATCCCTTCTACTTCAAGTAGTGTAGAGTAGCATAAATTTCATTTTCATGCAAGTAGATAGTAATTGTGGGATGTGGTCTTCAATTTAAGCAAACTTCGTCTATCCATACCACTAGTGTGTTCGCTGATGGTGAATGTGCCTTGTGTGGTCAACTGGAATGTCATGTACTTAACTTCGATCATGATTTGTATGTTTATATGCGTCGTTGTGATGGTATTTTCATGCTAAGTTGTGATATGAACATCTTGAACTACTCCTTTGAAGATTGCACCGGTTCTGTGGAGGTTGTCCAAAGTGAGGCAAAGCAGAGCCTGGTTGAAGCTTGTGAGAATTGATCACCATGTCCACGCCTTAGAATATATTTAAACTCTCTAAACCTGCATCATTTCAATTCAGTACTTTCTGACTAGAATAGGAAACCCGCGCTTCATAGACAAATCCTTCGAGCATTTGAATTCCTTTCTCCGCTGCTGAACAATTCCGTAAGTCCCCTTGAAATACCAGCAAATCACATCGAGCCAAACTGAGCCTATTCGCACTAAAAGAACCTTGGAGTTGAACGCATGAACTTTCTTTGCAATCTTAGCGTGCGGAATACTTTGATCAAGAGAGAATAGGGAAGCCGTTGGCGACTTTATTCTGCGTTGGTGCGGTCACGAAAATCACATCAACATGATCTACATACTGTTTCTGTTGGTTTTGTGCCTTCTGTATGTTCTCACGTAAAGCTCTCATGATGTCTTGGTTTTCCTATAATAAATCTCCAACACTAGGCACTCTGCTGTCACCCAACAATAAATCTAGAAAGCTCGACGCATCATACCCATACAAAGCCATGAATGGTGACATCTGAATAGAGAGATGGTAAGTGGTATTGTAGCAATACTCACATAGATATAGCCACTTGACCTAGCTCTTCTATTGCCCTGCTATGTAATTCCTGAGGTACCCTTCCACCTATTTGTTCACTATCTCTGTTTGTCCATTTGTCTGCGGGTTGTAACTAGTACTCGGAGTGAGCTTTGTCCCACATAGCCTGAATAGCTCTTGCCAAAAATGACTCATAAACCGGCTATCTCTATCACTGACGATGCTCTGACACAACCCATGCAACCTGAATACCTCATGGAAAAACAACTCTACTATTTGTGCAATTGAATATGTAGATGTGATCAGAAAGAAGTGAGCATACTTAGTCAAATGATCCACAACCACATATATACAATCCCGATCCTGAGCTCTCAGCAAACCAGTAATGAAATCCATTGATAAACACTCCCACTTCCTATCGGGAATCGAAAGTGGCTGAAGTAAGCCCACAGGGTATGTGTGTTCCTGTTTATTCTATTGACAAACAGGACACTCTCTGACATATCGAAGAACATCTGATTTAAGGCCCTTCTAGGTGAATCTCTCCCATATCTGTTTATAGGTCTTGAAATATCCAAGATGTCCTGCCATGGGTGTATCATGAAAGGTCCTCAAAATTGTGTTCATCTCCGATCCTGGGGTCAAATAGATTCTCCCTTTCCCTGCCATGGAGCTTAAGTGTGGGCAACAAGATAAAGCATCAACAACTACATTCTGTGTTTCTTTGACAAAGGAAATGTCAAAGTCATATGATTGCAACTTGCTCACCCACTTCTGCTAACGATCATTAAGGTCTTGTTGCCCAAGGAAATGTCTCAAGCTGTTATGGTCTGTCTTCACTGCAAATTTACTGCCCACCAAATACTGCTTGAACTTGGCCAATGCATGCATAATGGCCAACATCTCCTTATCATATATGCTATAACCCCTCTCTAGACCACGTAGCTTCCGACTCTCAAAAGCAATCGGATGTTTGTCTTGCATGAGGACTGCACCTATTCCCTCTCCTGAAGCATCACACTGTAGCTCAAAAAGTTTATAAAAATTTGGCAATGCAAGCACTGGGCAAGAAGTCATGATTATTTTGAACATCTCAAAGCAATCCTATGCCTCCAGAGTCTAAACGAACGCCCCTTTCTTTGTCAAGTCTATGAGTGGTGCCGCATGCCGTGAATACCCATTAACAAATCTGCGGTAGAAGCCACATAGCACCAAAAACCCTCTAAGTTGAGTGAGATTCTCTGGTGTAGGCCACTCGACAATAACCTTGATCTTCTCAGGATCCATGTGTACTCCCTTTGCACTGATGATGTGGCCAAGATACAATAATTTTGTCATACCCAAGTCACATTTGGATTCCTTGGCATACAAGGACTCTTCTCCAAGAATACCCAAGACTATATCAAGATGACCATTGTGATCCTCCCATGTTTTGCTGTACACCAAGATATCATCAAAGAATACTAGCACATACTGCCTCAACTGTGAATGGAAAACCCTGTTCATCGTGGACTGAAATGTCGCAGGAGCATTGGTTAGCCCAAATGGCATAACCACAAACTCAAAATGCCCACAATGACACCTGAAAGCTGTCTTCTCAATGTCCTGCTCCCTAATCCGAATCTGATGATACCACTGTAATGATCCGGACAAACTTTTTTTTGTTTTTGCAATGAGATTACAATTCAACATGCACCCGTTAAGGTTAGCACTAAACCAAAACGATGCAGAAAGTAACTCTAACCAGAATGTACACTAGGATCCCGATGTGGGCAAGGTGTGAGCATTGGTCAGAGGATCTAATGCAAATGCAACTGAAGGGAACTCTAACCAAGAATGCGCCTGTGCAGACGAGCATATGGTCAGAGGATCAATGCATGATGAACAAAATGTAACCCTAACCAAGAATGGCGCCGAGTGATGACGAGCATATGGTCAGAGGGTCCCTAAACTACTCAACTGAAAGTAAATAGGCGGCAAGCCAGCCTCTTCCACTTATTTAGTGGGAAATACAATAGATTAAATGCAAGATAAGAGAGAATGGCTGATAGTACTACTAACAGCTTACAATATGTCAGAGTGTTCATTTAAATCTAGAGTTTTTCAAGTCTTCATTGCTGCAACTATGTAGAATGTCATCCAAAGACCAAACGTAACTTTCAATGCTCAATCCCAACCAAGGAGACAACTTTCTTAATTCTGATATATCAGACCTGCAACATAAAATGATGAAATCTGCAACATAATACTCACTCAAATGTTCATAACTTGCTCAAATCACACTCTAATGACATGAAACGAATTGCAGATTGCTCTAATGATGAAGGTGCCCAAAATGAACACTTAAAACCTCACCAAATAACTCCCATTTATTTTGCACACATCCCAAGGTACTTCCTAAATGGTACGGCCCTCTTGTAGGGGCGATTTTGCTAGGAAAAATCAGAAACTTCGTTATAAATTCCACAAATTTGCAAGAAGGGTCGCCCCAAGTAGACAAGATGAAATAACCAACACCCAGAACAATATCTTTTTGTATTTTTGATTTATGAATGAAAACTGCCTACAGCTATGCAACAACAGCAACTCTGAAATATGACAAAATGCTTGAATAACATCTACCAAATACAATAAAATTCAACTACAATGCAAAACAACCCAACTACAAGCTAACCTCTCAACTAGTTGCTATCTTTTAAACAAGAAGATGAGCCAATGCTAGGAGGTGTGCTTTCCTCGAAGCGATGTGCCTGAAGACAATTCAGCAGCATAACGTTGTAGTAGACAAAAGATCCCAAGTGAAGAGCTGAAGCCAGAATAAATAGATGTGAGAAGAGCCTTCTAGAACCTTCAAGAAGGGCGCCCAAACCCTAATTTGAATTCAAACATATTCCCTCCAAAAGTGGCGTCCTTTTTCCTTAATGAAATATTTCAATTTTTTCATAAAGTCAATCTTCTCAAATAGGCGTCCATTTCACTAAGCTTAATATTTGACTTTAAAAACATAATTTATCTTCATGACGCCTTGACCCTTTAAGTCCCCCTTTTTAAAAACAACATAAAGTTGTACTGCTAGGCAAAGGGGTGTTATAATATTAAAATATAATATTATAATGAAAAATACTTCTCTCCAAGAAAAATGCACCCAAGGCCACAAATTGAAGTGCCGGCTGAACCAACTGAAGAAGAAGACCAACTGAACTGAACCCAACCTGTCCACTGCTAAAAATAGAATTTACTAAAAATAGTAAATTCATGAAGTTGCTCGAAATGCCAAACTGAACATACCACTGCGAAGCTCTCTGAAAACCCAAAAAGAAACCGCAATCAGAATTCCAAACTTCAAGCAACAACCTCCTCAAAATTAGGAAACCCTAATTTCACCATCCGTGTAGCCTACGGGTCTCCGGAATAGGCCAACGGTCAACAAAAACGATCACATTTGAGAAGGGGACATTACAGTCCGCCCTCCCCAAGATTGCTTGCCCTCAAGCAATCGCAAGTCTGGATGCTGCAGAATCTCCTCATTCTCCCAAGTAGCATCCTCCAAAGGTAAATTCTTCCACTTCACCAAGTACTCTTTGATTGTTCTCCTCCTCAAAGAATGCTCTCTGGAATCAATAATCTCTTCTGGAATCAAGGTCAACTGCCCTTCTTCATCCAAGGGAGGCAACTGTGATGAAGCAACAACATTGTGTCCAAGTGCCTTTTTGAGGCGAGACACATGAAAAACGTTGTGGACCTTACTACTCGAAGGTAGTTCCAACTCATAAGCCACTGCTCCAACCTTTCTGATAACTTTGAATGGCCCATAGAAGCGAGGTTTAAGCTTCTCAGCTCCACTCTTCTTGAGTGTAGACTGTCTGTAAGGCTGAAGTCGAAGATAAACCATATCACCAACATCAAATGAGCGCTCAACACGCTGCTGATCAGCGTACATCTTCTGCTGATTTTGTGCTATTTGAAGGTTGTCCTTCAAGGATCTCAAAATATCTTGACTTTGCTGCAACCAATCCTTGGTTTGAGGAGCTTTGCTATCACCAAACACCAAATCAGCAAAGCTAGGAGCCTCATAACCATAGAGAGCCATGAATGGAGACATCTTTATTGACATGTGGAAAGATGAGTTGTAGCAATATTCTCCAATGTGGAGCCATTTCATCCATGCTCTTTGCTGCTCCGAGACATAATTCCTGAGATAGCCCTCCAACCATTTGTTCACTATCTCTGTTTGACCATCTGTTTGAGGGTGATAGCGAGTGCTCGGAGTAAGCACTGTACCACTCATCCTGAAAACTTCTTGCCAAAAGGTGCTTGAAAGATAACACCTAGCTGAGTTTCTAGAGACTGCTTCTCATCCAGACTAGCAGACAGAGCATCAAGGTTGAAGATTTTAGAGATTTGTCAGTTTTACATTTGCTGGTTAGGGTTTTGCTAAAATCGAAATCTGCTCATAAGTCCATGCACGATTTTTTGGTGGTTCTGGGTATTGGCCCTATGCTTTAGTCTACCTTGGGCGCCCCTCCTTGCAAGTTTTCATATTTTTTGGAGCTGTCTCGAATTTTATCTTGTTGGTAGAACATTTCTGGAGGTTGTACCTTCTTTGAGGTTGCATTGGAAAGCGTGCATAAATAAATCACTACTATTTGGAGGAGTTTCTTGGCTTAGTCTTGGTCGCTCAACTCCTAGCTCTCATTTGCATTCAGTTCCACATCATTTGGAGGTGTTTTGACGAAGTTATGAGTATTTTGGTGATTCTAGGGCTTGCTGGTATGAATTTTCTGATTGCTGCAATTTTATATTAGACCTGATATTTTAGTCCCTTTTGCTATATTTCATATGTTGGATAGCTTGTACTTGTTTGGAGTTCATTTCCTAACATTTTGGAGATCATTGGTTATCTATATCTCATTGTATTTGCAAATTGTTCATCATATTGTAACGTTGAATCAGTAGTACTGATCAGCTCTTTTACTTTCTGCACTTTACATTTTGTATCCCCACTTTAGTGGAAGAGGATGGCTATGCCGCCTAGTTTACTTTCAGTTTAATCACTTTCATTCCCACGGTTGTGGATGAGACTGACCCTTGTTCAGTCTACATTGTATTTGCTTTCTGTTTCTCCGCCATATGATAGCGCCTTTCCCACTTTGGGTTAGGAATGCACATGCTTGGCGTTGAAATTATTTTACTTGCATAGCATCATTGTTAATAGAATCTCCGCCATATGGTAGCACCTTTCCCACCTCGGGTTAGGAGTGCACATGCTTGGCGTTGAGTTTACTTTCTTGTACTGCATTCTTTACTAGTGATACTCCGCCATATGGTAGCTTCTTACCCAGCTTGGGTCGGAAAGCACATTCTTGGCGTTGAGGCTCTTTCCTTCAGTTGCTGATTTGATTTGAGCTAAATATAACGGGTTCTTGTTGTATTGGATTGTTCATTGTAAAATTTGGAAAAAATTGGTTCAGCTCATTACAATTAGCCCAAATGGCATAACCACAAACTCAAAATGCCCACAATGACACCTAAAAGCTGTCTTCTCAATGTCCTGCTCCCTAATCCGAATCTGATGATACCTTGATCTCAAGTCTATCTTTGAAAAATACCGGGGAACATGTAGCTTGTCTATCAGCTCATCAATCTTGGGTATGGGATATCTATTTTTTATAGTCCTCTTATTCAATAACCTATAGTCAATACACATCCGCAAAGTGCCATCCTTCTTTTTGACCAAAACCACAGATGAAGCAAAAGGTGACTTACTAGGCCTGAAGTGCCCCATAGCAAGCAACTCCTTAATAGTTTTCTCGATTTCATCCTTGAGTCACTTGGGATGCCTGTAAGGAGTAACTATCATGGGCTTGGTGCCCTCCTCCAACTCAATGATATGCTCAATCCCTCTATCTGGAGGTCTACCTGGAGGAGTTTCACTGAACACCTTCGTGTGCTTAACCCTCAACTCCTGAATATCTGGATGGTATTCTAGCTTCTGCTGCTCTCCCTACGTAGGAATCAACACACATTCAGCTGCCCACTCAACCATATCATGTTTCATGAGCCTCTCCATCCTCCTGAATGAGATCATCCTAAAACTAGAATCTCGGATTGCCTTAAGACTATGAGTTTTCCCATCCACCTGGAATGTCATCTCCATCTCCCTGAGGTCAAGGGTAAATTTCCCAATATCATGCAACCATCTCATGCCAAGGACCATATCTGTATCTCCCATATTCACCACATAGAAATCAGTCTTGAACTCATAGTTGTTAATGCGCATGGGTAAATCTGAGATCATCCTTTCGCATTTGAGGGTGTATCCATCTGCAACCTTAACTCTTATCCCCTCAAACTCTTCTATCCTAATTCCACGCCTCTCAACCAATCTCGCATCAATAAAATTGTGTAGCTCCAGTGTCAAGAAGAGTGATGATTTTCTGCCCTGCTAAAACTCCATGCATCCTAAATGATCCTTCCTGCTGGATGCTGGTGATGTGTGCATCATGTCGCCTTGTTGCCCTTTCATGTTCTCTTCATCATGATCAATGCCTGAATCCTCCAAATCAGATTGTTGGTTTGATTTCTTAGACTTAGAATCCTGATAGTATGCCCACATTGCTCTATTAGCTTTGCCCTTAGGTCTTAAGGGACAGTCATGGTTTGCATCATAGGGGCCCTTATAGTAAAAACACAACTTCTTTTTGGGAAAATCATTGAGTGTATCATAATCTAGAGGTGCTGCTGATTTTCCCTTAAATTTTGGTTTGTTCTTCTTAGAGAAAGATTTATTGTCTCGATATGAAGAAGATCCTTTCGATGAGAACTTGCTTTGTGGGGCTGCAAGTTCCATGCTTCTAGCCTTTTTCATTGCCTCCTGTAGTGTAGGCGGATCAAAGGCTTTTAACCAACCCTTCAATGGTTCCAATAGCCCTTCAGTGAACAAAACTACCAACCTCCTTTCATTAATATTGGGTACCATCACTGACAATCTCTGAAAATCAACAACATATGCTTCTAGAGTTCCATGTTGCTTCAATTGTGCTAGCTCTTTGAAAGTCACTTCAGGATCCTTGCTATCAAATTTGTCTATCACTCTATTAGTGAACTCCTCATAAGTATTGACAAGGTTATGGCCAAGGGCCCAAGAGTGACCAAACCGTGGTACCACCATTCGTGAGCAGCTCCCTCCAAATGTAATGTAGCAAATTTGATGGCGTCTTCTTCAGGTATTGGTCTCAAAGAGAGGTAGTTTTCTAGCTTTTACACCCAAGACCTAGTTGTACATTCACCACTTCCATCAAAATGGGCCAATGTTACCTTCCCAAGAGCTTGCTGAAAGTCTATCCTTAGAGCTACAGGAGGATGGTGATCATTCCTCCCACCATTTCTTCTATTCCTTTGATTCATGAATTGATCAAAGGTCCACTGTTCTCTGAGATCAGGAGGTAATGTAGAATATTCCATGTATGCTTTCCTGGCATCGTCTGCAAAAGGTGTTGCAGCTTCCACTTGTTCTTCTCTTTGAGTGAAAGTAGGGAAGAGAGGTCTAGAGGCTGATCCTCTAGCATTGGTTGCTCTATCTCTTCCATTGACCTCCGTACTGTTGCCATTAACACCACTATTCTCTCTTGTATGATTGTTTTGATTCTGAAGGTGATTTTGATTCGGAATTGCTTGCTGGTCCATTCTTGCTAGCAAGCGTGACATCATGTCAATCATCCCATCGAACTTCTTTTCAATCCGTGCTTCTCTTTCATCCATATTCTGCCTGTTACTGTCTGACATGTTTTCAATTGTTTCTTCAAACCCTTCAACTGCTTTGCCTGTTTCTCTCAATACTTCTGAGAAAGTATCTGCCTCAGGAGTCAGTGGAAATTGCAAATGTTGATTTCTTGCTTGACTTCTAGTGTATGGTCTCTCACTCATCTGACAACTGAATTTTGATAATCACAGGATGGCATAATCTTGGCTTTGATACCACTGTAATGAGCCTTGCTCAAACTGATCTCAATCTCTTCAATTTGCTGCCTTGTAATTTTGTCAAACAATTTGTATGCAATGTTCTTGTTTGCTGGTTTGAAGTTTCAGTTTGTAGTTTGATGCTTGTAGTGAATGCTAAATTGATTTGAAAGCTTGAAAATAACTTCTACAATGTCTAGGCAAGTATCTAAGTGCAATGCAATCACTTTTTGTATTTTCAAATGCATATAAATGAGAAACTACATGAATAAAATGCATCTACAGCCAAGAGACATTTTGTCAAACACTTGGCATGCATACTATTAAGCTGAGTACAAATGATTGAGAAATCCTTAATAACAACTTCAAATGATCAACAACTTATATCTCCTTGATTGCAAATGAATGTCCAATACAATGCTTATTCAAAATGGCCAAGTCTCTTGGCATTTACAATGACATAAAAATATGGTATTTGCTAATATAAATGCACACCTACAGCTGCAACATAAATCTTCTAATATTCAATGATATTATGAACTAACAATTGAAGAACCTGATTGAATGTTGGCGCCTATGATGATAGTTGATGAAGCATCCAAGAACCAAGCCAAATGACCACCTCCTTAGCCAAATCGAATTTTTCAAGAAGTTGCCCCTGCTGCAGATATGAATGCAAATATAAATTGTTTCCCAGCTCTTTGCAGCTTCAAACCTCATCCAATGAAGTCACCAAGCTTTTTTGAGTCAAGCGCCTCACTTCTCCAACAAAATCGAACCATATTAAGTCAACTCCATGCAAATTTGTGGTTCTTCTTTATGACTGAAAATTCTGATATTTTTAAATCAGACTTCCTCTAATGCAAGCCATCCTCCAAGATGTAAAGAGTAGATGATAATATTAATACCAAAATTGCCTCCAACAATCACCAAATCGATTTATGCCAAAATTGGCCCTTGGCCACTAATTTTGCCCAATGAGATGACTGAAATTATCACCTCCACAATTGCAACCCTTCAGAAGATATTTCATTTCCTCAGTTATGCTATCAATGGGAGTTATCGTTCTCAAAGACAATGCTGATATACTGCAAAAACCTTAGCTCCACAAGTGCTCATAAAATGTAAATGACAAATGTTGGACGTCTAGAAATGACCCCCTCAAGATCCTTTTATGATTTCCTGGGTGAACACATTCACTTTCCTTGCCAATGTGGGATAAAAGATATAATATATTTTGTGTCTTTATGCTATAACATTTTATTTTAAGTTACTATATTAAATTAATTAAATATAAGATTACTTTGTGATTTTAATTATTTAATAATCTTATAAAATAATTAATTTAATAATTTCTCCCTTATTTCTCCAATTAGCCTTCGGGGGCAAAAAGGCTAATTAATATCATCATGATGGCCTTAGAAGGGGACATTATAGATTGAGAAATGCATGACAATTGCTTGTCGTTATGTCACTGTTAGTCACTTTCATTTCAGTCATATTATAGCTGGGAAAATTATAAATACATTTATATTACATTCTCAAGTGCAGTTCAATTATTAGTTAGAGTCCTTGATGCATTTGAAATCAACTCAGACTCATAAACCAAAGAGGAGTCAGTTATCAATTGAAAGTAGGACACTTGACAACTGTTTGACAAAATTCTTGAGAGAGCAAAACCGAAAAATTAAAGTCAGATTTTGCAAGGGCTCTTACAGCGGCCAACATTGGGAGGTTTTTGTACAAGTTTGGAGGTTTTGTGCCCTTTCAAGGCTGTGCATAATCATATCAGTAGCATCCTATATTTTCTCCTATTTTTTCAGACCTGTCCATACATTTATGAGTTGAATGAATTAAATTTTCATCTTTAGCACCTTATTTCAGATCTTTGAAATTGCTATTATTCATACTGTTATTGCCGATTAAAGGTTTACCTAGTCGTTTCAATCTGATTCTTAATGTTCAAGGGTTTTAAGTGGATATTATTTGCTATTAGTTCTAAGTGAGGTTTGAAGCTTATTTGTCAATCAATTGCTGTCAATTTGATTAATAGATGCTTGAATTAAAATTCTGAAAATTTATCACTGATTACAGTAGTGTAGGGTTTAAATTATTTTGCATTTCATTTCAGTCTTCTATAATCAGATAGATACAAAAAGGTTACATATTCTCCTGGGGTTTCTGATTGCAAACATTATATTATACTAATCCATGCTTCTTCAAGCCAAGAAATATGTTGAGGGAGTTTGCTATTTTGACTGCTTCCCAATAGTTATTGATGAGACTTTTCCCTTCAAAAGTGCATCTAGCCACAGAAATGCGACTCACTTGGACACACCAGGAGTCGGGAGTCCCAAGTCAAGTTACCTTGGCCGAGTCCTGGGGGCTTGGACTTGGACTCGGACTCGGCCGAGTCCACGAGAGTCCCGTCACCAGGACTCAGCCGGCATAGTCAAGTGAAAAAAGCAAAAAAAAAAAAACACAAAAGAGTCATTTAATTTGGTTTTTTTTACTTATATCTTCTCCCCAACCCTAAAAGCAACTTCATTTCATTTACTTGGCAAAATAGGAGAAAAGAGAGTTGTGAGGAAAAAAAAGAATTCATTGTAGGGCAACTAGCAAGAAGTTGAAGACATCCATTATCAGATAGCATTTGGGAAGCTTAATACCACCAAGGAGGTGCATTGAGAGCTCATTATCAACGATTGGAAGGAGTTTGCATTGCATTTCAAGCCTAATCTAAGAGGTAAGTTTGATTTTAATTGATTTTTTTGTGTTTTTTAAACAAAAAATTCATTGTAATTTGTAAAATCATTGGTTTTTTGAATTTGCATTTCTTTTTTTATAAACCCTACATGCAACTTAAATAATTTTAGAAACCCTACTAGTTATTGTAGCCACATTCATTTGCAATTCAAACCATATTTTCACAATGTCTCAAACCCCAGGCAAAAAAGACTACTTGGAACATGCTGAAATCTTTCCCAGGCAGAAAAAAGGAGAGGTAAAATGCAAATATTGCAAAACACTATTTCATGGAGGCATAAATAGATTAAAATACCATATTGCACGCATATCCATCCATGATGCAGTGGGATACATTAATGCACCTCCTGAGGCTATTTGTGAGGAGCAAGTGCAATTAGAAACATTTAAATTGCAAAAAGAAATGAAAAAGAGGCAGAGGGAGGAGTTGGCGAGCATTGGTGGTGTTGGAGATGCTTCTTCCATGCCTCCATACCATCCTAGTCCGAGTGCTTGTGCTAGTGCTTATGCTAGTACACCAATTATGGGTACTCCTAGTGTTGCTGCTACTGCTAGTGGTAGTGGGAGTGTTAGCATTGGCCCTAAAGTTCGTAAATCTAGGGTGGAATCATATTTTGTACCACGTAGTACCCCTGGTTCCCAACCGTCGCTTGAGAGCATGGGTTGGAACAAGGATGCACATGATGCAATGAAGAAATCAATTGCAAACTTCTAGTACTATTGCACCATTCCCTTCCATGAAGCCAAGTAATTCTTTTTTGTTTAATTGTTTTAAAATTTATATTTAGAATCTAGATGTATCTCATTCTCGAATTCAAATTTAAAGTTAAAACTTTTCATTTTACAATACTTATCTAAGTAACTTATTAATTTATTTATGACATGTTTTAGGTCTCCCTTTTGGCAAAATATGGTTGATGTCATAACCATATGTGGGGCAGGGTTCAAAACCCCTATCGAAGATGAATTAAAGGGCCCACTTTTGAGTCAAAAGGTGGCAGATGTAAAAGCACAAATAGAGGAGCAGCACTTGCAGTGGAGGAGTTTGGGTTGCGCCATCATGACCAATGGTTGGACTGATAAGAAATAGGACGTTGCTTAATTTTCTAGTTTCCACCGCAAGTAATTGTACTTCCCTCAATGCATTGATTAATTTGAAATTTGAAATCGATTTAGTGATTAATATGGCTGATTTATGTTTTTTAATTTATTGAATAATTGGTTTTGCTTCTTTTTTCAAGTGACACCGTCTTCATCAAGTCCATTGATGCTTCCACCCATGTCAAAAATGCCACATAACTTTGTGAGGCTATAGAGGGGTTGATAGCTGAAGTGGGTGAAGAGAATGTGATTCAAGTGGTGACCGATAATGCAGCAAATTATGTTGCTGCTGGTAGATTATTGATAGAGAGGCACCCTACTATATTCTGGACTCCATGTGCCACTCATTGCCTTCACCTCATATTGGAGGATCTTGGCAAGCTCCTATGGATCAAAATATGTGTGGATGCGGCAAAAAACATTTGCAAATTTGTATACAATCACACATTTGTCCTTAGCCTAATGAGGCAATACACGAGGTTGAGGGAGTTGGCTTGTATTGGCATCACCACGTTTGCCACAAATTTTATCACATTACAATCCTTGATTCGATCAGAGGCATCTTTGAGGCACATATTTGTTGGTGAGGAGTGGACTTCCTCATCCTATGCTACGACCACTGCAGGGATTGATGCGACTAATTGCATTTCTGATGAGCCAAGGTTTTGGGCACCAACAAAGGAGATTGTGAAGGTAAAATTTAATTCTTCATTATGTTTTAATTTTTATTCATATTTTACTTTTATTTGTTTATTTTCATTCACACTTACTTAAGTTAATGTTTCACAATGTTTGCACTTTGCAGTTTATCGAGCCCTTGCTAGTTCTCCTACGAGTTGCTGATGGGGAGAAGCCTGCAATGAGCTACATATATGAGGGCATGGATAGGGCTAAAGAGGCCATTAGATCTGTCTATGGTGGAGTTGAGGAGAAAAATCATCCCATTTAGGAGATCATTGATAGGAGATGGCACCACCAGCTTCATAGGCCCCTCCATGCAGCCCAATGTTTCCTAAATCTGGCCTTCCAATCGTGATTTCCGTGTAGATAATGAGATTCTTAGTGGGCTCTACTCGGCGATAGAGTGGATGTTGCTTGCTGTTACTACATAGATAGTAATTGAGATAGACGCCTTCACTAAAGCACAAGGAGGACTCTGTGCACGTCAATTGTGCAAAGATAGTAGGACGACATTAAAGCCAGGTAAAAATATATTTAAGAGCATAATTTTCATCTTTTTATATTATAATCTATTATTAAATGTTGAACTTGAAACTTGAAACTTGAAAATTAAAGTTGGAAATGAGATTGATTTTGTTTCTTTTTCTCATCTTAGATAGATGGTGGCATATGTTTGGTTCTGATACACCGAACCTTCAAAATGTTGCCATTGGTATATTGAGCTAGCCATGCATTTCATCTAGTTGTGAGCACAATTGGAGTATGTTTGAGTACATGCACTCCAAGAAGCACAATAGACTGTCAGTGGGGAGGATGAACGATTTGGTATATGTTCATTACAACCTTCGGCTCAAATACAAGAAGATTTTTGACTAGGACTCCACACCGATCAGGCTAGAGGAGGTTGATCCACAGTCTAATGGATCATTGAGGCTACAGATGCAATCTTTAGTGATGAGGACCTTGATTGGGTGGACCAAGTAGATAGAGAGGCTGAGGTTGTAGCCATGGCTGAGGAGGAGGCTAGGGCATGAGCAGACATAGTTGGTGTTGGTGAGAGTGGCATGGACACATAGGCAGCGACTATTGTTGCAGCTGCTACATCATCTAGGACCCTTAGACACCTTCGTAGGAAGGATGCTGGCTCCAGTATGCCATAGACTTTTAGCTATTGTTTTGATATTTCATATTGGTATGGAACATTTGATGTCATGGATTTCATATTCCATGAGTTTTGTATACATTTGACTATATTTATATATCTTAGTGTGTTATTTCCTTCAGCAGCTCAGCTACAATTTGTGTACTTTATACTTATGTGATCAATGTATACTCATGTATGTAATCAAATTTTCTTCTATTTAATGATGTTATTGTGTCTTTAAGGTTTATTCAATAAAGGGTGCTGGAAACAAGTTTTAAATCCTTAAAAATCTCTAAATTTCTAGGGTTTTTTCATTTTGCCGAGTCTGCACTGAGTCTGGGTGGCAAGTCTTGAGTCCTGAGTCTGAGTCGAGTCACCCTAGCTGAGTCTGAGTCTCGTACCTATGCTTCTAGCCATATCACAGCACTTAGGAGGTACATTCCCTTTGCAACAGCATCATCAAGGAGCATGAGGAGGTATGGTGTCTCTACACATCTTGCAACAGTAGAATCCAGTGATTTGTATTTTCATTTACTATCTAGTGTAAAGACTTTAATCCATTTCTCCTTGGCTCAGAACATGTTGGTTGTTTCAAGGTAATCGCCCATCTATGGCTAGAAACTGCAGATATGTGTTCAGATATCATAGATTTATGCCCAGAAGCTATAGAAATGAGACAAGTATCAGATTTGTACCCAGGAGTTGAAGATTTGTGCCTGAACATCAGAAATCTATGCCAAAAAATTGCAGATCTGTGCCCAGACATTGTATATCTTACATAAAGGGAAAGCTTATAGTGTTGCCATGGAGCTTTCCATGGATTATGCAGTGGAAGCATGAGCATAAAAAGCCACAATGTAATTCCCAAATTCTTCTATTTGCTGAGAGGGTGAACCCGCGGAGGATAGAATGTAGAAACACTCAAAGATATATAACCTTTCTTACATGATGCCTTGATGGTGTCAGGACAAAAGGTGAGAGATTGTAACCTGAAATGACTTGATCTGCAGGTTGTCATGTCCCCATTTTTGGCGAGCATCAGAGATCGTGAGTTTGGCCTATCAGGAGACCCTCGTAGGCTGACAGAGTGGTTAGAGGGTCGTTTGGGAGCTTGGCTCAGCATCAGATTGGCAGTTTTGATCAATTGGCTTTCGTTCGGGCTCATTCGGACGTTTCTTGCAGAATTGCTATTTTTAGCAGTTCCTGGCAGGCAGTGTGGGACCCCTGCTATTTTTAGCAGTATGGCTGTGACAGTATTCGGAATCACTTCAAGGTTCGTCAGCTTCAGATGGAACAGTAATCGGATGATTAACGAGGAAAATATTAATATTTAATTATATTGATTAAATATTAATTATTTAATGTTTATAATATAAAGTTATAATTTTTAATTATAACTTAAGTGATTCTCATAAAGGGGGCGCCCAACATCAGGAAAGGGGCCATTTCACATATTAAATTTATAATTTAATATTTGGCTGAGACTATTGCAATTAAAAGAATTAAAAGTTGAAATATTTTAAAATGCCCTATTATTAAGGAAATCGCACTTTTGTGCAATATAGAGGTTTTGCCTTGGGAAATGAGCCATTATTATATTTTATGAATTGAAAATTTGCCAGTCTTGCCAGAGAACTGTGACCTTAGGGTTTCATCTCGAAATTCTTTGGAGAACGAGCCATCTCCATCGAAACAGTTCAGAGGGTGTGAAATAACACCTGATCTACTGCCAGTCGTGGGATTTCTTCATCCAGAAGAAATTACAGAGTTTCACAGAGGATATTTCATTCAGGGTTTACAGAGAAGTTTATTTTGTTCAGAAGACATCCATCAATTAGGGCGCACCTACACCAGAGGTCCAGACATTGCTTATAAGGGAGCCGTACCATTTGCATTAATTGCTGCTGGGGGCCGTACCATTCTGTCAGGCCGTACCAGCAGAGAAAGGAAGTGATTTCTTCACATAAGACAAACGCCTCACATATTGGTCAGGGTTTTAACCTGGAGACTGTATATTCAGCTAGGCGCATATTCTGTGTTGTTCTGGAGACTAGGAAGAGAGGCCGTACATTTTTATTAATTGCTGAGTGCTGTTACCAGCCGTACCAATTGTACCATGGCCGTACCATTTTATAAAAGGCATATATCTTCTTGTGAGTTGGTCGCTTGCATTGAGGATAGCTAATGAACTCAAGTTTGGGCGCATACTTCTTGGACATCATCAGAGATCATCATACAGAGAGAGATCATCATACAGAGGGAGAACAAGGTCTTCATCTCAGCCGTACCAGATTTCTGAGCATCTTCAGTTTGCTGTTTACCAGGTTTTTACCTTAATAAAATCTGTAATCTTCATTGCATGTTATCAGTACTATGTTGTATTGAACTTATAAGAGCAATAGATGAAACGCTTTCAAAATACCTTGTATTTGTGATGCATGTTGGTCATTTAGTATATTTTATAGAATTTATTATTCTCTCCAAGCAAAATCGCCTTCATCTTTATTTATGCAAAAACGTCAAAAACAAGCAAAAAAACCAAAACGTCAGAAAAGATTCATAAAACCGTCAGAATCAGAGACAAGGGGAAACTAGGGTTTCTACAGTGGTATCGGAGCTAAATCCTGCCATCCTAAGGGTTTAGCCGTCTTCTGCAGCCGGAACAGTTTGGGTCTTACAGGTATTATTCATTCAGGCGAGCTTTGGTTGACAGGTAACAGGGTTCGATCTGGCAGCCGGGAAACATGGCTGACAGAACTGACAGGTATTACAGGACTGATAGAACAGTAAATCTTAGAACAGAGATTCCTCAGAATAACAGAGATCAGAACCGTGCGGAGGTCTTGCATGCACTCAGAGAACTCAGTGCAGGTCAATGGCGGTCAAATGGTGTATTACAGCAGGTGGCAGTTGCACTTCAGAGACTGGATACTCCGAGGAGATCGTCACCACATCGTGACGATGACAGGAGTGTTGCAAGTTCACGGAGAGCTCCTAGGTCAGTATCACGGACGGCAGATAGGCCTACTAGGCCCACTTTCACGAGACAGGAGCCCAATGAGGTTAGAGCAGGTGAAAGGCATGAGGGTTTGTTCGCCGGTACATTTAGGACAGCGAACGACGAGTGGCAGTTAGAATCACCTGAGATCAGTGAAAGGATCACTATTGACAAAACACCACAGAAAACAGAAAGAGAAGTGATTAGCATGTTCCAGGAGTATAGCATTCTACCGCAGAAAATTAAAAAGGAACTGCCTTTTATGAGTTACTTGGATTTGCACCCGCGTCTTTGCCATAAGATTGAGTTTGCAAAACAGAGATATCTCACTATAGCTCGTGAGTGGCTTACACATGAAACGGATAGAGAATCTACGCATAAGGGTGATACAATTTTTCATGAGAATGATTTAGTATTTTCAAATCCTTATGAAATAGGCAGAAATTTATGTGATGAGTTTGACAGAAGTGCTGATTTGATTAATGAACACACTAGCACAGCTTGGGGTAATGATTTACCTACTTCGTCCATGCAAGAGGTGACTCGAGAAATTTCTACGATGGAGGCCACTTCTGATTTTTATGACAGCGATGGTGAAACTTTGCGTGAGCATGATACAACAGCTGTTTCACGGATGCAAAGTAACCCTATTGAGTTGGCACGTGAAGAGACTCAAGAGTTGGGTACTACAGATGCAGTTGGTGTTGATAATTTATGTCATGGTGAATCTGATTTTTCGGATCAGACCTTTGAAAACCAGCTAGAGGATTCATATGTTGATATGGAATCCCAGGATCATGCGTTGGATGAGCATGCAGTTACTTGTGGAGTAGAAGCGTGTGAAGATACTGTCATACCAGCCACTTCTACCGTACCAGTTGAGCCATCCTTTGAGGTACCGAGCAGCAGTACCTTAAGTGTTGAGGTGTGCGTTGATGAAAGCACACATGATGCTGCTTATCATGAGGTGAGCGATGACGGATCAGCGTCATATCATAGTGCATATGGTGAACCGGAAATCTCGTATGGGGGTCGAAAGCTACAGAGTCCTCATCATTTGGTTGGGCAACTACATGTGGATGACACTATGATTGCTACCGCCCTTGAGCATTTTGACGTTGCTCGTCAGATGTTGACTACCTATGGTTGGAGTCCGCCTTCGACCGATGAGCACAGTGAGAGTGGTTTTTCCCTTGGAGTGATACATGCACTCCGAGAGGCGATTGGAACAATGAAACAAAACTATCTTAAACTACTAGCAGACAGGGATTTCCTTCTCGAGTGGGATTGCATTTGTTATGATGCATGGAAGGGAAAAGAGGAGCGGATCGATGAGCTCACTCATGAGCATGAGGTGACTATGGATTCATTGCAGAGCACCCAGTTGGCTCTTCGTGAGTCACAGTTACAGATTGAGAGGCTTACCGTGGCGTTGAGTTTGGCACAATCTTCACCACCTTTGGATATCGTTCAGTCTTGCATGGCAGTGGTTGGTGAGGAGTATACACCCATGGTTCATAGCCGAGAGGGAGATGTTGAGGATGTAGTTACATCCAGCACGGACACGGGAGCAGTTGATACAGATAGGATGAGTGCACTAGATGAGAGTTGCAGTGAGCCACGCATTGCACCAGGTTCTCATGAGATTAGTCCCGTGATAGGTGATGCAGGGCAGGTTATTGTTAGTTCCTGTGATATGGGTGTTGGTTCACTAGAGAGTTGTGTGACAACCCTCGATACTTGCCCATCTTCACAGCAGATATTCAGAGTCTCATCCAGTCGGGAGATTGGTACTTGTGATGATTTGTTTCCCTCTCCTGGAAGCAAATCAATCTTTTCATTTGATACAGTTGACTATGGTCGGCAGCTGGTTGAGCCTAGTCAGGAGTACAACTCAGTTTATTATTCCAGCGATTCAGAGATGGATGATTCTGATCAGGATGGAGTGATTGTGCAGTTTGTGAATAATCCATTGTATGAATTTGATGGTGGTTCGATCTATGATAACCCGCTCTTCGAGTTGGACGTTGATCGTACTCCTGATACTAGTTCCAGGTTGGGTGATGATCGTAGTGTTTGGGATTGTTCCAGTGCATCGCAATTCCAAACCAAACTCACAGAGGAGTTCAATGAGGTGTACACGGTGAGGAGTGCTTACAGTTTTGTCTTTGATCCACCTGTACATGATTCGATGCACCATACTTGTGCACAGGGTGATTCTCTCGGTACAGTCGAGGGGAGTGATTCATTACGGTGTGCAGAGTTACCATCTTCACAAGATGGGATTAGCGGATGCAGGTATTTGACTTGGCAGTTTGCGGGGTATTACTTGCAGGGACAGCAGTCAGTTTTACATCATGCCGATATGTATTTGACAGGGCTTGATACTTCTATGTCGCAGATTTTTCATACAAGTACATGGCTACAGGGCGACTATGGTATTAGTTGGCATGATGGCTTGGACAGTTATCACATCCATGAGGTTTTAGCAGAGGACAGGGAGAGATTCAGGATAGTAGATGCTTCTAGAAGTTTTTATCTCTGCATGACGGATGGATGTGGATTCATATCGTATTGGGATCCCGGTGGCGACAGCTTTGACATAGAGTATGGGGTGGGTCCCATTGAGTTACTTCACTATTCTCAGCATGGTGAAGTTGGAGGCAGTAGAGCGCAGTGGCAGCCTGAGGAGGATCGTCACGACAGACTTTTACGCTGGATTTGGGATCCAGGTGTTGATTGCGCAGTTGAGTTTTGATGATGCTACAGGAGACAGATCGTGATGTGTGGGACATTTCACAGTTTTTTCTTTGGGGCCTTCCGAGGATCGGAGTTTCTTTGCAGTAGAGATTGCTTGGGGACAAGCAATTTTAGGGAGGGCGGACTGTCATGTCCCCATTTTTGGCGAGCATCAGAGATCGTGAGTTTGGCCTATCAGGAGACCCTCGTAGGCTGACAGAGTGGTTAGAAAGTCGTTTGGGAGCTTGCGACATGATTGGCGTTTTGATCAATTGGCTTCGTTCGGACGTTTTCTGCCGACTGCTATTTTTAGCAGTTCTGGCAGGATTGGGACCCACGCTTTTTAGCGATGCGTAACGGATGTCGAATCGCCGGGGTTGATCGACCGAGTGACGATGTCCGGATGAGGAAAATATTAATATTTAATTATATTGATTAAATATTAATTATTTAATATTTATAATATAAAGTTATAATTTTTAATTATAACTTAGATTCTCATAAAGGAGCCTTCAGGAAAGGGGCCATTTCACATATTAAATTTATAATTTAATATTTGGCTGAGACTATTGCAATTAAAATTAAAAGTTGAAATATTTTAAAATGCCCTATTATTAAGGAAATCGCACTTTTGTGCAATATAGAGGTTTTGCCTTGGGAAATGAGCCATTATTATATTTTATGAATTGAAAATTTGCCAGTCTTGCCAGAGAACTGTGACCTTAGGGTTTCATCTCGAAATTCTTTGGAGAACGAGCCATCTCCATCGAAACAGTTCAGAGGGTGTGAAATAACACCTGATCTACTGCCAGTCGTGGGATTTCTTCATCCAGAAGAAATTACAGAGTTTCACAGAGGATATTTCATTCAGGGTTTACAGAGAAGTTTATTTTGTTCAGAAGACATCCATCAATTAGGGCGCACCTACACCAGAGGTCCAGACATTGCTTATAAGGGAGCCGTACCATTTGCATTAATTGCTGCTGGGGGCCGTACCATTCTGTCAGGCCGTACTAGCAGAGAAAGGAAGTGATTTCTTCACATAAGACAAACGCCTCACATATTGGTCAGGGTTTTAACCTGGAGACTGTATATTCAGCTAGGCGCATATTCTGTGTTGTTCTGGAGACTAGGAAGAGAGGCCGTACATTTTTATTAATTGCTGAGTGCTGTTACCAGCCGTACCAATTGTACCATGGCCGTACCATTTTATAAAAGGCATATATCTTCTTGTGAGTTGGTCGCTTGCATTGAGGATAGCTAATGAACTCAAGTTTGGGCGCATACTTCTTGGACATCATCAGAGATCATCATACAGAGAGAGATCATCATACAGAGGGAGAACAAGGTCTTCATCTCAGCCGTACCAGATTTCTGAGCATCTTCAGTTTGCTGTTTACCAGGTTTTTACCTTAATAAAATCTGTAATCTTCATTGCATGTTATCAGTACTATGTTGTATTGAACTTATAAGAGCAATAGATGAAACGCTTTCAAAATACCTTGTATTTGTGATGCATGTTGGTCATTTAGTATATTTTATAGAATTTATTATTCTCTCCAAGCAAAATCGCCTTCATCTTTATTTATGCAAAAACGTCAAAAACAAGCAAAAAAACCAAAACGTCAGAAAAGATTCATAAAACCGTCAGAATCAGAGACAAGGGGAAACTAGGGTTTCTACACAGGTCATGGTCATTAGGATCTGATGTCAATTAGGATGGGCATAATTATGTCAATTTAAAGGGACACGGGGATAGCCACAACTGCACATATTGCACACACTATACTATTAGGTATGTAGAGTACAATAATATACAAAGCAGCTTTAGAAAATGGAAGCTTCTTAGAGAAGAAAGGAAACATGAAGCTTCTACAAAGAGGGAATCTTTTAGGAGTAGACAGATGTACGCTATGTTTCTAAAACAAGGATACTTCTAAAGATAGATAAAGACAAAAAAATATATGCAAATCACAATAATAGATAATCATAGTGTATTCCATGCGACTAGCAAAGGACATTATGACTGTCTTATTAAGGTTTTAATTGGAAATAAATTCTCTATAATTGAAAACCATAGAAATGAAACCATTGGAATAAAGGTATGAGCTGAAAATCAAATACAATATATTTTACACACTTTACCTGCAATCCCCCCATAAATGAGAAAGAACCACGTTGACGCTTTTTTCCTTTAGAAACAATGCCTTTGGTGGCTCTTTCAGTCTTTTTCCTTGACCAAATAGATTTTATCCCACCAATGATTATAGAACCAAACCTATGAAGAAAAAAAAAGAGCAAGAGAAAATGGAATCACATGTTGAAACAATTATTTTCATGGGAGATCAATAAAACATGCTAGCAACCATCATTTGAATATCAAATCAATCTCTCATATTAGCAACAATCACTTGAATAGGAAATTGAACTTGCATGTTAGCAACAATCATTTAAGTGGAAGACAAATTTTGGTCATAAACAAGAAACAATTTGACTTTAAGAAGAATGCAAATAATTATTAATTCCTACACCCAAAAATAGTGAATTATACTTCATTTCCTTCAATCTAAAGCATTAAAGAGATCATACTTAAGGTTGATGCAGGACAATATAATAGATGCAATCAATTGATACTTTAACCATTGCTTAATTTCAAACAATAAGAGAAATATGCATCATCAATACAAAAAATGGAAGAAAAAAATAATGAAGCATACAATTTGGAGACTACTGAGATGTCATGAACTCTAATCGGTAATTGGCTAACATAAGTCCCTACAAGCTGGATAGATTTGTACAATGGACCAAAGATTGAGACTGTACTTACAAAGAAGAGTACGCCAAAAGCTAAGAATATAATTTCTAGTTAATTTCTTAAGCCACGTATACTAACATCATAAATTCATAACATGACAATACATACCTACATAAGCATATTTATGACTAACCCCTTTCATGAGATGATTATAGATTGCATCATTCTAACCTGAATAAAAACGCCTTTTCTCACTACTTGAAGGAAACAGAATGAGTTCAAGTCTAGATTTGGAGACAATCTCCACCACATGTACATGCCAAATCTTTTTGTTTCTCTCCATACTCTTCAAATAAAATATCATATGTATTTTCTCAATTAGCCCTAGGGCTCATCAAATTCTTAGCTCTTTCAGAAACATATTAATAAATATATCATCCTATGTAAAGTAGTGTCATGTCCCCTTCTCAGTGACATCTCTCGGAGTACAGGATTGGCCTATCACACGACCCTCGTAGGCCGATATACTGGATAGAGGGTCACTTCGGAGCTTGGCTCAGCTTCAGTTAGCAGAGTTTGATCAGTAGTCTTTCGTTTGGGCTCGATCGGAGACTTTTTGCAGAATTGCTATTTTTAGCAGTTCCTGGCAGGCAGCGTGGGACCCCTGCTATTTTTAGCAGTATGAGACTGGCAGCGTTCAGAATCACTTCAGTGTTCGTCAGCTTCAGACGGAACAGTCATCGGATGAGTAACGAGAGAAATATTAATATTTAATTGCATTAATTAAATATTAATTATTTAAGGATTATAATATAAAGTTATAATGTTAAATTATAACTTAAGTGATTCTTTTTGAGGGGTGCGCCATCATCAGGAAGGGGGCCAAATTTGTGATTATATTTTATTATAAAATTTGGCTGAGGACTATGGAAAGTAATAAAATAATAAAAGTGCGAATTTTTAATGAAAACCCTATCTTTAAGGAAATCGCACTTTTGAGGGTTATTATGCAATTGCATTGGGAATTGAGCCATTATGTGATTATTGATATTGAAACTGGTCAAGTTTTTGTCTGAGCACAGAACCTTAGGGTTTGAAACTCGAATTCCTTGGGGAACGAGCCATCTCCATTGGAAGCAATTCAGAGGGTGTGAAATACCACTTGATTTATTGCAGCAGAGGTTTCTTCATACAGGAGGAATCACAGAGCTTCAGAGGTTATTCATTTTGCAGAGCTTCAGCATATCCAATCATTCATAATATCTTCTATTCATCAAGGCGCATATTTCTTGTTATTCTGGAGACTGGAACATTGAATTTTGAGGAGGCCGTACATCATTTAATGCTGTTTCTGACAAGCCATACCTGCTGTCAGGCCGTACCTGTTCAAGAGACGTGTTTCTTCTTCCTTTGAGAAACGCCTTCTAGATCTACTTCAATCCTTCATCACTGGAGGCGCCAACCATCTGGGAGTCAATTGGAATCAACATTCTGAGGGAGAAGGGCATTTATTATCTCAGCCGTACAGATCTGTACCTTCAGCTGTGGCAGAAATACCAGGTTTTTACAATAAAGATCATTCTTTTATATTGCATGTCTGTAGAACAATTTTTGTAATCACTCCAGAAGGACAAATAATAGACTGGTATTCTTATTGGCATCAGATATTCTTGTTATCAGAAGTAGAAGTATTTTATTTAAATTTATTTCTTATTTCCAAGCAAAATCGTACCATTTCATTTATTGCTCAAAAACTCAAAAATTGCAAAAAAACCAAAAACGTTAGAAAAACCTAAAAACTCAATCAGAATCAGTATCAGGGGAAACTAGGGTTTCTACAAGTAGTTCCTACAAACATGATAAGGCCATACATGAGACTTAAAATATCTTTCCTGGTCTATGTCTTGAGACTTTCCTCCATTGACTTGAAAGTATTATATTATTAATTGGTCTCTTTGCAAAGTGAAGGCTTAGCCTGGGCTTTTAATAATTGACAAAGTGAAGCAGTTCCTAACTTTTATTGTAACCTGTTGAAAGTAAAAAATATTAAAAGGTAGGTTGAATAGGTCATAATTCTTAGGATCATAGGTATACCCCTTGGATATTCTAATTTATAATTATCCATACAATATGGGTGTGGACGGAAGCATTGACGCTATTCTTTAACATGCTTTAAATTGCAAAAAGTGAACATACTGGTCTTTTACAGGCATTATAAGAGTAAAGATTAAGCAATCTGATTGCCAATTTCATGCTTCAATTATCAGTTTTTAAGTTGTAACAATGTGTGTTTGAGGATGTGTTGCTTTCTTTCTTATAAGTTGTGACTTTTGGTCCTGCACCTCAAAGGAGCCATCTTTGGCCTGCATTGTTACAGTTTGTTATATCATGTTAAAAACAACAAAACCGTATCTTGCAATGACAGAAACATCATTGCATTGTGATGTTTGTAATTCAAATATTTATTAGAGATCTTTATTTTCTCTTAGGGTATTCCTAAGCCATAACAGAGAAGTTGCTTTTGTGTCGACAATATTCTTCAATCCTAAAGCATTATCTCATGCCAACCAAAAACATCTTCCTTACATAACTAGAATTTTTTTCATTTCCATTTTCATCAAGCAAGTAAAGAGGTTTTTTAAAAACAAGCCAAATCTAATTATAACAATTTAGAGACTTCAAACTTCCACAATTCATAATATTTTTCAGATACTATCTCTTTTTAAAAATGCAATTTCTTTTATGTAAATAATATGGGAATCAGAAAAGCTATAATCATTCAGCTTGAGGACAAAGAGAGACATTGATAACTAACAGTAAATGACAAAAAGGAGACTAAAAATTACTTGTAATGAACTACAACTAAAATAGATGGTTGAATGGCTAGAATTTACCTATTCTTAAATATCAACAGTATTTTATCAGAACCATATAGAAGATATTGACCCAACTGTATCTTCATTTTTTTGTCAGTATTGCATTATATAAATCACTGTTAAAATAAATTTTGACCCTGAAATCAAATTATAGAATTTGAAACAACCACCAAACCGGGGTTTGATAACCAAAATCTTCAATGCTACCAACCTTTCTTCCAAATCCCACATTTCTGGGAAAGCATGCTGCATCTGTTTGACAAGCAGACCCCATGTTAAATATCATTTAAAAACTGTAGTAGTATGTCATTTAACACATATAATACATGCAAATTGATCGTAAAAGTTAATAAATCCTCTAACTTAACTAGAGTGTCAGTCTAAACAATCTTATTACTCTATTAAAGGCATCAATGTAACTATTTTAACAATTTATGTTGAATTTGGTATTGTTGGCTATGCATTTTTAGAACTCTACATTTCTATGATTTTTGCAACACATGCAACTCAAACATGCACAACAAAAGGAAATCATGGATCGTCCACACTATAAGATGATTTAAGACAATGCAATTTGAAAATATACATCTAAGTTCTCAGATTCCAATTAAATTAATGCTTACTCTATGATCAATGATCAATTTCTATTGAATACCTATAATACCCACTCCTTGCACCTGTTTTAGATTAAACTGGACATCTCCCACAAAGCAATAGTCTTTGTCACCTCCTAATCTTTCAGAAGCTGTACTTAACTGTTGGGAAGGTGTTGTACACCTTGCATATTAAAATAATGGAATAACATAATAACAGAAAATACAATTACTTGTAGCAATGTTTCAAGAAGATATATCTTTGTATTCATTCATTTAGAAGATGTTCAATAGTTACAGGATACATGCATGCGGTCCCTAACTATGAGTACAATAAAGAAATATATAGCAAGCCAACGTTGGTTGAGAATGCCAACCATTGGTAACTACTAATTAACAACCAATTGTCAAGGATTAATTACAAAATAACTTATTTATTTATTTATTGACAACTAAACCCAACATTAAGGGACCAAAATTTGAATATAAAATGGTGGGAAACTTTCAAAAGAACTTTCAACACAAGTGAGCTTACGGTAGACCTCCAACCTCTATATAAGGTGGGGAATTTCATCAATTTGGATCATATTTGGTCCTTTGGACATCATATCAACAAACCCTAAATTGCAAAGTCGCGCACTTGTGTTCACTAGTTGAATTTGAGGACAAAATCCCTTAGGTTTTGGAGATCAATGGATAAAACCCTATTGATTTCTTGGAATTCAAAAGATGAAACTTCTTTGGATTTCTAAGGGCAACTTCAAATGGAGGTTGCATCTACACTTCAAGCTTAGTGGACTGTAATGTTTGGGCATTTTAGCATTCCAAATATATTTGTGATCATCGTAATGTTTGTTGTCATTAAATGAACAATTTGAATGAAAAACTCTAATCCAAATAGTTTATATGAACAAATCTTTATGAATATGTGATGTGTTTCTTTCAGATTTAATCATTTTGGTTGAACTCAACACAATATTTCAGATCTGAGTGTTTCTACATTAATATTCAGCTAAGCATCATTATAATTCTCGTGGCTCAAGTCATGTATGCTACAACTATATTGGAAAGATTTCGCATGGAAAATTGCAATCCTTCTATTGCACCAATGGAGGCCGCTCTCAAATTGCAAGCCTATGATATGATTAATTAGTTGATGAATCACTCTATTAGTGTAAGGACCCTTGCCTAATCTGTCCTTTACTTTCTGTTTTGCTGATTGGAAATTTCGTCAAACACTTCCCTTGCAAACTTTTCCAGCTGATGTTGATATTTCTTTTTGGTGTTTTTGGTGTTTAGTATTTGCATTGCATATTGAACTTCATGGTATTGCTGCCACTTGAAGGCATTGCCATTGGCATAAATTATATAAATTGGAAGTGATTAGAATTGGTGTGTCAAAGCCTTGTAATCAATTCCATTGCAGTCATTTCATCAATTAGAATGCATGTCAAGTGTTTGACCAAATGCCCATTGGCTGTAGATGCACATTAGTCATCATATTGTATTGAAAACAGAAATACTTGCATTTGCATTCATTTCAGCCTTTAGTAAATTTCAGTTAAGAGTCTTGCATGTTCATAATATCATTCTATGCATCAAAACACAAAAAGAAACATCAAACAACAATACGAGGAGTTTGCAAGGAAAGTGTTAAAAAAATTCCCGTGCATCAAAATCAGACAATTTAGATCAGATTTGGCAAGGCTCTTTATAGCTGTCCGAGTGCCTTCTCGAGGCACAAAACATGAAATACACTATGTCTTACTGCTCTCTGGCCACTCTAACTCATAGGTTACCTCCCCAACACACCTAATGATCCTGTAGGGTCCATAAAATCGAGACTTGACCGCACTGTTCTTCTTCAAAGATGACTACCTGTAAAGCTGCAACCGAAGGTAGACCAAGTCTTCAATCTCAAATTCGTACTCAACCCCATGCCTAGCAACATATGTCCCATGCTGATACTGTGCCACCTGCAAATTATCCTGGAGTGCCTGCAAGATGTCCTGGTTCCCCTGAATCCGATACTTAGCCTTAGGAGCTCTACACTCCCGAAAAGCCAAGTCAGTAACTATCCATCTGAATAGCTCCTGCCAAAAGGTACTCAGGAACCTACTGTCTCTGTCATCGACTAAGAACCTAGGCAGCCCATGCATCCTAATGATCTCTTTGAAAAACAACTTTGCCACCCAAGAACTGCGATGATGAACCTCGGGCATCCATCTATCCGTAAGCAATCTCCATCTAGATCCCATGAACAAACTGGAAGTCCTCCAAACTCAACACCGACTTCTGTCGTGCCACTCTGATAACCCCTAGAGTCCAATTGAACCAAATCTCAAACACCTGCTTCTGTAAGAAACTAACTAGAGAGAACAAAGTGAGAGACTTGCCAAACTTGGACTCATCACCTGAAATCGGAAGTATATCATACCAGAATGAATCCGAACACCTCTTATTCAACCCATCTCTCTGTGTCCTCAAGGGCATAATCAAATCCTATGTATGTGGGCTGAAAGAAAACTGATGAGCACATCTCATTATGTAATCGAGGTGAAACTCTCCTGCCTGTGCCAATGGAATGCCAAAGTAGTCATGTGTATTCCATCCTATACTGCCATCATCAGAAGAAGACTCACAACTCACAACAGGATGAGTTGGCCTTGCAGCTACGTCATCATTACCACTTGCAACTTTGTAAGGTTGGAAAGTCATCTTTTTAGGCAATGTATAAGGCTATGAGACCTTTGGTGAGTTCTTTAGTTAAGCCAAAACTTTTGCAACATTAGGATGAAGAAATAAGACTTGCAGTTGTCACTTGTATGATTGAAGTTATAAGGATTACAACTCCTATAGCACCATAGGGTAATGATACTATGAATGTAATACTTCAGGTGATGGTGGATAGATTTCAAGGGTTACATGATGCTAAAATTCCTACCTTTGGTCAAAGAGTGGAAATCTTGGAGATTATGGCCAAGTTTAGGGTATGTTACCTCTTGTTCGATTTTGGGTGCAACAACTTAATTATCTAGATGTTTGACTACTTCATTTCTGGAATCAGGAAACGTCATTTAGATAGTGTGAAGACAAGTATGTTCAATATCTTGTCCTTGATCCTTGATGAAGATGAGGATGTTTGCAAACAGCTACAATCAGATTTTTTAGTCATTTTCAGAAGAGAGCAGCATGTTTCGTCCACAGCATATGATCTCACAAAAAAATTGGTTTAGTAGAAAATTGAGAAGTTCAGGGGACAATTGAATGCACAAGAGTTAATCTCATTTGGCCTACCAATTCCATCTTCTCTACTTGAAGAAAACAGATCATCATCCAGTGGAGCAGTTGAGTTGAATGATGAGATCATAGAACAACCTAAGCCCTCTTGTGTTGAGACACTTAATAAGGGCATTGATGATGTTTCTATAGGTGGAATTAGTGTTGACCTAATTCCAGATCAGGATATGTGCATGAATGACATCACCAAAGAAAACAGTTGTGTAACTCAAACACTTCCAGAACAATCCGATGCTTCATCTGATAAAGAAAAGGTTGTTCGTAAACCTAAAGGTCCGCACAACTTGGAGAACTAGTTAAAAGTGAATGAGGATGAGATTGTGGCTGCATTGTTCATCATGATAAGATGCACAAACTGATTGAGAATCATATTTGGATGGTTCAATTGGAGAGAAGACAAAAGGGAGTTGAAGCAGAGTCTTCTTAGGACAATCTACATGCAATCAAAGAAGGTATGGGAACAATGAAGTCAAACTATTTGCACCTTCTTTCAAATCGAGATCATCTTCTCAACCTCGTTAAGGTCTATTCAAATGTTTTGAGAAGGAAAGAACATGAAGTAGATAAGCTTTCTCATGAGCTTATGGTTTCCAGTGATTCCTTGAGGATGACTCAGATAGCTCTTCAGGAATCAGAGGTCCATGTTGATGAGCTCTGCTTAGAGTTGAGTTTGGCTATGATACCACTGTAAGGACCCTTGCCTAATCTGTCCTTTATTTTCTATTTTGCTGTTCAGAAATTTCGTCAAACACTTCCCTTGCAAACTCTTCCAGCTGATGTTGATGTTTCTTTTTGGTGTTTTTGGTGTATAAGATGATTTCATGTGCATGAAGATTCTATTTGAAATTAACTAATAACTGAAATGAATAAGACAAATGCAAATGCAAGTATTTTTGATTTTTCCAATAGTATTCATGACAATATACTCATGCAAACATGCTGCTACAGCAACTGGACATTTTTACAAACACTTGACTTGCCAACTTCAAACTTCATTGATTTTGCCAAACTAATTACAATATTTTGGTCAAGTATCATGAGATGCTGATCGCCCTCTACAATGCAATTGAACTAAGCAACACTTCAATAGCAAATGCAAAACTAAAATGATGGCAGTGATTGATATCTCTATTATGATTATGCAAAATACAAAGATATCACTGAATGACAGTGATTATATTCTGCTATAGACCAGCAACTGAAAATGCAATAACAATACAAATAATGGAATGAACCTGGAGAACCGTCCCTCTCAATATCAAACTGTGTTTGAAACTTGTTGGCAGCGATTATATTGTTGTTGTAGTGCTAATTTTCCCAGCCAATATCAACTATGGGTGATGCCTCCAAATTCTAAATCGAATCCTCTTCTGTAGCAATCGAACATAGTTCAAGCTACTCCAAAACTGATTATAATGCAATGAAGAGCTGCACCAACTTGAGGAATGACTTCCAGCAATATAGATCGATCAAAAACAATGAAAATCGAATCCCTTAAAGAAAAAAATGTTGCGCCTAAACTCTTCTCTATAACCCGTCACTTCCCAGCATAGAGATCAATGCACTTCCAATTGCAAACCAATGATGTCTCTCAACAAACGAATTGTTCTGGATGTTAAATATTGCTACGCCAACCTGCTTTGACTCTTCACGTCCCTTCTCTCAAAGAGCCTGACTTTACTTAGATCGTCACTTCGCCCAATATAAAATCGACCCAAATATAATTTGGAGATAGCTGCGATATTTCCTTGTCTCTCTTTGTCTTTTGAAATTGCCGTCCCACTCACCTATCTTCCATGTCAGCTTCAAAATGCTTGAATTTGACTTTTTCTTCTGTATTTGTCCTTTCTCTAAATTCACCTATTTTCCTCAAAGATGTATTCAATCCTGGAGTATACAAGCAAGAAGCACCCGATATCTTGCCCAGTATTATTTTTTCCTTATCTACAAACATCCAAAGCCTATGATTTGTCTTTAGTTGCCACGTCTCCAAAGAATTCACCTTTCCAGAATAATTTGATAGTCCTCAAAGACAAGTATTCGATTCTTTGCCAAATGACAATACTTTCTTTTTGTCTTAAGCTGCATTAGAAGTAATTTGCCCAATTTGTAGCTTTGTCTGAATCTGAAATGAATAAATATAATGCCCAGACCTGAATTCGATTCCTTGAAGATTTAATGACTCAATGAAACAGAAATACCAAAAGCTTCCTCCAATAGAAATCGAATTTTCTTGTGCTTTTCCAAATTTGGTCCCCGACCATTAAATTTGGAATGAACAAACCAACAGTAATAATCCTCTTCAGATGAAATGATGATTGCAACAATACCTCAGCTGCTACAATTATGCAAACCTTGTGTAAATGCAATAATAATCCAGTTATTGCATTTAATTAGACTTCATATCAGAAGTGCAATAATACATATACTATTGCACCAACTCAGATTCCTGCAATGAAGCACCTGTAGAAACCCTGGATGGATTCCTCCACTATTTCCAGCTAGGGTTGATCTCTGACAATTGAACCTAGTATCCTAGAGTTTTCAAACCCTTAGACAAGCAAAGCATTCAAGCTTCTACCAATTTGGTATGAATAGAATAAACCAAGACATAAGCATGCTCAAATGCCAAGCCAAGAACTCCTTATAAAGATTTCTCAATGCCTTCCAAGAAGCTTCTAGAAATATTATTATTTTATTCCCTAAGTGACTTTTGTAATTAATTATTTTATTTTAAGTCACTTTATTAAATTAATTAAATATAAAGTTATCTTTTGATTTTAATTTATTGAAATAATTTTATAAATAATTAATTTAATAATTACTCCCTTATTTCTCATGTTTAGCCTTCGGGAATAAATAAAGGCTAAACGATCCTCAAGGTGGCTATCGAAAAGGGGACATTACAATTAGTTGGTGGGCAACTTGATATATCTTACATCCACACAACCAGATCTTTGGTTTGTTGTAGTTATCTCTCATATTTTGGCACAACCAAAGCTTGTTCATTGGAAGGCAGCAATATGTATGTTGAGATATGTCAAAGGCAATCTTAACTTTGGCATTCTCTATCAAAGCACAATGGCTTTCAAATTGATAGACTATATGGACATTGATTGGGCTAGATACATTGATGCTAAAGATCGCATATTCTCCTTGGGTACAAGTGTCGTTTCCTAGCATAGTAAGCTTCGACACTTTATCCTTCACTAAGTAGCATAGAAAGTAGTTGTCAATGCTAGTTGTGAGGCCTTATGGCTACATCGAGTTGTATGTGATCTCCAACTTCCTCAAACTATATCAACTCCACTTGACACCTACTGCACATCTCAAGAGCAGTCTGTTAATCTAATTACTAAACCTTTTGGTTTTCTTCTATTTGTTAGATATCAAGATAAAACTTGGGGTTACTTAGTCATTGGGGGGGTATCGGATATAATGTTTACATATAGGAATTAAAAAAAATTAATGACATACTAATAAATCTTAATTATGTCTAATTAAGCACTTTCTACAAAGTTACAACCACCAATGTAACTTTCCCATACTATAAAAAATAGACATGCACATATACTCATATGTCTCGTAGAGCATTCTCTTATTCCTTGCACCTTGGTCCTTCATTCTTCCAACATAGCTTGTGAGGCAATATGGCTCAACAAATATTCAAAATTTGCAGGACCAATAGGATGGACCTATACAACTTCCATATGGTAATCAAAATTACCATATAGATGAGAGGGAATTAAGAATAATCATTAAGAAGTTGTATATAAACAAATGATATGATATGATATTTACATGTGAAAACCTCAAATCTTAATGGTGAGATCTTAAGATGGTCTATGGCAGCATAAAGAATGAGGTAGGATAGATCTTTTCCATAGCATTGGCAAAGGAGAAATTCCACAAATTTAGAGATAAACTTGGAGTGTCATTATGGATGAAAAGTGTTGAAATATACTAATTTTGCACTTGTGCATCCATGTCACTTCATGAATCATCATAATAGTCAAAATCAGTGAGGGTGAGTTAATTTAGGTATGGCATACCACATTGTAATGTCCCCTTCTTGATGGCTACAGGATATTATTTTAGCCTTTATTATCCCCGAAGGCTAAATTGGAGAAATAAGGGAATAATTTATTAAATTAATTATTTATTAAGTTATCTCAAAAAAAAATATCATAAGATGACTTTATATTTTAATTAATTTAATAAAAGTGACTAAAATAAAATGAAATATTAAAAAGTCACTTAAATAATAAAATAATAAAATATTCTGGAAGCTTCTTGGAGGTGATTGTAATTTCTTTAAAATGAGCTTTTGGAGAGCATTTAAGACATCTTGAGTTGCATATTCATCTACTTGTGTTGAAGAGTTTGAATGCTTGAAGACTTCCCTGAGGGTTTGAATACTCTAAGGTGCCGGTTTCGATTGTGAAATATCAATCCTAGCTGGAAGGGAGTGAGAGATATTGCAGTCTTTCACATTGGGGCAAAATTTTGTGGCCATTGGCCAAATTTTGGACTTTTGGGAAAAATCGATTTTGAAGGCAATTGGAGATTGGTGATAAGCATTTTTTCAAGACCAAGTCAAGGACGATTTTGTGAAAAGATGAAGGCATTGGCAGCTGATGTTTTTGAAGAATAAAATCAGACTTAGTTTATGCTAGGCGCACCTATTGAGAGGGGCGATTTTGTGTTTGGAGTCAAAGAAAAATTCCAAGAAAATTAAAGCAAGGTCGATTGGTACCAAGAAAGAAGGGCATGGCACTTAAGAGGCTAAAGACGTCTTCCTTTCAAAGAATCGAACTCATCTATGGTGGCTGCTACTTTGTCCAGGTTCCACTAATTTTATCATTTCTTCCATATTAGCTTGGCACTCTCATGTAGAAGTCGATTGTTATAGGAAGCAATCTCATGGCATTGTAATTCAAACGATTTTGAGGCAAATAGGAAAATATTGTCTTGCTGTTGCATTCACAGCAAGTCTGCATTTTCAGTCTTAGTAGATAGTAAGACATTTATGTAAGCAATTGTAATCAGCTATGTAAGCTCTCATAATATTGCAAATAGATGTTTGGAGAGATAAGGAGATTTTCTTGCAAAGTGTTCGTCCAAATGACTCGTTTATGTAATTGCATTTCATTTATCTAGGATGCATGCCAAGTGTTTGTTAAAATGTCTCTTGGCTGTAGGTAGATATTTTATATCAGATATTCATGTTTATGCATTTGAAAATACAAAAACAGATTGCATATCATATTAGATACTTGTTTAGCATCTTTACATTCCTCTTTAAGTTTCCAAAACATAATTGGCATCAAACAATCCAAAACAAAGCAAATTGAAACACATTACCAGCAAGTTGAAGGTTGCAAGGAAAGTGTTTGACAAAATTACCAGGGCAGAGAATCAAACTTAAACTTCAAATTTTTCAAGGCACCTTATAGTGGTATTAGAGCAAGTTTTCCTACCAGCCTATTGGGTGATGAGCAAAGTGTTTTCAAACAGTCCAGATTGCAGTCCATTTGATATTGCTTACAATAGATTGAAGAATGGTTTGAGTCCATTTGAACTTATGGAAGTGAAATATGCCAACCAGTTTTTTTCGATAAATTAACACACATAACCAGCACATAATTAACTCGGTTAGCGTTAGCTCCAAATAGAAAACTGAACTTGAAATGAACTCACACCAAGAATGCACACTCAATCCCAAGGAAGGATAGGTGTTGTCATATGGCGGAAAAATTAAAGAACAATACTTGAAATGAAACAAACTCAACATCAAGAATGTGCACTCAAGATCCCACTGAGGGCGAGGTGCTAACATATGACGGAGTTATTAATTGAAAATTGAAATAAATAGGCGGTGAACCAGCCATGAGAATTTCCACGCTACCACTTGAACAGTGGGGGGAAAAACATTACAATACAAAACTAATTCATCCGCTGCGGCGGGCATCCACTTATGAGTGGGAATTCGCCACTTTACAGTGGGTGACTAAAGAGAGATTAATTGTTTTTTCTCCACACTGGCGGTAAACCATCCAGGGGTTACAAATGTATGAAATTATAACAAGTAATTGCAGCAAATAAAATAAATAGCTGTTAGTACTACTAATCAGCTTTACAATGAATTAAATAGCTGCAAATAAGAAAGATATGCTTCCAAATCCATCAAAGGTTAGAGTAACACTTCCTCTAACTCTTACAATACAATAATGATATAAAAATGTAGCTCAAACTAGCATTATATCAAAAACTAACAAGTCTGATATAAAAATCTGCAATCTGGAAATGTCTGTCAGCAAACAGCAAACTCATAAAAATGTTCACAACTCCTTCTAAATACCTCTGAATAAGCTGAAATGTTTTGCAAAGACCTTCTAGGAGGATGGCACCCAAACTCAAACTACAAAACTGCATCAAAAACTCAAGATATTATTCTTGCACGAATCCCAAAGCACTCATGAGATGGTACGGCCCTGTAGAGGGGCGATTTCTCTTGGAAAAATCAGAAACTTGGAATTAAAATCTGAAAACCTCCAAATATGGTCGCCATTATCATAGAAATGCAATGATCAAATACCCATAACCAAAATAAATTCATACCAAAAGCTGTAAATGAAAACCACCTTCAGCTGTGTATACACCAGCAACATAAAAACTGAAGTTCTCACCAAAATTCACCAATTTTGAAGCACAATCTGCTAGTCTAATTGAGAAGCAGCAATAATACCAACTAGGTGTTATCTTTCAAACACGAAATTGGATTGGAACTAGGAGGTAAGCATCCCTCGAAGTAAAAAACAAGTTGTCATTCCGACAGCATAACATTAGCATAAACATTGGATAATCAGCTCTTCAAACAGCAGCAATATATAAGCTTTAGTTGGCAAATGAAGCAACAAGAACTCTTCAAATTCCAAGAAGTTGAATCACTTCAACTTCCAAAAGGGACGCCACCTTTTTGCCTTTTACTTTTTGAAATAATAAAATATCATTCAACTTCCCTTTAGGCATCCATTTCATATTGCAACAATAAAGCATTTATTAAATAATTAAATGCTCACTTGACCCCTTTATGTCCCCTTCTTTAAAACAACTTGAAGTCATCAAGCCTAGGCATGGGGTACAACTTCAACACATGAAAATTGACTAAGTCACTTCAGTCCAAGGAGAAAACCAAACCCAAAAAGCGGGCCGATGGATAACAAGATGACTTGAGTTGGCTGATGATGCCACTGCCAAAATTAGACTTACTAAAAATAGCCACTGCCAAAAATAGTAAGTTTACCTCAAAACCAACAGAAAGCAGAACTTTGGAAGCAAGACTTAATGAAAGTGACAACTGAACCACTGCCAAAATTAGTATTTACTAAAAATAGTAAATACCTAGAAATGCCACAAACCTCCAAGCAAGGAAACCCTAATTTCACTTTTGATCAACCTACAGATTTCCGGAAATAGGCTATCAGTCAAAGAAGAGCGTATGGCCAAAATGGGGACATTACAGGAAGAAAGTAGCACTCAGCACAAGCTTAGTGACCTTGCAAGAGGACAGCATGAATTAATGGAAGAAATGGCTAGAAGCAGGGAAGAAAGAGCTTGAGGAAGGGAAAAACTATCTTTAATTCTTAGACAGCTTGTGAACAATGGAAACAATGGAAATAATGGAAACCAGAACAGGGTTAATGGGTAGAACGGACATAATGGAGGACAAGACAATAATGACAGAGCTCAAAGCAATGTTAGAGCAGCAAGTAGGACAACTCCAAGGCCTCTTATGCCTTCATTCCTAAGAGAACAAGGTGCTGCAAATCAGGAGCAGCAAGTAAGAGAGGAAGGTTATGGAGATTTCTTAAGAGAATACAACTCTTTAGGGGATGATTTTAAGGCTGCCATGACATTAGTAGACTTATGTGGTCTCAAGTTGAGGAATAGACCGAAAAACAATCATCGGGGAACACAAAACCATGACTTACAGCGAAAGGTGGGAAAACTTACCATTCCCTCTTTTGATGGATCTAGCAAGTGCGCGGCTAGGGCTTGGGTCCAAAAGCTTGACACATATTTGCACCTCAATCCGATGTTAGAAGCTGAAGCTATCAAGTATGCTACACTACATCTTGAAGGTGAAGCACATGAATGGTGGTACCATGGGCTTTTCACTTTGGGACATGCCGATAGTACATCTTACTTGGAGTTCACACAAAAGTTGATAGATAGATTTGATCAGAAGGATCCTAAACTCCACTTTAGAGAGTTAGCATAGTTGAAGCAGAAAGGTCCAGTTGATGCCTACATTTCAGAATTTCAGAGATTGGCAGTCATGGTGACAGACATATCGGAGCAGCACTTGGTTATGCTCTTCATTGAGGGTCTATCTGAGCCACTACGTGGTTGGATTAAGGCTTTCAAACCTGACTCCCTATAGGATGCAATCACTAGAGCCCATGATATGGAGTTTTCCACACTTGAGAACAAAACTACTTCCAAACCTTTTACCCCACAGAAGAACAAGGATAAGAAGTCATCTCAGAAAAAAGGAAATAAGAAGATGGATCCTGAGGAGGCATACAAACAAGAATGTAGAATCAAGGGGATTTGCTAGCACTGCAAGGAATGTTGGGAACCAGGGCTCTGCTGCCTAGGCAAAGGCAGGGCGCACCTTATTGAGATCGTATTAGAGGATGAGAACAGTGATGATGACCCTTCTCAAGAGAATGATGACAGCAGTTCAGATGAGGAGTAGCTTCAAGGAGAGGGTAAGAGCAGTGTCATTGCTACCATATCCAGTATCCCACGATTTAACTACTTTAGAGTTAGGGGAGTTTCATAGGGCTAGCGCATTGCAATGTTAATTGACAGTGGGGCTACCCACAACTTTATTGATGCTGCACTTGTAGCCAAGCAGAAGTTACCAACAGAAGATTTTGAAGGATTCAATGTGATGGTTAGAGATGGTCACAAAATATTATGCAACAAGAAAGTTCCACAATTGCCCATCACTATGGGGAATTACACAGTTACGGATGATTTCTTTGTTGTGGATTTGGGAGATACTCATGCCATAGTTGTAGTCCAGTGGTTACATTCGCTGGGGAAGTATTCACAAAATTTCCAGACCATGGAATTGAAGTTCAGAACTGTAGATGGTCAGCGGGTGGTGCTTAGAGGCATGTCTACTGGAGCAGCCAAGGTTATTTCTGCTAGACGAATGGAGAGTATCATTCGTCATGATGATATAGATTGGCAACAGAGTGTGTGATCACCATTAAGGAGGATTCTAATTCAGGGCAGCCATATCATGTGGACATTCAGGAGCTCATAGGGAAGCATGATAAGGTTTTTGGGGAGATACCACTAGAAAGACCACCAAACAGGGGTTTTGAGCACACTATTGAGTTGGAGGGAGCGAAATCTGTCATCACTACCCCCTATTGACACCCCAAATAGTTTAAGGATGAGATTGAGAAAGCAATCAAGGAATTGCATCAGATGTAGCATATCAAGCCAAGCTCAAGTCCTTTCGCTTCTTCAGTGGTGCTAGTGAAAAAGAAAGATGGAACAATGCGGATGTGTATTGACTACAAAGCTCTCAACAAGAAAACCATCAAAAACAGATATCCAATACCCAAGATCGATGAGCTCTTGGATGAGTTACATGGTGCAGTTTATTTCTCCAAGATAGATCTTCATTCGAGGTACCACCAGATTAGAGTTCGAGAGCAAGATATTCATAAGACCGCATTCAGCTGTCACTATGGCCATTATGAATTTTTGGTGATGCCCTTTGGATTAACAAACGCACCTGACACATTCCAGTCATGTACGAATCATATCTTCAACAAGCAGTTGTGTAAGTTTCTTCTAGTGTTCTTTGATGACTTGCTTATCAATAGTAAAACATGGGAGGACCATCTAAGACATTTGGATGAGATTTTTACTATCATGGAGGAGGAATGTTTATATGCTAAGTCCTCCAAATGTGAACTCGGCCTTAAGGAGATATTGTATCTGGGATGTGATTAGTGCTGATGGGGTGAAGGTCCACCAAGAAAAAATTCAGGCCATACTTGACTAGCCACCACCTAGGACTCTCACGGAGTTACGAGGGTTCTTTGGATTGTGCAGTTATTATAGGCGGCTTGTGAAGGGATTCTCTAAATTGGGGGCACCATTGACAGACTTGACTAAGAAGGGTGCATTCAGTTGGTCAGAGGAGGCTCAGCAAGATTTTGATAAGCTCAAGGATGTGATGAGCAGTTGTCTTGTTTTGGCACTTCCAGACTTCACTTCACACAACCGTTTGTTCTTGAGTGCGATGCCTCGGGTGAAGGCATTGGGGCAGTATTGATGAAAAACCGACATCCCATAGCTTTTGAGAGTCGGAAACTTAGAGGACCAGAGAGGCTATACTCCATTTATGATAAATAGATGCTCGCCATCATGCATGCTTTCACGAAGTTCAAACAATATCTAGTTGGAGCCAAGTTTGTGGTGAGGACCGACCACAATAGCCTCAGATATTTCTTGGAGTAGAGGGATTTGAATGAGAGACAGCAAAAGTGGGTCAGCAAAGTATAGGCTTATGATTTTGATATGGAGTACATGAAGGGGAAGAAGAATGTTGTTGTGGATGCCCTTTCCAAAAGACATTCAACTTGCTCACTTTCTGAGATTTCCACAGATTGGAAATCCCTCTTGTTGGTCGAGTATTCTAAGAATAAGTTTGCTTGTGAGTTGATGGATGGATTGATTTAGGATGATAGGTATCGGGTAGTGGATGATGTGATTTTCTATAAGGACATAATCTACCTAGTAACAGAGTCCTAGCTGAAGGAGAAGATATTGCAGGCTTCTCATGACACCCCCTGGGCAAGCCACCAGGGCTATTTCAAGACTTACAGATAGATTAGAAAAAGGTTCTCTTGGAAGGGCCTCAAGGATGACGTCTTGAGACATGTCAGGGAGTGTGTGACTTGAAGCAGAACAAGTTAGAGCATACCCATCCAACTGGATTACTCCAGTCATTACCCATTCTAGAGCAGAAATGGGAGAGCATATCTATGGACTTCATCACGGGTTTACCTGTTGTGACCTTTTTCACACATCGCCCCATTGCAAATGGGGACCCCCTAATTTTTGCTTCGTTTCGAACTTTTGGATTGATTTTAGTTAGTTTTCCTGTTGTCTCTCTCTCTCTTTCTGTCCCTTTTCTGCTGTTTGCCTTTCCGGGATGTGCCTGTCTTTGAGCTTGAATTGAAATTTTGGCCAAGTCTGAGAATTAGGGTTTGTATTTCTCTGGTCAATCTGAAGTCAAATGAAATGAATAAATTGAAATCTGAGACTAACGTTGATGTCAGTGTGCTTCCAGCAAGTCCCCAGCTAAGTTTCATCAGATTCTGACGACTTACTATTTTAGTAAGTATGCAATTCAGGGCATTTTCTCGGCACTTTTGAAATTTCGACAATTACACTGCATTTAGAACATGTCAGGTTGCTCACTTGCAAATTTTGAGCTGAAACAGACAACTTACTATTTTTAGCAGTTCAGCTTTCAGAGCAGATTTCAGGGTTTATATGCAGAGTTTTTCAGCGCATGTTGGGTGATTCTTTCTGGGTTTTCTGAAACCTTCGCAACGATATAGCATGCAAAACGAGACGTTGACTTTCAGTACTCAGCCTTCAAAGGCTATTTTTAGGGTTTGCATGTTGAGATTTTCTTTGCATGTCTGGTGATTCTTTGTGGGTTTTTCGAGGGCTACGCAGTGGTATGACATGCAAAGCGAGATGATCAGTTTTCAACGACTTACTATTTTTAGCAGGTCCATTCCGACAGCTGCCCAGTGCATCAAAATCACAAACGGGGCGAAGTGCAACAAAAACGAGGTCAAACAGAGGTCATTTGATATACATGCAAGACAGATTAGGGTTTCCAGCTTCGGGACCCAAAAAGAGGGGTAAAATGTTAGAATTTTCGAAAACCGGTGTATCCCACTGCGATCAACATCTTTCAAGCTATCCACTGGTAAAATTTGAAGGCAATTGGAGCACTTACTATTTATAGTAAGGCGTTCCAGAAACTGGCTAAAAATAGTAAATCAGCGTTAGGCACCAGTGTGAATAGGCAAATCATCTGATGAGGAGCACCTCATTCGAATTTCAAGTCAAATGGAATTGTGGAGGTCTTCGAAAAGAGCAGTTACTATAAATAGTAAACCACCTTTAGAAATGTGCTATTTTAAGTAGGTCAGCTCAGGATGGCAGTATGAACAGGTTGACAAGGTCATGAAGGTCCTGTGCTTAAATTTTCAAATCGATCCGAGCTTCAGAAGTGTGAAAATTGAAGGACTTACTATAAATAGCAGGACATGGAGAAGCTCACTGAAGGAAAGAAAATTCTAAGTGTTGAGATAAATCCTCATGCACATGCTAAATGCGCCCACCTCAGCTCTCAAGCATGAAGAAAATTTCTAAGGCATAAGTTTCATCCTCCTGCCGCCCCTAAATACGCCCTCTTCAACAAGTCAAGGTGTTAGAAATTCTAAGTAAAAGTTTCATCCTCCTCAAGGCAGGAAATGCGCCCATGCTTAACAAGGAATCAAAGGAGTTAAGGCGTTGAAGACTCTTATCCACTTCATCATGCTAAATGTGCCCATACTTAAGCTAGTCAAAGGAGGTCAAAGATGTTGAGAGATTAATCCTTCACCATGTGTGAAATGCGCCCATCCTCTCGAACAAGCAAAATGCGCTCAAACTAGAAGAAAAGTCAAAGAGGCAATGGCATTGAAAAGTTTCATCCTCCTACATGCATGAAATGCGCCCAAATGAAGGCATGTCAAGATAAAACATGTGCATACAAGGTAGAATAACCCATGGCATTGAAAAGTTTCATCCACCTCAACATATAAAATGCGCCCACTCTTCATGAAGACATGTAAAAGGTTTCTAAGTCAAGGAAAAGACAAAAGGCATTGGAATAAAAATTAGTCCACCTCCCTATGTGAAATGCGCTCAAATGAGGGTGAAGACAAGTGAAGATTCCAAGGCGTGATGCATGTAAAGTGAAAGATTCCAAGGCGTTGAGCTAGAAAATATGCTAAGTATAGAAAATTTGAACCTCAACCCCTTGATCGCACCTTGACTTGAGTGATATTTTAAGTGTCTAAATTTGAAGCACATCCCTCCAAATGCGCCTTGACTTGTGAGGAGAGGGTGATAAAAATATTCTAAGTATGTTAAATTTCAAGCTTGGCCTCATGCATGCGCCTTAGCTATTTAAGGAGGCCTTGAGGAATCTTTAAGTCATTCAAAATTTGAAGTGGGTCCCTTTGATTTGCGCCTTAACTTGTGAAGAACTTTGGAAATTTCCAAGTATGGAGAATGTGGAGTGGGCCCCTCTTAGGTGTCTTGAATGGTGTAAGAATTGGAAAATATTCCAAGGCGTCCAAACTTAAAGCATGAAGGCTTAAATGCACCTAGACGAAGAAGGACATGTTGAAATTATTTTGAGCTAGGTGGTGAAAAATAAAAGTTGGACCCTTGATGGCGCTTGGACTGAAGACATACAATGTGATAATATTTTCTAAGTGTTAATATTTAAATTCCCTCCTCTAGAGGAAAATACGCCCGAGTCTGATGGGGATGATGAAAGTTGTTAAGGCATGAATAGGTTGGCGAGAGGAAGTCAGAGGATGCCAGCTTCACGAGGTTGATGAGAATTTTCAAGACAGAGTAGGAAAATATGCCCAGAAATGAAAAATGGAAATAAATTTGATGAAAAATGTTTTCTCTAAGGTTTAAAATTTTAAAAAAAAATTAGATGAACCCCTTCGTTTGGAGACACATGAATTCGACGCCTTCTGAAGGGAATTTTCTTCTCGGTATTGGACATCTGCGATAAGGAATGGATTTTAGGGTCTTCCACAGCTTGCCAGGGATTCTGTGGTGAAGATTTTTGATGGGCACCAGATTGATAAATTCTGTAAGGGGAAAATTTTAAAATTTTCGAAGGCAAGGAATAAATGATGTTTTGAAGATAAAATGCCTTAAGTGGTGAATTTGAAATTGAATGACTAGATGATTTTTTTTTATCAGGTTCCTGACGAAAGCATTTTTTTCGAGCCAGAGTTGGATGAAATGTCAGAGTGAACGCCTCAGCCAGTGGATTGAAAACGGAAGCTCAAGTCTCCAAATGCGCCCTAAGGGGGATGAGTGATAATATGGAAATATTCTAAGGCATGAGAAATTTAAAGGAAATGGTTGTGCTAGAGAAAAATGATGAACCCTTGGAAATCAAAACATGGATATCAGATGAGTAAGGTAAATTTATATTATGAAGTGTTTTGATGTTCTTCCTTTTGTCTGTTTTGCAGGATGAACGTCGGGGCGAGGCATGATGACTGAGGAAGATGGAGCAAGTCCTCCAAGACTACATTACAACCTCGAAAGAAGAAAAGTTGCATGTTGGAAAAAATGGCTAAGTGATGGGATAACCTAACATGCGAGGTAGATGGCAAAGATGAAATGATCGAGTCCACAACTGAAGAATCATTCAAGATCAGGGATGGAAGAATAATGAAAGCTCAAGCATTGAAAGGTTGAAGAATAACATCAAGGAGGAAAATCATCATCAAGCATGCGAAAGAAGTTGCCACCTCGAAGTTTTAGATCGAGAACGTGTCTGCCATACTAGTCCAAGAAGTTGAAGCAGTGTAAACGCGTCTATGAACAAGAATCTTCTAGAAGATGGTGGCCATTAGTGGCTCATTTATTACCCCACTCCTCTTGGTGGCGGTTTTTAGGGTGAATCTTGTTTAGGGCTGAGGTGGCACAATCTGGGCCATCCAGCCGATTGTAATTTGAGCCGTCCATTGGACTTGGCCAGCTATATAAAGGGGCATCCCCCCTCATTTGTATCTCATTAGAATAGACATTAGATTAGATAGCAGACATAGAGTAGAGAGATAGCTTAGAAGTAGTATAGCGTAGATTGATAGAGTAGTTCGAAGAAGAGGGAAAATTTTCCCTTTGAAAACTTTGTAAGAAATTGTTGTGAACACTCTCTCAATAAAAGAGTTTTCATTAATGGTGAATTTTGTCTTTTGTTGTGAGTAGCTAGCAAGGTCTCTTCGTCCTTCTGATTCAAGTAGTGGCTTAAAGTAGAATAAATTTCATTTCATGTACGTAAGTGATAGTTGTGGAATGTGGTCTTCAATTTGAGCAAACTTCGTCTATCCATACCATTAGCGTGTTTGCTGATGGTGAATGCGCCTTGTGTGGTCAACTGGAATATTGTGTACTTAACTTCGATCATGATTTGTATGTTTATATGCGCCATTGTGATCTGAACACCTTGAGCTACTCCTCTGAAGATTGCATCGGTTTTGTGGAGGCTGTCCGAAGCAAGGCAAAGCAGAGCCTGGTTGAAGCTTGTGAGAATTGATCGCCATGTCCCACGCCTTAGAGTAGATTAGAGCCTTCTTAACCCAACACTATTTACATTCAGTACCTTCTGAAACAAGAACTTTATAGACAAACCTTTCGAGCATTTGAATTCCTTTCTCCACTGCCAAGCAATTTTGTAAGTCCCCTTCAAATACTAGCAAATCACATCGAGCCAACTGAGTCTATTCGCACTGAAGGAGCCTTGGAGTTGAACGCACGAACTCTCTCGCAATCTTAGCGTGCGGAATACTTTGATCAAGAGAGAATAGGGTAGCTGTTGGCAACTTTATTCTGCATTGGTGCGGTCACGAAAAACACATCAACACTACCTAAGGTGCATGGGAGAGATAGTATCTTCGTGGTGGTGGATCGGTTGACGAAGTATGCTCACTTTTTTGCTATTCCATTAGAGTGCAAGGCTCCATAGGTGGCTGAGTTGTTTTTCAGAGAGGTTTTCAAATTGCATGGGCTACCCAGGAACATAGTCAACGATAGGGATAGTAGATTTATGAGTGCTTTCTGGCAGGAGCTGTTTAGATTGGTTGGCATCGAGTTGACTCCGAGCACAAGTTACCATCCTCAGACAGACAGACAAAAAGAAATTGTAAACAAACGGATGGAGGGGTACTTGCACAATTACATTGTAGGACAGCAGTGAGCATGGATTAGGTGGTTGCATCTAGGAGAATATTGTTACAACACCACACACCATATGTCCATTGGGATGAGTCCTTTCCGAGCCTTGTATGGATATGATGCACCTTCATTTACGGAGTTGGCTTTTGGCGAGAGTAGGGCTCCCAAAGCCAAGGATTGGATTTAGGAGAGTCAGGATATCTTGAGGGCAGGATAATCGACAGGTGGCACAAAATCAGCAAAAGACATATGCTGATAGACATAGGGTGGAGCACAGTTTTGAGGTTGGTGATTTGGTATATCTTCGCTTGCAGCCTTACAGATAGTCTTCTCTTAAGAAGAGCGGAGCAGAGAAGCTCAATCCTAGATTCTATGGACCGTACAGGATTCTCAGGAGGATTTGAGAGGTAGCATAGGAGCTGGAGCTGCCTGAAAGCAACAAGATTCATAATGTGTTTCATGTTTCATGCCTCAAAAAGGCATTATGTCAGCAGGTTACTTCTTCTACTGAGCTTCCTCCATTGGATGAGGAGGTGCATTTGGTGCTTGTTCCCGAGGAGATTATAGATACTTAAGAGAGGAGACTGAGAAACAAGGTGGTGGAGTGTTTGGTGAGATGGAGAAATTTGCTAGCAGAGGACGCTACATGGGAGAATGAACAGATATTACAGCACTTGTGTCTGCAATTGCTTGAGGACAAGCAATTTCGGAAAGGGAGGACTGTAATGTCCCCTTCTTGATGGCTACAAGATATTCTTTTAGCCTTTATTATTCCCGAAGGCTAAATTGGAGAAATAAGGGAATAATTTATTAAATTAATTATTTATAAAGTTATCTCAAAAATAAATATCATAAGATGATTTTATATTTTAATTAATTTAATAAAAGTGGCTAAAATAAAATGAAATATTAAAAAGTCACTTAAATAATAAAATAATAAAATATTCTGGAAGCTTCTTGGATGTGATTGTAATTTTTTTAAAAGGAGCTTTTGGAGAGCATTTAAGACATCTTGAGTTGCATATTCATCTACTTGTGTTGAAGAGCTTGAATGCTTGAAGACTTGTCTGAGGGTTTGAATACTCTAAGGTGCCGGTTTCGATTGTGAAATATCAATCCTAGCTGGAAGGGAGTGAGAGATATTGCAGTCTTTCACATTGGGGCAAAATTTTGTGGCCATTGGCCAAATTTTGGACTTTTGGGAAAAATCGATCTTGAAGGCAATTGGAGATTGGTGATAAGCATTTTTCCAAGACCAAGTCAAGGATGATTTTGTGAAAAGATGAAGGCATTGGCAGCTGATGTTTTTGAGGAATAAAATCAGACTTAGTTTATGTTGGGCGCACCTATTGAGAGGGATGATTTTGTGTTTGGAGTCAAAGAAAAATTTCAAGAAAATTAAAGCAAGGTCAATTGGTACCAAGGAAGAAGGGCGCGCGACACTTAAAAGGCTAAAGATGTCTTCCTTTCAAAGAATCAAACTCATCTATGGTGGTTGCTACTTTGTCCAGGTTCCACTAATTTTATCATTTCTTGCATATTAGCTTGGCACTCTCATATAGAAGTCGATTGTTATAGGAAGCAATCTCATGGCATTGTAACTCAAACAATTTTAAGGCAAATAGGAAAATATTGTATTGCTGTTGCATTCACAGCAAGTCTGCATTTTCAGTCTTAATAGATAGTAAGACATATATGTAAGCAATTGTGATCAGCTATGTAAGCTCTCATAATATTGCAAATAGATGTTTGGAGAGATAAGGAGATTTTCTTGCAAAGTGCTTGTCCAAATGACTCATTTATGTAATTGCATTTCATTTATCTAGGATGCATGCCAAGTGTTTGTTAAAATGTCTCTTGGCTGTAGGTAGATATTTCATATCAGATATTCATGTTTATGCATTTGAAAATACAAAAACAGATTGCATATCATATTAGACACTTGTTTAGCATCCTTTACATTCCTCTTTAAGTTTCCAAAACATAATTGGCATCAAACAATTCAAAACAAAGCAAATTGAAACACATTACTAGCAAGTTGAAGGTTGCAAGGAAAGTGTTTGAAAAATTACCAGGGCAGAAAATCAGACTTAAACTTCAAATTTGTCAAGGCACCTTATAGTGTTATTAGAGCAAGTTTTCCTACCAGCCTGTTGGGTGATGAGCAAAGTGTTTTCAAACATTCCAGATTGCAGCCCATTTGATATTGCTTACAACAGATTGAAGAATGGTTTGAGTCCATTTGAACTCATGGAAGAAAGTAGTACTCAGCACAAACTGAGTGACCTTGCAAGAGGATAGCATGAATTAATGGAAGAGATGGCTAGAAATAGGGAAGAAAGAGCTAGAGGAAGGGAAGAACTATCTTTAATTCTTAGACAGCTTGTGAACAATGGAAACAATGGAAATAATGGAAACCAGAACAGGGTTAATGGGTAGAACGAACATAATGGAGGACAAGACAATAATGACAGAGCTCAAAGCAACGTTAGAGAAGCAAGTAGGACAACTCCAAGGCTTCTTATGCCTTCATTCCTAAGAGAATAAGGTGTTGCAAATCAGGAGCAGCAAGTAAGAGAGGAAGGTTATGGAGATTTCTTAAGAGAATACAACTCTTTAGGGGATGATTTTAAGGCTGCCATGACATTAGTAGACTTTTGTGGTCTCAAGTTGAGGAATAGACCGAGAAACAATCATCAGGGAACACAAAATTATGACTTACAGTGAAAGGTGGGAAAACTTACCATTCCCTCTTTTGATGGATCTAGCAAGCTAGCGCTTGGGTTTAGAAGCTTGACACATATTTGCAGCTCAATCCGATGTTAGAAGCTGAAGCTATCAAGTATGCTACACTACATCTTGAAGGTGAAGCACATGAATGGTGGTACCATGGGCTTTTCACTTTGGGACATGTCAAGATTACATCCTACTTGGAGTTCAAACAAAAGCTGATAGATAGATTTGATCAGAAGGATCCTGAACTCCACTTGAGAGAGTTAGCACAGTTGAAGCAGAAAGGTCCAGTTGATGCCTACATTTCAGAATTTCAGAGATTGGCAGTCATGGTGATAGACATATCGGAGTAGCGCTTTGTTATGCTCTTCATTGAGGGTCTATCTAAGCCACTACGTGGTTTGATTAAAGCTTTCAAATCTGACTCCCTACAGGATGCAATCACTAGAGCCCGCGATATGGAGTTTTCCGCACCTGAGAAGAAAACTGCTTCCAAACCTTTTACCCCACAGAAGAACAAGGACAAGAAGTCATCTCAGAAGAAAGGAAATGAGAAGATGGATCTTGAGGAGGCATATAGACAAGAATGTAGAATCAAGGGGATTTGCTATCACTGCAAGGAACGTTGGGAACCAAGGCACTGCTGCCTAGGCAAAGGCAAGGCGCACCTTATTGAGATCGTATAAGAGGATGAGAACAATGATGATGAACCTTCTCAAGAGAATGATGACAGCAGTTCAGATGAGGAGCAGCTTCAAGGAGAGGGTAAGAGCAGTGTCATTGCTACCATATCTAGTACCCCATGATTTAACTCCTTCAAACTTAGGGGAGTTTCACAGGGCCAGCGCATCGCAGTGTTAATTGATAGTGGGGCTACCCACAACTTTATTGATGCTGCACTTGTAGCCAAGCATTAGTTACCAGCAGAAGATTTTGAAGGATTATATATGTTGGTTGCAGATGGTCACAAAATATTATGCAACAAGAAAGCTCCACAATCGCCCATCACTATGGGGAATTACACAGTTACAGATGATTTCTATGTGGTGGATTTGGAAGATACTCATGCCATACTTTGAGTCTAGTGGTTACATTCCCTAGGGAAGTATTCACAGAATTTCTAGACCATGGAATTGAAGTTCAAAATAGCAGATGGTCAACAGGTGGTGCTTAGAGGCATGTCTATTGGAGCAGCCAAGGTTATTTCTGCTAGACGAATGGAGAGTATCATTCGTCATGATGATATAGTTTGGGCAGCAGAGTGTGTGATCACCACTAAGGAGGATTCTAATTCAGGGCAGCCATATCATGAGGACATTCAGGAGCTCATAGGGAAGCATGATAAGGTTTTTGGGAGATACCACCAGGAAGACCACCAAACAAGGGTTTTGAGCACAGTATTGAGTTGGAGGAGGGGGCGAAGCCTGTCATCACTACCCTCTATCGACACCCCAATTAGTTTAAGGATGAGATTGAGAAAGCAATCATGGAATTGCTTCAAATGGGGCATATCAGGCCGAGCTCAAGTCCTTTCGCTTCTTCAGTGGTGCTGGTGAAGAAGATAGATTGAATAATGAGGATGTGTATTGACTACAGAGCTCTCAACAAGAAAACCATCAAAAACAAATATCCAATACCAAGGATCAATGAGCTCTTGGATGAGTTACATGGTGCAGTTTATTTCTCCAAGATAGATCTTCATTTGGGGTACCACCAAATTAGAGTTCGAGAGCAAGATATTCATAAGACCACATTCAGGTGTCACTATGGCCATTATGAATTTTTGGTGATGCCCTCTGGATTAACAAATGCACCTGCCACATTCTAGTCATGTACAAATCATATCTTCAACAAGCAATTGCGTAAGTTTCTCCTAGTGTTCTTTGATGACTTGCTTATCTACAGTAAAACATGGGAGGACCATCTGAGACATTTGGATGAGATTTTGACTATCATGGAGGAGCAATCTTTATATGCTAAGGCCTCCAAATGTGAATTCGGCCTTAAGGAGATATTGTATTTGGGACATATGATTAGTGCTGATGGGGTGAAGATCCACTAGGAAAAAATTCAGGCGATACTTGATTGGCCACCACCTAGGACTCTCATGGAGTTACGAGGGTTCTTTGGATTGTGTGGTTATTACAGGCGGTTTGTGAGGGGATTCTCTCAGTTGGGGGCACCATTGACAGACTTGACTAAGAAAGGTGCAGTCAGTTGGTCAAAGGAGGCTTAGCGAGATTTTGATAAGGTCAAGGATGTGATAAGCAGTTGTCTTGATTTGGCAATTCCAGACTTCACACAGTCGTTTGTTCTTGAGTGCGATGCTGTAATGTCCCCATTTTGGCCATTAGCTCTTCATTTGGTTTTAGCCTATTTCCAAAAATCCATAGGCTTGTCTGAGGTAAAATGAGGGTTTCCTTCTTTGGAAGCTTTTTGGCATTTCTCAGAATTTACTATTTTTAGTAAGTTCTAATTTTGGTAGTGGTCCAGTTGGCAGCTCTTCAGTAAGTTTTCCATTTCAGTTGGAGCAGTTGAATATTGTTGAATTTGGCTATTGAGGTGTAAAAGGGAGAAATGAGTTATTTTAAGTCATTAATGTTATATTTCATATTTGGGCCCCTTGGCCTAGTTTAATGACTTGAAGTTGTTTTAAAAGGTGGTCATAAAGGGTGGACGCCTCATGGAGGGAATAATTGATATTTTATATTGTTTTAATATGCCTTGGGTTTTGGATGCCATATTAAGGGAGAATTAAATATTTTGAAAAGTAAAATATTTCAAAAAGGAGCTTTTGGCATCCCTTTCTTGGAGGAGTTATGGAATTTGAAAAGTCATTTCAATTCTATAAAAGATATAGTTTGCTCCAGCATTAATCATCCAATGTTTATGCTAATGTTATGCTATCAAAATGACAACTTGTTTAATACTTCGAGGGATGCTTACCTCCTAGTTCCAATCCAATTTCGTGTTTGAAAGACAACACCTAGTTGGTCTTATAGCTGCTTCTCAATCAGACTAGCAGATTGTGCTTCAAAGTTGGTGAATTTTGGTGAGAATTTCAGTTTTAATGTTGCTGGTGTATACACAGCTGAAAGTGTTTTTCATTTACAGCTTTTGATGTGAATTTATTTTGGTTATGGGTATTTGATCCTTGCAATTCTATGCTAATGGCGACCATATTTGGAGAATTTTAGAATTTAATTCCAAGTATTTGATTTTTAGCAAGAGAAATCGCCCTCTTGAGGGCCGTACCATCCTGAGAGTGCATTGGGATTCGTGCAAAATAATACCTTGAGTTTTGATGCAGTTTTGTGGTTTGAGTTTGGGCGCCTATCCTCCAAAGAGACTTTGCATTTCGTTTCATTCAATTCAGAGGTATATTGAAAGAGTTATGAGCATTTCATTGTTTTACAGGTGGCTGGTTTACAGTTTCAGTTTGCTGGTTTTTATTATCAGACTTCAATAAGTTCAGAATTTGGCTTCAATTTCAGTCTTTGAGAGTTATATAAACTAGCTAAATTCATCCTTCACATATTTGCATTCATTCTTCTATTGTAACACTTGTAATTTGCAGTTTTTCTTAATTGTAAGCTTGAGAATTAGTAGTACTAATCCAACCATTTATTTACTGCATTTACTTGTGATCTTTAATGCAAATATCATAACCCTTGCATGGTTTACCGCCAGTGTGGAGGAATCTGATTTGTATTTATTTTCTATCACCCACTGTTTAGTGGATGCCCGCCGCAGCGGAGGAATTAGTTTGGATTATGTTGTTTTCTTCCCCCCACTGTTTAAGTGGTTGAGCGGATTTCTTCATGGCTGGTTATCCGCCTATTTGTTTCAGTTTTCAATTAATAACTCCATCATATGTAAGCACCTCGCCCTCAGTGGGATTTTGAGTGCACATTCTTGACATTGAGTTTGTTTCATTTCAAGTACTCTTCTTTAATTTCTCCGCCATATGACAACACCTATCCTTCCTTGGGATTGAGTGTGCATTCTTGGCATTGAGTTCTTTCAAGCTTGGATTTCAGTTTTGATGCTAATGCTAATCCATTGGCGTAGTGTCGGCTTGTGTTATGATAATTCAAGAAAAAATTGGTTGGCATATTTCAGATGCCTCAGGTGAAGGCATTGGGGCAGTATTGATGCAAAACCGACATCCCATAGCTTTTGAGAGTCGAAAACTTAGAGGACCAGAGAGGCAATACTCCATTTATGATAAAGAGATGCTCGCCATCATGCATGCTTTGACAAAGTTCAGACAGTATCTAGTTGGAGCCATGTTTGTGGTGAGGACCAACTATAATAGTGTCAGATATTTCTTGGAGTAGAGGGATTTGAATGAGAGACAACAAAAGTGGGTCAGCAGAGTACAGGCTTATGATTTTGATATAGAGTACATAAAGGGGAAGAAGAATGTTGTTGGGGATGCCTTTTCCAGAAGACCTTCAGCTTGCTCACTTTCCGAGATTTCCGTAGATTGGAAATCCCTCTTGTTGGTAGAGTATTCTAAGAATAAGTTTGCTTGTGAGTTGATGGATGGATTGATTCAGGATGATAGGTGTCGGGTAGTGGATGATGTGATTTTCTATAAGGATAGAATCTACCTACTACCAGAGTCCCAGTTGAAGGTGAAGATATTGCAGGCTTCTCATGACATGCCCTTGGTAGGCCACCAGGGCTATTTCAAGACTTCAGACAGATCAGAGAGAGGTTCTCTTGGAAGTTCCTCAAGGATGACATCTTGAGACATGTAAGGGAGTGTGTGACTTGTTAGTAGAACAAGTCAGAGCATACCCATCTAGTCGGATTAATCCAACCATTACCCATTCCAGAGCAGAAATGGGAGAGCATATCTATGGACTTCATCATGGGTCTACCTAAGGTGCATGGGAGAGATAGTATCTTCGTGGTGGTGGATCGGTTGACAAAGTATGCTCACTTTTTTGCTATTCCATCAGAGTGCAGGGCTCCACAAGTGGCTGAGTTGTTTTTCAGAGAGGTTTTCAGATTGCATGGGCTACCCAGGAACATAGTCAGCGATAGGGATAGTAGATTTATGAGTGCTTTCTAGCAGAAGCTGTTTAGATTGGCTGGCACCGAGTTGACTCCAAGTACAAGTTACCATCCTCAGACAGACGTACAAACAAAAATTTTGAACAAATGGATTGAGGAGTACTTACGCAATTACATTGTAGGACAACAGCGTGCATGGATTAGGTGGTTGCATCTAGTAGAATACTGTTACAACACCACACATTATATGTCCATTGGGATGAGTCCTTTCCAAGCCTTGTATGGATATGATGCACCTTCATTTATGGAGTTGGCTTTTGGTGAGAGTATGGTTCCCAAAGCCAAGGATTGGATTTAGGAGAGTCAGGATATCTTGAGGGCACTCAAGGATAATCTATAGGTGGCACAAAATCAACAAAAGACATATGCTAATAGACATAGGGTGGAGCACAGTTTTGAGGTTGGTGATTTGGTATATCTTCACTTGCAGCCTTACAGACAGTCTTCTCTTAAGAAGAGCAGAGCAGAGAAGCTCAAGCCCAGATTCTATGGACCGTAAAGGATTCTCAGGAGGATTTGAGAGGTAGTATAAGAGCTGGAGCTGCCTGAGAGCAGCAAGATTTATAATGTGTTTCATGTTTCGTGCCTCAAAAAGGCACTAGGTTAGCAAGTTACTTCTTCTACTGAGCTTCCTCCATTGGATGAGGGGCATTTGGTGCTTGTTCTCGAGGAGATTATAGATACTCGAGAGAGGAGACTGAGAAATAAGGGTGGTGGAGTATTTGGTGAGATGGAGAAATTTGCCAGCAGAGGACACTACATGGGAGAATGAGCAGATATTACAGCACCCGAGTCTGCAATTGCTTGAGGACAAGCAATTTTGGGAAGGGAGGACTGTAATGTCCCCTTCTTGATGGCTACAGGATATTATTTTAGCCTTTATTATTCCTAAAGGCTAAATTGGAGAAATAAGGGAATAATTTATTAAATTAATTATTTATAAAGTTATCTCAAAAATAAATACCATAAGATGACTTTATATTTTAATTAATTTAATAAAAGTGACTAAAATAAAATGAAGTATTAAAAAGTCACTTAAATAATAAAATAATAAAATATTCTAGAAGCTTCTTGGATGTGATTGTAATTTCTTTAAAAGGAGCTTTTGGAGAGCATTTGAGACATCTTGAGTTGCATATTCTTCTACTTGTGTTGAAGAGCCTGAATATTTGAAGACTTGTCTGAGGGTTTGAATACTCTATGGTGCCGGTTTCGATTGTGAAATATCAATCCTGGCTGGAAGGGAGTGAGAGATATTGCAGTCTTTCACATTGGGGCAAAATTTTGTAGCCATTGGCCAAATTTTGGACTTTTGGGAAAAATCGATTTTGAAGGCAATTGCAGATTGGTGATAAGCATTTTTCCAAGACCAAGTCAAGGATGATTTTGTGAAAAGATGAAGGCATTTGCAGCTGATGTTTTTGAAGAATAAAATCAGACTTAGTTTATGCTGGGCGCACCTATTGAGAGGGACGATTTTGTGTTTGGAGTCAAAGAAAAATTTCAAGAAAATTAAAGCAAGGTCGATTGGTACCAAGGAAGAAGGGCGCGGCACTTAAAAGGCTAAGGATGTCTTCCTTTCAAAGAATCAAACTCATCTATGGTGGCTGCTACTTTGTCCAGGTTCCACTAATTTTATCATTTCTTGCATATAGCTTGGCACTCTCATGTAGAAGTCGATTGTTATAGGAAGCAATCTCATGGCATTGTAATTCAAACGATTTTAAAGCAAATAGGAAAATATTGTATTGCTGTTGCATTCACAGCAAGTCTGCATTTTCAGTCTTAATAGATAGTAAGACGTTTATGTAAGCAATTGTAATCAGCTATGTAAGCTCTCATAATATTGCAAATAGATGTTTGGAGAGATAAGGAGATTTGCTTGCAAAGTGTTTGTCCAAATGACTCTTTTATGTAATTGCATTTCATTTATCTAGGATGCATGCCAAGTGTTTGTTAATATGTCTCTTGGCTGTAGGTAGATATTTCATATCAGATATTCATGTTTATGCATTTGAAAATACAAAAACACATTGCATATCATATTAGACACTTGTTTAGCATCCTTTACATTCCTCTTTAAGTTTCCAAAACATCATCGGCATCAAACAATTCAAAAGAAAGCAAATTGAACCACATTACCAGCAAGTTGAAGGTTGCAAGGAAAGTGTTTGACAAAATTACCAAGGCAGAAAATCAGACTTAAACTTCAAATTTGTCAAGGCACCTTACACACATGTTCGACAATGTAAGTGAATCCATTCATGTTAATTCATTTTATGTTGGTTAGATAAGGTCATGGAAACAGTTGTGATTTGTCATCGTTGTTAGTTGAGTCAATAATCAGCCCAATCTCTATGTGTTAAAGACCAAGAGTCAATATATTGATGTCTTCTTTTTGGACAATTTGAATTTACTACGAGGCTATTTTCCTTATGCTCCATTTATGTATTGTACATTTCGTTCTTACTCTATATCGCTTCTCACCCCCTGCTCTGTTGCTATCTGGAATTCAATCTCTCTTGCATGCTGATCTGCCCAAGACTGCCTTTAGAAACACCTACACCTTGGAAGAACAATGTTCTATCCCATTCTGTTATAAACGAGCATAGATGTGGACATGAAACACCAATTGACCATAGAATTGAATCAGCCATAACATATGCTCCCAGCTGAACTAGGCCATAAGGCATATAATGTCATCTTGATGAACTGACCAGCCAGCCGATTCAAGCTTCCACAATGCAACAATATTTAGATATTATAGTTTCATTGGTCTTTAACTGTGTGTAGTAATTAATACTTGTGTCATCCTTGATGACCTATGTGACATGTCCCATGAGTAGTCACTTATTTTTTGACTTCTCTATTATTTACATTAGAAATAATCACATGGCAAGGGGGAACCAGAGAGAAGGAGAATGCTAACACATCAACCTGCAAAATATCACCCTAAAACCTGCTTGCCATTTTTCTAGATTGTGATTTGTCACTCTAGATGCTACTCACTGGTTGGAAAGTCTATTCTTCTGATTTCACTCCATATAGGTACTCCAGGACAGAAGATGCAAGATCTGAACTCTTGGTCCAATGTATGTTTGGTCATGTATATCAAGAAGTTATTGATTTCTTGAGCTAGTTCTTCAATATATTGGAGGTCTGATGTCTGATTCACAAAAAATCCTTCAACTTACCTGATCCATTTTGGATTAACAACTTTAATAAAATTGTAAATGTCTAACAATGGATATATGCATACACAACACTTCAATGAAAATAGCCAATGTTTGAACAACCTCAGGAATTTGGTTGATATTTGATTGAAATTCGTAATAATAAAAAAGTATCCCAGAAGCTGACATTTTCAAGACAACTTGCAGAAGTTTCAGCCTTGACTAAACTGAAAATTAATAACTCTTTGATTTTGCAGTGCATTTTGCAATCATCAAGTAAAAATCTAAATGCTTAAAGAGAAATAAAAGATAAATCCCACTTGATTCAACTAATCAACTTCCAATAAAAAATCCCAGCATGCTGAACCTATCAACTTTGACATTGCAACAATTAACAATTCTAAGCATCACTAGTTTGCCTGTCCATCTCTGACACAGACTAACTACAGAACTTGTAAGGAAATCAATGGATTTTTTGAAGACAACTAATAAGAAACAGAGAAAAAATAAAATGTTTTTCTCTACTGCTTGAAATAAAATAGTACTTACTGATACAGACTCAGTATCAGCTCCAGTAGTGCCCGCAACAAAGGGATCAAGTATGTAGTCTACAATCTATCATAAAATTGAACACATCAGAAATCAATTATCTAAGGCATTTAATGGATCTTCTCCAATACACTAAAGCTTTCACTTTAAACCAGGAATCTTTGAAATAAATTGAATGAAAACTTTAACTTAACCTATGACATGACAATCACCACACTGTTATCCATCAAAAGAAATGAGCAAAGCTAAATTAAAAATTAATATACCTCCTCACCAAAGTGACGCCTACAAAAGTCTCCGACACTGTAATTACAATTTAACATCACAATTCATTAGCATTGTTGCAAAATAAGTTGTAAATTTTTTCACATTCATGGAACTATACTCCTACACTTTCTTTTCAACAAAAAACTAAGTATTTCATTATATCTGTAAATGAAGAGTAATTTGGCCATCAGTTGACAGATGGAATATACCTTGCAAGTTGCTAGTATATATTTTACTTCTATGATTTTTATATACCATGTGTCTGCTTTAGTTAACCCAATGACACTTAATTATAAAATTCAATCATTTGCATATAAAATGCATGTATAAAGATAGCCATAAGTTAAATAATTCTAATCAAACAAATGAATGTTCAGTGATAAATTTTTACAATGGTCAACAATAAATATTAAAGATACCTTCAAATGTGTCTGTCATTAAACAAAAGGTGTATGCAGTTTAAGCACATCTAATTGAATCCTATAAAAAAATGACTATAGGACATTTCAATAATCAAAATTAGAGACAGCTGCTAGTGCCCCAAGAAGCAGCTGTTGCTGTTGGAGGTTAGCTTTGGAATTTTTAAAACATTTTTGATAAAAGAAAAATATATATTGGCAACCAAAATCCTTTGTCCCTTACTAGCAAGAACCTCAGGAATAAAAACATCTAATGATACATCAAACTACAAACTTGTTAGCATTTTCATTCACACCTTTCAATGTGAGACAAAACAAAACAAATGTGCAATAGAATCACTCTTCAAATTAGAAGGGGAAGTTACCTGTAAAATAAAAAACTATCCTACTACGAACAATATGTACTTGGTACTTACATTCTTTACAATGGTTTTTAGGGTGGTTCACATTCGTGCTAGATAAAATTAAAATCGTATTTTTAGATTTACCTAGGACAAAAGGTTAAGATGCTCATCAATGCAAAGCAAATGATTTTTATGCTTTTTGACTAAGAATTCTATGACTACATGCTTGCATTGTCTAGCTAATAGCGGAGGTTGAATAATGCAGCTACACATAAAGGATTGGATAGGTTAAAACAGATACACAAGGTGTTATTGTTTACTCACAGGAATGACTTGACAAAGTACAAGAGTAAACGAGAATGTAACTTACAAAACATACATAGAAAATATTCATGAAAGCATAATGTGCATAGAATAATGGTACTTTCATTCATTAATGCAATAGATACAATGTACAATCATTTGTGCTATTTCATGTCGTGTCATGCCTTGTCATGTCCCCGACTACAATGAAACAAAACATATATATAGTTGTTGATGGTGGTTGAGAACACCAACCGTCGCAACTACCCATTACAAATAATCCCACTGGTTGGGGACTTAATACCCAACAACTTATAACATAAAGTATTTGCTGCATATATTAAAGTTTTATTTAATTACATTAATTGGTCGACTAAACACATAATCACTCTCAACCGTTTACATCACCCCCCCCACAAAAGAATGTTATCTTCCAAATGATAGAACACCAAAATGAGGACTACAAAAAGGAAATATCAATGAGGAGGGTGAGAGGACACCCCTGGATGTATTGATGATGTAGTGGTCATAGTCGCTGACTGTTGTTTTTGCAGACGCTGAAGTTTTTGATTGGTTGCCAGTTGCTGTAATGTCCCCATTTTGGCGAGCATCAGAGTTCATAAGAATTAGCCTATTATGCGACCCTCGTAGGCTGATAGGATGGATAGAGGGTCTTGTTGGAGCTTGGCTTGGCTTCGGATCGTCAGAATTTACCAGTTGGCTTTCGTTCGGGCTCTTTCGGACGACTTTTGCCTGACTTGCTATTTTTAGCAGTAATACTCATTCAACGGAGCACCCCTGCTATTTTTAGCAGTAGGGTTTGGTCATGTGCAAAATCAATCACTTATTCTCCAGCTTCAGACGGTTCGTTAATCGGACGTAAATTGAGAAAGATATTAATATTTTAATTGTCAAATTAAATATTAATTATTGAAGCTTATATTATAAAGTTATAATAATTTTTAATATTATAACTTAAGTGATTTCTTGAAGGGTTCGACCAACATTGAAGGGGGCCACTTTTTAATTATATTTTATAATTAAAAGTGCGTCGAGACTATTGAAAAATTAAAAGTTAAAATTCAACTTTTATTTAAATGATGCCTTTTGAGGAAAAAGTCGACCCGCTTGAGAATATAAAGAATTTTCATTGTGAAGAGCCGATTATGTCATATTGAGTTATTGAAAATTGATCAAGTTTGGTCTGAGCACAGAAACTTAGGGTTTCAGTCTCGAATGCATTGGGGAACAAGCCATCTCCAGTGAAAGCAGTTTAGAGGGTGTGAGATATCACCTGATTTATTGCCAGGCAGAGGAATTTCTTCATCCAGAAGAAATTACAGAGCTTACAGATATCATCTATCTTTAGAGTTTTTATTAGGTTTTCATTCGGGAAGCAATTGTTCACAAAGGCGCACCATATTTTGAGTTTGGACATTGATTTCAAGGGAGTCGTACACTTGTACTTGCTGGTCTGACAGCCGTACCACTTGCTACAGGCCGTACTTCTTCTTATCCAGGCCGTACCTCCATCTTGAGCAAGACGCCTTTCATACTGGCTCTCTATCTGCATTCTGGGAGGCGCCTCAGTGACTGGATCATTCTGCAAGCATTAGACAGAGGGAGAAGGGTTCATTTATTGCAGTCGTACCAGATCTGGCTCATCTTCAGCTTGCTGCGATTTCCAGGTTTTCAATAAAAATCATTACTTTATTTGATTGCATGTAACTGGGTCTTCTTGTAATCATCTCAGAAGAGTGAATATTAGTCAAGCATCAGTATTTGCAATAGATTCTTGTATTTCCGGAGTTACATGAATTTATCTAGATTTTATATTATTTTATTGCAAAATCGCATTCTTCATTATTTATGCAAAAACATCCAAAAAACCAAAAACTACAAAAAAACAAACAAAACAGTCAGATTTGAGAAACAGGGGAAACTAGGGTTTCTACAGTGGTATCAGAGCTAAATCCTGCCATCCTGAGGGTTTAGCACTCTTATGCAGCCACAAGAGTTTGGGTCTCACAGGTATTATACTCGCAGGAGAGCCTTGATTGACAGGCAACAGGGTTCGATCTAGCAGCCGGGAAACATGGCTGACAGAACAGATATTCCTAGAACAAAGATTCCACATAACCCTAGAGATCAGGACGATGCAGAGGTTTTAGACACTCTCAGAGACTTACGAGCAGGTCAATGGCAGTCCAACGATGTGCTACAGCAGTTGGCAGTGGCAATCCAGAGGTTAGGGTCGTCGAGAAGGCCGTCACCACATCGTGACGAGGACAGGAGTGATGCAGGATCCCGGAGAGCACCTAGGATTGTTTCACGGACGACAGACAGGCCCACTAGGCCTACTTTTGTGAGACAGGACCCCGATGAGGCTATTGCAGGTGAGGAGCATGAGGAGTTGTTCGCTGATACACTTATGGCAGCGAACGATGAGTGGGAGTTAGTACCACCTAAGGTCAGAGAAAGGATTACCTTTGACAGAACACCACAAAACAAAGAAGAAGAAGTGATTAGCATGTTTAAGGAGTATAGCACTCTTCCTCAAAAAATTAAGAAGGAACTTCCTTTCATGAGTTACATGGATTTGCACCCGAGTCTTTGCCATAAGACAGAGTTTGCAAGGAAGAAATATCACACTATAGCTCATGAATTGTTTACACATGAAATGGATAGAGAATCTACACATAAGGATGATACAACTCTTCATCAAAATGATTTGGTATCTTCAAATTCCTATGAAGTATGCAGAAATTTATATGATGAATTTGATAGACATGCTGATTTGATTCAAGAAGACACTAGCACAGCTTTGGGTAATGATTTATCTACATCATCCTTGCAAGAGGTGACTCAAGAAGTTTCTAATATAGAGGCTACTTCTGATTTTCATGACAGCGATGATGAAACTTTGCATGAGCATGAGACAAAGTGTTTTCACATGTGCAAAATGATCCTATTGAATTGTCACATGAAAGTACTCAGGAATTGGGTACTAATGATGCATTGTATGTGGAGGATTCATGTCATGGTGAGTCTGATTTTCCAGATCAGACCTTTGAAAACAAGCTAGAAGATTCATATGTTGATATGGAATCCCAGGATCGTGCTTTGGATGGGCATGCAGTTACTTTGAGAGTGGAAGTGTGTGAAGATACTATCATACCAGCAACTTCTACCTTATCAGTTGAGCCATCCTTTGAGGTACAAAGTAGCAGTACCTTAGATGTTGAGGTGTGCATGGATGAAAGCACACATGATGCTGCTTATCATGTAGTGAGTGATGACGAATCAGCCTCATATCATAGTGCATATTGTGAACCGGAAAACTTGTATGGGGGTCATAAGCTACAGAATCCTCATCATTTGGTTGGGCAACTAAAAGTGAATGACAATATGATTGCCACAACCATTGAGCATTTTGATGTTGCTCGTCAGATGTTGGCTACCTATGGTTGGAGTACTCCTTTGACAGATGAGCATGGTGATAGTGGTTTTTCCCTTGCAGAGATACATGCACTTCGAGAAGCAATTGGAATGATGAAACAAAATTACCTAAAACTACTTGCGGATAGGGATTTTCTTCTCGAGTGGAATTGCATTTGTTTTGATGCATTGAAGGGAAAGGAGGAGCAGATCGATGAGCTCACTCATGAGCTTGAGGTGACTATGGACTCGTTGCAGAGCACCCAGTTGGCCCTTCAGGAGTCTCAGTCACGGTTGGACGAGCTTACCATGAAGTTAAGTTTGGCACAAACTCGACTAGCTGCAGTTACAGTACAGTTACATACAGTGGCAGTCAGTGAGGATCATATATCCACGGGTTGTAGCAAGGATGTGATTACATCCATCACAGTTACAGGAGCAGTTGATACCGATGGGACGAGTGTATTGGTTGAAAGTTGCAGGGAACCACATGTTACACCTGGTTCTCCTAAGGTTACTCCCATGACAGGTGTTGCAGGGGCGATTATTGTTAGCTCTTGCAACATAATACTTGATTCATCGAAGAGTTGTGTGACAACTCTCGACACTATTCCATCTTCTTCACAGGAGGTAGGCAGAATACCATTCAGGTGGGAGATCGGTTCTCATGATGATTTGTTTCCCTTTTCTGGAAGCAAATCAGTTATTTCATCCCATGCAGTTGATCATGATCGGTCGTTTGATGAACCAATTCAGGAGTATGATTTAATCTACTGTTCCAGGGGCTCAACGGTGGATGATTCAAATCATAATAGAATGATTGTGCAATTTGTGAATAATCCGTTATTTGAGTTGGATGGTGGTTCGACCTATGATAATCCACTCTTCAAGTTGGAAGCCAATAACACTCCTAAAACCAGTTCAGGATTGAGCGATAATCGCAGTGTTTGGAATTTTCCTAGTGCATCGAAATTCCAAACAGAGATCACAAAGGAGTTTTGCAATGTATACCTAGTGAGGAGTGCCTATAGTTTTACTTTTGATCCACTAGTACATGATCTGTATTTGATGCACAATCCTTATGCACAGGATTTTTCTTTAAGTGTAGTTGAGGGGAGTAGCCCAATACTGTGTGCAGAGTTACCATTTTCCGAAGATGGGATTAGTGGCTGCAAATACCCGACTCAGTTATTTACAGGAGATTACTTGCAGGGGCAGCAATCAGTTATCCATCATGATGAGATGTACCCGACAGGGATTGCTACTTTAGTGTCAAAGTGGTTTCATACGGATACATGGTTACAGGGTGATTATGATGCCAGTGGACATGATGGTTTGGTTAGTCAACACATCCATGGGAGTCTAGCAGAGGATGGAGATAGTTGTTGTGATACAAATACTTTCCGATGTTCATCTTCCCACAGTATGGTTGGATGTGTGTACAGATTATGTTGGGATCCAGGTGGCGACAGGATTGGTACTATGTTTTGGATGGGTCCCAGTGGATTGCTTCACCACTTCTGGCATGGTGAAGTTGAGATCAGAGTAGCGCAGAGGAAGTCGGAGGGGATTAGGCATGGCAGACTTCCATTCCGGGTTTTGGATCTAGGCATATTTTGCGCAACTATGTTTATGCTGGTGCTACAGGAGTTGGTTAGGGATGTGTGGGACATTTCACAATTCTTCTTTTGGGCCTCCCGAGGATTAGAGTTTCTTTGCAGTGGAGATTGCTTGGGGACAAGCAATTTCAGGGAGGGCGGACTGTAATGTCCCCATTTTGGCGAGCATCAGAGTTCGTAAGAATTAGCCTATTATGCGACCCTCGTAGGCTGATAGGATGGATAGAGGGTCTTGTTGGAGCTTGGCTTGGCTTCGGATCGTCAGAATTTACCAGTTGGCTTTCGTTCGGGCTCTTTCGGACGACTTTTGCCTGACTTGCTATTTTTAGCAGTAATACTCATTCAGCGGAGCACCCCTGCTATTTTTAGCAGTAGGGTTTGGTCATGTGCAAAATCAATCACTTATTCTCCAGCTTCAGATGGTTCGTTAATCGGACGTAAATTGAGAAAGATATTAATATTTTAATTGTCAAATTAAATATTAATTATTGAAGCTTATATTATAAAGTTATAATATTTTTAATATTATAACTTAAGTGATTTCTTGAAGGGTTCGACCAACATTGAAGGGGGCCACTTTTTAATTATATTTTATAATTAAAAGTGCGTCGAGACTATTGAAAAATTAAAAGTTAAAATTCAACTTTTATTTAAATGATGCCTTTTGAGGAAAAAGTCGACCCTCTTGAGAATATAAAGAATTTTCATTGTGAAGAGCGATTATGTCATATTGAGTTATTGAAAATTGATCAAGTTTGGTCTGAGCACGGAAACTTAGGGTTTCAGTCTCGAATGCATTGGGGAACGAGCCATCTCCAGTGAAAGCAGTTCAGAGGGTGTGAGATATCACCTGATTTATTGCCAGGCAGAGGAATTTCTTCATCCAGAAGAAATTACAGAGCTTACAGATATCATCTATCTTCAGAGTTTTTATTAGGTTTTCATCCGGGAAGCAATTGTTCACAAAGGCGCACCATATTTTGAGTTTGGACATTGATTTCAAGGGAGCCGTACACTTGTACTTGCTGGTCTGACAGCCGTACCACTTGCTGCAGGCCGTACTTCTTCTTATTCAGGCCGTACCTCCATCTTGAGCAAGACGCCTTTCATACTGGCTCTCTATCTGCATTCTGGGAGGCGCCTCAGTGACTGGATCATTCTGCAAGCATTAGACAGAGGGAGAAGGGTTCATTTATTGCAGCCGTACCAGATCTGGCTCATCTTCAGCTTGCTGCGATTTCCAGGTTTTCAATAAAAATCATTACTTTATTTGATTGCATGTAACTGGGTCTTCTTGTAATCATCTCAGAAGAGTGAATATTAGTCAAGCATCAGTATTTGCAATAGATTCTTGTATTTCCAGAGTTATATGAATTTATCTAGATTTTATATTATTTTATTGCAAAATCGCATTCTTCATTATTTATGCAAAAACGTCCAAAAAACCAAAAACTACAAAAAAACAAACAAAACAGTCAGATTTGAGAAACAGGGGAAACTAGGGTTTCTACAGTTGCCTCTCTCATGTTGTCTTCACCATTTGCACTGCCTCTGAAATTTTGGCCTTCATCCTCTTGAGCTCCTGTCTCCTTCCTCCTAACTCCTTGTCCTTCACTTTCAATTGTCCATCCCTCTCAGATAAAAGTCTCTCTGCCTTGGCCAACTGTGGATCATGTTCTACCAACAATCTCTCCTTCTCGCCCAACTGTGCATCATGCTTCACCAACAAACACAGGTATCATGTTCTACCTGCATTATACCCTGTACTATGAACTTGTTTGTCTACATGGAAATCACTGCATTTGCCACTATATGACATACGATACCACTTCTTCTCTACACGTCCTCACTTCGTCGTACGATGTTGGTTTCTTTGCTTTGTTGTATGCGACCTTCCCTTGGTTGTACAAGTTATATACTCTTCACTTTCCACTGTATGCACAATTCCTTTCTTTTGCACAAACTACTCCAATGTCTGCACTTAGCTTCTTTCACCCGTACAGATGCAAGATTTTATATACTGGATTTTATTTCCTCAACTTCATACCTCTATACCACTTGACTTTTGTATCCAAGTCTTCGTACGACCAAGTGCTACAAAAAAATGTTTTGTACTTGATGAGGCCACCATACTCTCCCCTTGTCTTTGTTAAATCGTATGATGTCCCCTTTCAATGTCCAGATGCCCATCGTACACCATGTGGCTCTCAAGCATCTATAATGCCGTATGTGACAGTATGAACTTTGTTGAGCCAACCCTTTAGTCTCCAACCATACATGATTGTACAATAGCCATATGTGGATCTTCCTTTTGCTTTGCATACACACTTCACATTGTACAATTTATTACTTTCACCACCATGTGCTACTTTTAATCCATACATAATGGTCTCTTGCGGGTTGTACTTGTCATACAGTCTCTCTCACCTTCAAGCTTCAACTGTGCTTTTCGTACACTACCTCTCCCTCTCAGTCATGCTTGCTGTACAATTTCTTTATGCTTTTCCCATGCTCGTCATACACTGGCTATCTTTCGTATAATCAACCCTTGTAATATTTGTCATTGTACACTTTCTTCAAACTTGTTTGGTATAGTACTAGGTCATACAATCTTTCTCACTTTCAGCCGTGCTATGTTTTCCTTTGCTCTTTGTCCTTTTTCCCTGTGAATTCCTCTTTTGAATCAAATTTGCTTTTAAATTTTTCTCTTTGGTAGTATTTTAATTTTTTCCCTTTTTATTGATTCTATCACATCCACTTTTAAATTTTTTACCAGCTTAATATTTTTTCTCCTTTGCGTTTTATCTTTTATATTTTTTCATTTTTCAACTCTGTTGATTTAATTTTTTGCTTTTTATCCTTGAATTCTGCTGCTTTCAGTATTGGGTACCAATCATCACTGACCAAGATTATCTTTGGTTTGTCTTCCTCTCCCAGATTCACCTTTTTCATCTTTGGTTCCTCATACTTGATTAACTTGTCACGTTCAAATTTGTGGGCCGGCGTATCATCCAATTCTACTACTCCTTTATATTCTCCTTACTCGGCTCGATATGTCTAGTTGGTCGTACCCTTATCTTCCTCTATTTCTCTGACTTGTAGCATGTTACATTCCAGGTGGAACACCTCATAGTCTTCCATTTTCCAATGAAACAAACCATTAAGAGAACTCATCTTGTCCTCCAAGCAACTCTAGAGGTCAAGTACGCCTTCGTCATTTGGCTCCATAGCTCTTCCTTCGTCTCCATCAAATTTTGATTTGGAGGATGCCAATTCTTCACTCACAGCTTGGTTCTTCAGATTGATGACGTATTTTCTCCTGTTGCTCTCAATCGAGAGTGTGTTTCACTTCCAATTGTGGTCTACTTTGGTAGCTATCAACCATCCTCTCCTGAGTAATGCATCATACACATTCTGTAGGGGGATGATGGCAAAGTTCAGAAGGAACTGTTGTGTGCCGATTGTTACTTTCTGTGCCATCAGTGTATCGAGAGGTTTGATGCCATGTTGATCTGCGCCTACCAAGTGGGATGTTGGGGTCCAAAGAGTTGGATTTCCCAGACACTTCCAATTTTCTTCTAGTAGTACATTCACTCCCAAGCCTCCGTCGATGATGGTGTTGGAGAGATTCCTCCCCATGATTTCCATCTGTACAATGGCAAGCTTCCTCTCAATGTTTACTGCAAGTAGCATTGGGTTTGTGGCTTGCTCTCTTCACTGTTGTGTCGTACTCTCCCTTGGACCTTCTTGACGAGTTTTATTGTCTTCAATGACATTAGTGAGTGCTACTCTCAATTGTGGCATCGTCTACAGAAGGTTTGCTACCTTGCTAGGTATGGTTGTGTGTAGCACCTATTGTACTATGTTCTTCTCTGACTCTGATTGCAACAATGTACTCACTATCTTGCTGGAGCTTCTCCACTCTTTGGCCATAGCCTCTTCCCCTTCTACCCTAGCCTCTCAGAGTCTTTCTTTGTACAAGGGTTTGGATAGATGGCTTTCTTTGTCTATGCTCTGGTGATTGCCATAACCTCCCTATTGTCCACATCCAGCATATTTATACCCTTCTGCTTCAAGTAATCGGTATCTTTGTGATCACTCGATCCACACCATTTGCATAGTCTTCCTCCTGTACTCTAATTATTTTAGCATTCCCTAGCAAAGTGACCATTCATTGCACTTTCGACATTGTATCATAGGTATACCTTTGGAGTTGTACTGTATTTTGCTTCTCGGTCCACTGTTATTGCCTCTTCTATTGTTGTGGTAACCTCCAAGGGATGCATTGTTATTGTTCTAGGGCTTCAGTGGTGTGATTGAAAGGGTTGAATATTCCCCTTGTGCAAAGAATACTTGCGTACTTCTTGTTTTCTGATTGTACAAGAAACCTTGATGGAGTATCCCATAATAGGCAGATGTCACATAAAAGTTTCTTTGGGCAGTTCGCCTTGGTATGACCTATTTTGCATTTGGTACACCACAATTCTTTGGATTCTTTAGATCTCTCCATTTCTACCTTCAATTCCTTCATCATTCTCATCATGTCTCATTTGAGGGCTTGTACGGTTTTTGATTCGTCTTCACTACTCTCCTTCATACTTTCGTTGTCATTTGTTCTTTTCTTTCCCCAAGAGGATGTCTTGTTCTCGCTCTCAATGTCCATCGCCCGATTGTAAGCTTCAGCGTACGAGGATGGAGGTACCACCTTCATTTTCTTTCGAAAGGAGGGAAGTAACCCTTCAATAAACCAAAGCTTCTTCAACCTGTATGTCGGTTATGTCTCCAATTTTACCAACAACTCCTTGAGCCTACAATTGTAAGCTTGTACGTTCTCATGTTTCCCTTGTTTAGTATTGTAAATTTTAGCCACGATTTCGTTATCATCTCTTAGAATCCTAAATTCTTCTTGGAACGCTCTTTTTAGTGCTCCCCATGTGGCTCTTTGTGCTACTTCTAGTTCAGTGTACCAATCTATTGCTATGCCTCTGAGAGTCACTACAAATGCTCTCAACTAGTAGTCTATGTCTTCTTGCCCAATTTCTATCCATATAGTTTCATAAGTCTTGCAATGTCGTATTGGATCCTCTGACCCATTCCTTGTGAATTTCGGTAGTTTCTGCCTCTCGACGCTTGGATTGGTTGGCGAAGTTACCATCTTTCTTCCTCGATACCCTCCTTGTACATTGGACCTAATCAGACTATTTCTCTTGACACGTTCCGATGCCTCTCTTGCACTTACAGCCACATACGAGTCTTCTACATGTCCCCTCTCAACATCCTCTGCACTTTGAGCCTCCTAGGGGTCATTCTTGTACTCCCTTTGTTAGGGGGTCTTTGATTCAGATCCTCCAATTCTCAGTTCTTCTTACGATATGGACAACTCTTGAATACGCCGAATACTATTTTCAAGTTCCTTAGTTAATTCAATTTCATCATCTTTATGTTTTTCTTCCTCTACTACGGACGGTTGCCCAAAAGTGACTTGGTTTGTTTCTTCGACAAGGTTTTGATTTAGTTCGGCAATTTCTTGGTTTATTTTGGCAAGGTCCTGATTTCTTTCTTTGACGATTTGTTTCAATCTTCTTCATTGGTCTTCTTGTTCTTTTAATCCTAGTGATCTTCGTACCCGTTCTTCAGATGTTTCTTGCCTGCTTGGGATTCAGCTCTTATCTTTGTCGGGTCATACAGGGATTAATTTTTGGGAGTATGCCTATGACTGGTGTCGCGTTCTTCCTCCTCTCGTTTGTTTCTCTCTTCGTACCACTGCAGTATCTGTTGTCTTCGTAGTTCATGGTCTCTCTCAACTCAAAGGTCTTGCAATATAATATAGTGACGTGCGATCAACCAGGGTAATCTGTTGAGGAGGTGGGCGACCTCCGGGTTGATGCTCAAGTTGTCCGAGATGACCACTTGAGGGATCTCTCGCCTGAGAGCCTCCCTCTATATGTGATCCCTCAACAAGATATCCCACAGGTTTATGAGATCCTCTATCAAAGCGTCTTCTCTATCTTCATTGGCTTGTATTGGCTCTTCGATTGGCTAACTCATTACAATGCCATTCTCCTGTCTGTGTGATGTGTACAAGAGTTCAATTCGGCAACAACACCAAATGTTTACTCATAGGAATGACTTGACAAAGTACTAGAGTAAACGAGAATGTAACTTGCAGAACATACATAGGAAATATTCATGAATGCATAATGTGCAAAGAATAATGGTACTTTCATTCATTAATGCAATAGATACAATGTACAATCATCTGTACTATGTCATGTTGTGTCATGTCCCCAACTACAATGAAACAAAACATATATATAGTTGTTGACAGTGGTTGAGAACACCAACCGTTGCGACTAACTGTTACAACTAATCCCACTGGTCGGGGACTTAATTCCCGACAACTTATAACATAAAGTATGTGTTGCATATATTAAAGTTTTATTTAATTACATTAATTGGCCAACTAAACACATAATCACTCTCGGTCGTCTACAATTATAATATAAACATGACAGATGCATTCAAAGACAAAACTATCAACTTAACACTACTACAATACAAAGCTTTGAATAATTATTAAGTTTTAACTCGGTGAAAGAACAATTACACAAGGCGAAACACTTCAATAGTAATTTAGAAGCAAAATAGGCATACTAAATACTATTGAGTGAATAACCAATTCTAGAAATAACAATCATGAATACTTGGTGAAGGGAAATTTCAACAAGAAGTTGGCATAAGTAATACCATGGACAAACTATACAAAATAGCACTTAGTTATAAGGTCACAAAAAATTGCATGAAATAACATAAAGAAATTGACTGCTACTTCTACTCTAGCTAAATGCAACCTTTATTACAAAATATGCTATTCACTAATGCTACAACTAGAGCATGCAGCTGTCAATTAAACTAATGATTGAAATAATTAGAAATCATCACATAGAAACTCACATCCCCTACATGAGAAGAGATCTATAGATAGGGAATCTAGCAATTGCTAACTCTGATTTATAAATAGATAATGCTAAGAATAGTGGAAAGCTAAAAAAAAGCATGGGCTATTTTTAGCACAAGCTAAAAATAAACTTTTCTGGAAGGCGGGTTTGGAGTTAATTCTGGTGAAGCTTTCCTCTATGTTGATGAAATCTAGTAAAGCTTATAAAGAAACTGAAATTCTGATGATTCAATTTGACACTTACCTGAATCAAAACACTCCTTGTTGATTTTTTTGATCTTTAAGCCAATCCCTCCTTGAAATTTACTGTTGTAAATATCATTCTTTATCTCCTGCCATCATGAACAGTCCTATTGATCTGAATCCGAAATCTTGCTTCACTGTCCCTATGGTACTGGCATCTTTTAAAAAATTCCTCACTTGGTACCTCAAATCAACCTCCCAAACTACAAAAATTAAACGACTGTCTCCTGCTATGAACAGAAGCAACAAATTTGTTTATGTATATGAATAGCATAGGACTGTCTCCTGCTTTTCCTTTAACAGACGATTTTCAGTTTTATTTTTTAGTGCGGTGTGAAATTTTTAATAAATTTTCTATATTTTGTGTTAACTCCAATTATTGCTTACAGGGTTCAATTAATAAGATATTTTATAATATTGTGTTATGTGTAGTTTTTGGTGAGTTTTTCATTATGTAGGCTGTATCAAGTATATCCTTTTGGAGGTTGTACTATATTGTTGGTCATACTACTGATAGAGACTTTAAAATAATGTTTTGTTGTTCTTTCAAGGCACTGAAAAATCTTCACTTAGCCCTTAATTAGAAGGTGTCATACCATATTGAGGGGTCATAGAGGCTTATTTGTTGCTGCAATCATTTAAGGGAAGACCGTACAGCTCATTTGATCAATTAAACTCTGTTGTACACTATGGAATTGATTGCATCATGACCCAATTGGCATTGTCATTGTTTGCTAGCCATTCCTTCAATATCTACTAGTCATACACTCCTTAGCAGGCCATTGCTTATTTTTTGCATGCTGGTAACTTCAATACAGACCATACAAGCTCAATATAGGACATACAATCTCTATCTGGTACATTATTCTTGGGTTGTGATCTCCTAGAAGCTTGTTTCCAGACCTAGAGTGCCATATTGGTGTTGATCAATGTAATTTTAAGTATTATTTAAGGGGGCAATTATCAGTGATGAATTCTAAAATGAGTTAATCCCAGTTTCATCAACATATTGGGCAGATTTCAGTGGTCATCAAACAGAACAACAATGGGGCGTTGACATTTCCAACATATTACATATTCAAAGGTTTCATCTTCTTATTCCCAATAATAATTAATATGCTTTTAGTTTCATAACACCTATTTGACGAAATGCCTTTCTTCTTAAATTTTGGTTATTACTAAAGATCCTGCATGGTTCGCCACTAGACCCTTGTTCTTCATTGTAAAAATCCTAGTCAGTTTATCCATTGGATCCTCTATGCTTAAGTACTTTTCGCCATCTTGGAGTGTATCAGAATCAAGTGATTTAATCTGCCATTTTGGCATTGAAGCAATTCTATTTGCATTCAATCAGTTTGGGTTGATCAGGATTTGCATTTTACTATCAACCATTTTGGCTTGTTCAATTCTACGACTTTACTTATGTTGTAATTTGGTTGGTTAGTCGTCAATACTTTCATGTAATTCCATTGTCCTCATTCTAGTCTTTGTATGCTCTCATCTTGCCCACATCGAGAACTAGGTGATCAAAAAGAGCTAAGATTTGAGTGATCACAAAACTTTCATGTGTTTTGAGCTAACGCCTTGTGAGGGTCATTCCATAGGTGTTGAACCTTGCCAAATCACTTCCTTCTTTTCTATGGTTTGATTTATATTGGTAAAGACTCTTTTTTTGGAGCTATTCACTTGATAAAAACTAGCACCTGCTAATATCTCCTCAAATGACAAACTTTTACCTTTAGAATATGTGCTACAATTTCATAGCAAATTTTTTAGTTGTGATTCTCATGCTTAGCATCATATCTTTGTTAGACATGAGGAAACAAAAATCTTTAGGAAGTGCGCCTAAATTTCTTAGTCTTTCTCAAACTTCTAACTGAAGCAAGATTTATCCATGGCATCGTCATGATGAAAGTATGCCACCTTTATAATATGCTGAAAGGGTCTTTTGCTGATAATGTCCTAGTTCAAGTGCACATTGTAGAGTTCTTTAGCCATTTTCCAATTGAGTTATTTTCAGCTACAACTCTCTTAGACATTCCCTTTTCTCTTTCCATTACCATAGTCATCACCTATGAGGACTTCATCATTTTCAACTGAAACAATGCAATCTCAAGCAATTTGCAAGAATTCATTAGTTTGAAAAACTGGATCATGATACAACAACCTCGTCACTTGCCCAAAAAATTCCCTATTGATCTTGATTCAACACACAAATAATAATGAATTGATGACAAAATGAACACTAAGTATAAAACCATTGAGTTTTGGATGGGCACAACAAAGCTAGAAGCAAATAAAACAACAGTTAGAAATGAGAAAACATAATAACTTAGAAAAACAAGATAACATCACTACATCCAGGAAAAAGCAAAATTCCCTTGAATAGAAAAGATTTTACTGTTAGGGGCTGAGATTAAGTAAAAAAAAACAGCACTTATTTGATGCCTGGACCTCCAGCATGGCTCAAGAAGGGATTGGGATGAAATCCAAAGCTCTTTTCTCCTGCAGCAGAATGTTACTTCTCTCAAGAGACCCATCAAGCAGCAGAGTGAGCAGAATTATATATTTAAATAGAAGGGTGCTTGGCATGTCCTCTAGTAGTTTTACTTTGGAATTGAATAGTGGTAATCAATAGCACCTATGTATTGTCTACCAAACTGACCACTAACTCCTCAAACCAACAAGACAATGTGCATTGTTTGCCATGTTATGCTACAACAATGCAAACTCCCACCTATGTTTCCCTGTTACCTAGATTCAAACTTAGGCTAGATAATTCAAAAATAATCTACATCATGCATTACTCTACAGAAAACCCATCACTATGGGTAAGACCGTAAGAGTATGATACTTGATAGAATGTCATCACATTCCCAAATGGCACTTAAGCAGAGATGGGGCAATAGATAAGTAGTATAAATTGTGTAACTCAAAGAAAAATTAATAGAAAATTGTAACCAGATACCAGCTTGCTTACATTTCTTGCCATAGGATAATTAATATCATTGTTAAACAATTGTACAGATTAAAAAAGAAAAGGTTTACAAAAAGACAATATAACAGACATTCAAAACCATACAAAATCAACTCAATGTAGTTTTTCCAATAAGAACATGTAAACTACAACAGACATACAAAACTAAAGAAAAACAACTTAATGTTACTTTTGCAACATTAGACATGATCAAGGACAAGAACCACCATTCTTGTTTTGTATTAGACCCCAAAATGTCTTCTGGTTTTCGGCGCTTCCACAAGATAGGTTCCATATAAAAGTTTAACTGCACCCAAAATGTGACAGAATTACGACATATTAATAAAGACATTCAAAATTCAGATTATTTATTACAAACATTTTTTTCAAACAGTGGCCCATAGAAAAATAATTCCATAAGCTTTGTTGGATAAATCCTTCTCCTGATGCATTAACAAGATTATAAAAAATTGGCTAGCAATAAAATGGCATTGCATGCTGTGTCCTTATATTCTTTTCAAGTGGGATACTGGCTAAAACATGAATCTTGTATCAATTAATATTTGTATCTATCATCCATCATCTTCAAAAATGGAGCCATACTAGATCTGTCTCACTCAATCATATAAATAATACTTATTAGGACCCTTCCTATTAGAATTTACTGAGATCCAAGACAATACACATAAGATACAGGTAATCCTAAGGTATAAGGGCTAAGAACTGCAGTGCCTGTCAACACCATGTACTGGCAAGGAATTACAACAAAAACCTGCAAAAAAATTTCACTCCAAGACAAGACAGAAGCTGATTTATAGAAAAACAAAAAGACATCAATTTTTGTCAGTCGATCTCAAACAAATGCAGAAGCTAACTCTAAGCCCAATATCAATAATTCCACCAAATTCTTTGAGTTTAATCCTGAAATAAAAAGTCTATACATGAAGGTATACCTAGATAATCTAAGGAAAGATCCTTAATAAAGTATGGTGCAGGCCTCACTCCCCCAAGAAAGCTCCTCAACTCAGCAGTGCAGTGATGATGTCAACCTATTAATAAAGGCTCACTCTCATATATTGCTCAGATTGCTTATCACTACTAAATAAGGATGATGAGAGGTGGACCAAAAGACCTATCTAGGAGGTTTTTACTGTAAAACTTAATTTTGTTCATAATTCACTACCCTGTAGAGCAGACTTTAGCAATCATAAGACAAAAGAATGAATATAGAAATATAAAGTGCCATATTGTAATGTGCCCACTCTAGTCAGTTTCAGGAGCAGTGCAGTTAGCCTATTTCTTGGACCCTTGTAGGCTGACAGGATTTGGTTAGGGGGTCAGCGGCCATTTTCGTGGGTTTTGACATCTCCACCCCTTCAGTTCAGTGTTGGGCTCAATGCAGGCCTTTGCAGTTCAGTGTTCGCCAACTTCTGACGGCATGTTAAAACACTGAGAATTGAGGGAGATATTAATATTTCAGTGGTTGGGTATTTTATCATCTATTGAGATATTACAAAGTTATTATTTGACTTTATAACATATTAAATCCCACTTGAAATATTTGTACTTTATGACTTAAATGTTAAAGTGAATATTTAAATTCACTTAAATCATTTATTTGGGCATCCAACTATGGAAAATGTATTAAATACATTTTAAATGTATTTTAATGCAAAAGTGGCGTTACTTCTTGAAAGTCGTGCCTTTTTGAGGTTATAAGGCAAATGAAGCAAATTGACCTCATTATGTTATGATTATTTGACTTTGCTTCAAAACTTCTCTATGATTTTTGTCTGAGGGCAAGGGTTTCAAGATTTCTTCATTGGAGAGCAACAATTCTTCATTGATCCGTGATTGTGAGACTGTGAAGTATCAGTTAAATGGTTGCTACTGAGGGAGCTTCATACAGGAGTTCATCTGTGCTTACATCAGAGTTTTCTGTTCAGTATTTATGTAAGAGACCAGGTGTCTCTCAACCCGAACACTGCCTGAGAATACTGAGTTTGTTTGTGTTTTCTATATTTTTGATTTTTTGTAGGTTTTTCCCAATAAAGAAAAATTGCGATTTTGCTCTAAAATACTATAAAATCCATAATAAATTCATAGACAATAAATTTGCATCAATAATACTCTCCAGATGAATGCGCATACATTGATTGATCTCCATAACTCATACAATAAATTAAATCGAACATATAAGGGGAAAACAATATTTTATTTAAGGGGAACCTGATTGCTTGCAGCCGCCATCAATGAAGTAGTAAAGGTACAGCTGAGAAGATAGAGCCAACTACAAGTCCTCAAATCAATAACAAAACTCCAGAAACCCTAGGCGCTCAAGATGCAATAAGCAGAAGCTCACAAACAAGACGTCTGGCTGAGAGGAGATTGTACGGCCTTTACCAGCAAAGAGGAATTCCATACTATCTTGATATTCGTGCCAAATGCCAAACAAAATCCTGCCAATATAAGATTCGCCTTCTGGAAAGAGAATCGATCCAACCCTGAATGAAACCCCACCGTGAAACTTTGTAACAACCTCTGAATGAAGTTATTCAACTGACAATCTTCAACTGGTATTGCACAGTCTCAGTATGCCTGATTCTGAAGAGGGAACGTTCTTCAAAATCTGATGATCTGCAAAAACCCTAGTTTCTCAAAACCCAATGCTCTCCGAGAGAAGAATAAAGACAAATTAGAATAATCACATAATGAGTTCGATTTGCCTTTGAAAGAATATATATGTCCTCAAAAATTCGACTTTTCTCATTAAATCCATTAAAATGCATTTAATAATAAATATTCGCCCTTTTCAATACTTAGGCTAATATTTAAATAAATGGCGCCCCTTTTATTTTAATGAGTATTAAACTCATTAAATATTAATTTTTTCCTTCTTTATAAAGTATTAAAAAAAAATACTTTATAATTTTCCATTTAAATATTAACTTTAATATTTCATTAAAATGACTTTATATTATAAAGTCAAATTAATTATTCCTTCAATTATTATTAAATGCTTCTGATAACCCTTGTTTGCTCAACCAAACATCAAACCGGGTCAATACTGAGCTGACCAGCTAAACCAGGTGCCCTGCCCAAAATAGCAGCTCCCGCCTGCCTGACTTACTATAAATAGTAAGTATCTGAAAAACCTCTCTGAAAGAGTCTGCAAAGGTCCAAACCTGAATCAACTGCTGGAGTGATGTTCCCAACGCTGGATAACTGTATCAAGTGATCCTCTAAACACATCTGCCAGCCTACGAGGATCTAAATAATAGGCTAACCACTGTCACGACGGTACTATCTAGGAAGGGGACATTACAGTCCGCCCTCCCTGAAATTGCTTGTCCTCAAGCAATCTCAGCTCTGGATGGTGTAAAATCTCCTCTGACTCCCAAGTGGCATCCTCAACCGGCAAGTCTCTCCATTTGATCAAATACTCTCTGATAACCCGCCTCCGAAGATGTCTCTCTCTAACATCAAGGATGGCCTCAGGCACTAATATCAACTTTCCCTCATCATCAAGGGGTGGCAGTACTGGAGAGGGGATCACATGCTGACCCAATGCCTTCAGGCATGAGACGTGAAATACATTATGAACCCTGCTATCCGCCGGTAAATCCAACTCATAAGCCACCTCACCCACTCGTTTGATAACACGAAATGGACCATAGTAACGAGGTTTCAACTTCTCCGCACCGCTCTTCCGCAGAGTAGACTGATGATATGGCTGTAACATGAGATACACCATGTCACCCACCGCAAAGGAAAGCTCAACCCTCTTCTGATCAGCATACTACTTCTACTGATTTTGTGCCCGCTGAATATTGTCTCTGAGAGACCTCAAAATGTCCTGCTGACTCTACATCATATCCCCTGCACTCAACACTCTGCTATCGCTCAATATCAAATCCAAAAGGTTGGGCGCCTCATACCCGTACAATGCAATGAAGGGCGTCATCTGTATAGTCATGTGGTGAGTAGAGTTATAACAATACTCACAGAGGTATATTCACCTTACCCAAGCTCTCTGCTGTCCAGCTATGTAATTGTGCAGATAACCTTCCACCCACTTATTGACAATTTTTGTCTGTCCATCTGTCTATGGATGGTAGCTGGTACTCAGTGTCAATTCGGTCCCACAAAGTCTGAACAACTCCTGCCAAAAGTTGCTCATGAACCGACTGTCTCTATCGCTGACTATAGTCCGAGGCAAACCATGTAACCTGAATACCTCTCTGAAGAAAAGCTCTGCAGTCTGCGATGCTGTGAATGTAGTAGTGATCGGAAAGAAGTGCGCATATTTGGTCAGCCGATCAACAACTACGTAGATGCAATCTTTACCTTGGGCTTTCGGCAAACCCGTGATAAAGTCCATCGATAAACACTCCCACTTCCTGTTAGGTATCAGAAGTGGCTAAAGCAATCCAGCAGGATGTGTGTTCCTGCTTGTTCTGCTGGCAAACATAACACTCGCAAACATACTGAAGAACATCAGTCTTTAGCCCTTTCCAAGTAAACCATTCCCGAACCAACTTGTATGTTTTGAAGTAATCGGGATGGCCCGCCATAGGAAGATCATGAAAGGCTCTCAGAACCGTATCCCTCAACTCGGAACCAGGAACCAGAAAAATCCGCCCCTTGTAAATGATCAAGTCATCCACAACGGTGTACCTACTATCCTGCTCTGCCCCATCAACAATGCTAGAAGCCCATGGGTTCTTAGCATACTCAGTAACGATTCGATGCCTCCAATCCTCAAAAATCTGTGCCATAGCATTCAACTGAGATCTGCGAGACAAGGCGTCAGCTACAACGTTCTGCTTCCCCTTAATGAAGGTGATATCAAAATCATATGACTGCAGTTTGTTGACCCATTTTTGCTGTCTCTCATTTAGGTCTTGCTATCCAAGGAAGTGTTTCAGGCTATTGTGGTCTGTATGCACACTGAACTTGCTGCCTACCAAGTATTGCCTGAACTTAGCCAAAGCATGCATAATGGCTAACATTTCCTTATCATAAATGTTGTAAAACCTCTCAGGACCCCTAAGCTTCCTACTCTCGAAAGCAATAGGGTGTCTCTCCTGCATCAAGACGGAACCAATGCCCTCTCCTGAAGCATCGCAAAACAAATCAAATGACTTCGTAAAGTCAGGTAATGCAAGCACTGGACACGAAGTCATGATCACCTTAAACCTATCAAAGCACTCCTAAGCCTGTGGTGACCAAGTAAAAGCCCCTTTCTTTGTCAAATCAGTAAGGGGTGCGGCGTGATGTGAGAAACCACTAACAAATCCCCTGTAAAAAGCACACAACCCAATGAATCCTCTGAGCTGCGTAAGGTTCTCTGGTACTAGCCACTCAACTATAGCTCGGACCTTCTCAGGGTCCATATTAACTCCCTTGGCACTGATGATGTGCCCCAGATACAACAACTCAGCCATGCCTAACTCACACTTGGACTCCTTGGCATAAAAGGACTCCTCCGCCAAGATACCCAAAACTGTATCCAAGTGAGCTAAATGCTCCTCCCATGACCTACTGTACACCAGGATGTCATCGAAGAAGACCAACACGAATCTCCGCAGCTGAGAACTGAAGACCCTGTTCATGATGGACTGAAAGGTAGCAGGTGCATTGGTTAAACCGAAAGGCATAACCAAGAACTCGAAGTGACCGCAATGGCATTTGAAGGCGGTTTTCTCTATGTCCTGCTCCCTCATCTAAATCTGATGGTACCCAGATCTCAAGTCAATCTTCGTAAAGAAGATAGCACCGTGCAACTCATCAATCAACTCATCGATGCGGGGTATCGAGTACCTGTTCTTAATTGTTTTCTTATTGAGTTGGCGGTAATCTATACACATCCGAAGTGATCCATCCTTTTTCTTCACCAACATGACCGATGAAGCAAAAGGTGACTTGCTAGGTCTGATATGCCCCATAGCCAACAACTCGTTGATTGTCTTCTCTATCTCATCCTTGAGCCGTTTCGGATGCCTGTAGGGTGTAATCATAATGGGCTTTGCGCCCTCCTCCAACTCGATGATGTGCTCAGTGCCTCTGTCTGGAGGTCTGCCAGGTGGAATGTCGCTAAACACTTTAGAGTGTTTAGTCCTCAGTATTTGAATGTCTGGATGGTACTCGACCTTCTGCTGCTCCTGCTGTGCTAGCAATAACATGCACTCTGCAGCCCAATCAACCATATCACGACGAATGAGTCTCTCCATCCGCTTGTACGAAACCATCCTCAAATTACTATCTCTGATGGCCTTGATGACATGAGGTTTCCCATTTGCCTTGAACTTCATCTCCATGTCCCGTAGATTGAGTGTGAACTCACCCAAATCGTGAAGCCATGCCATCCCTAACACCACATCAGTATCTCCCATATTAACAACATAGAATTCGGTCTTGAACTCATAGTTGTTCAGCCGCATCGGAAGATCTGTTATTTTTCTATCACATTTGAGGGTGTACCCATCAGCCACCTTGACTCGAATACCCTCAAACTCTTCTGTCTGTATACCTCATCTCTCTACCAACCGTGCATCTATGAAATTATGAGTAGCGCCAGTGTCGAGTAGAGTGATTACCTTCTGACCTACTACGAGCCCACGAAGTCTAAAAGATCCATCTCTCTGAAGACTAGTCAAATGTGCTTCCTGTAGCTTCCTTCCTCCTTCATTATCACCGTCATTTTCAGACCTTTCATCATCTGAATGCTCTGAATCAGCTTGCTCGTCTGACAGATCAGATTGCTCTTCTCCCTCATAAAACCACTCCATTTGGTTATTTCTCACCTTGGGACGAAGAGGGCATACATGTTTATCATCATAGGGTGCCTTGCACCAAAAACATAATTTTTTCTTTCGTAAATCATTCAATGTTTCCCTGTCAAATGGTGGTGCATTCTGTCTCTTAGGATCAGGTGGATCCCTCTTCTTGTCAAATGGCCTATTCCTGTCAAATGACCTATTAGGCCTCGTGTAGAGTGTCGAACCTGAAGTGAACTTGCTACGAGGTGCTGCAAGCTCCATACTGCGTGCCTTCCTCATGGCCTCCTAAAGAGTAGGAGGATCAAATACCTTGACCCAACCTCTCATAGGCTCCATCAAACCCTCGACGAAGAGAATAACAAGTCTCCTCTCTGAAATGCCTGTCACCATAACTGCAACCCTCTAAAATTCACCGACATAAGCATCCAAACTACCTGTCTGTCTAAGCTGAGCTAGCTCCCTGAAGTAGAGTTCTGGATCCTTCTTATCGAACTGTTCTATGAGCCTGCTGGTAAACTCCTAATAAGTAGTAATTGCATGATGGCCAAGTGTGTACATGCCGTGATGCCACCAATCATGCGCCAACCCATCAAGATGCAATGTAGCAAACTTGATGGCCTCCTCCTGCATGGGTCTCAATGACAGGTAATTGTCCAACTTCTGGACACAAGACCTCGCTGAACTCTTATCAGACGCATCAAAGTAAGGCAAGGTAATCTTGCTAACTGCATACTATAGATCCCTGTTCACCTGTGGCTGCGGCTGCTGATGCTGAGGAGCTCTGCGGTCAAATTTGCCTCCCCCTCTAGGTTTATGCACATCCATAAACTCATGAAAAGTCAAAGCCTGCCTGATCTCAGGTGCTAATGACAAATACTCACCATGAAATCTAGTCACATCTGCCATTGACATGCCATTGTGTGGCTGAAACTCCTGATGATGACCCTGCTGCTCTGCCTCCGGGGTCAGAGGTGGTGTCTCTCTAGGTATGAATGTAGGCTGTCCAGGCCTATGCTCATGATAGATAGGTGATGACTGCCACGGTGCCGAGACCAAGGCTGGTCCACGCCTACAGTCCTGCTCGACTAGCCTATCTGAATATAGTGCGGCTGGGGTGGAGTATACTGTCTCATAGTGCCCATCAACTGGGACATCATGTCCATCATATTGTCGTGCCTGGATCTAAACTCCTCATTAGTAATATCACCTTCTTCAGGCGATTTTCTTGAATCCCTATGTGTCTCTGCGGGAATCTCACGGTCTGCCATCAATGTTGTGACACTGTTCTCACTGCTATTGGAACTGGATCTGTGAACACCCAGAACCCCTGATACTGTCTCACCTTCACGAATAGGTGGGCCTGTCCAATCCTCAACTCTGCCTGTTCCTATACCCTCAATCTAGGGAATGATGTCTCTATTCATGAAAAAGCATCGAAAAAGCACACTGTTATCTAAAAAAGCAACTGAAAAAGCACAGGATGGCAGGAAAACTGTGCTCTGATACCACTGTAAGAGACCAGGTGTCTCTCAACCCGAGCATTGCCTAAGAATACTGAGTTTGTTTGTGTTTTCTATATTTTTGATTTTTTTGTAGGTTTTTGCCAATAAAGAGAAATTGCGATTTTGCTCTAAAATACTATAAAATCCATAATAAATTCATAGACAATAAATTTGCATCAATAATACTCTCCAGATGAATGTGCATACATTGATTGATCTCCATAACTCATACAATAAATTAAATCGAACATATAAGGGGAAAACAATATTTTATTTAAGGGTAACCTGATTGCTTGCAGCTGCCATCAATGAAGTAGTAAAGGTATAGCTGAGAAGATAGAGCCAACTATAGGTCCTCAGATCAACAACAAAACTCCAAAAACCCTAGGCGCTCAAGATGCAATAAGCAGAAGCTCATAAACAAGACGTCTGGCTGAGAGGAGATTGTATGGCCTTGCTGTTGTGTTTGTACGGCCTGTACCAGCAAAGAGGAATTCTGTACTATCTTGATATTCGTGCCAAATGCCAAACAAAATCCTACCAATATAAGATTCGCCTTTTGGAAAGAGAATCGATCCAACCCTAAATGAAACCCCACTGTGAAACTATGTAACAACCTCTGAATGAAGTTATTCAACTGACAATCTTCAACTGGTATTGCACAGTCTCAGTATGCCTGATTCTGAAGAGGGAACGTTCTTCAAAATCTGATGATCTGCAGAAACCCTGGTTTCTCAAACCCCAATGCTCTCTGAGAGAAGAATAAAGACAAATTAGAATAATCACATAATGAGTTTGATTTGCCTTTGAAAGAATATATATGTCCTCAAAAATTCAACTTTTCTCATTAAATCCATTAAAATGCATTTAATAATAAATATTCGCCCTTTTCAATACTTAGGCTAATATTTAAATAAATGGCGCCCCTTTTATTTTAATGAGTATTAAACTCATTAAATATTAATTTTTTCCTTCCTTATAAAGTATTAAAAAAAAATACTTCATAATTTGCCATTTAAATATTAACTTTAATATTTCATTAAAATGACTTTATATTATAAAGTCGAATTAATTATTCCTTCAATTATTATTAAATGCTTCTAATAACCCTTGTTTGCTCAACCAAACATCAAACCGGGTCAATACTGAGCTAACCAGCTAAACCAGGTGCTCTGCCCAAAATAGCAGCTCTCGCCTGCCTGACTTACTTTAAATAGTAAGTATCTAAAAAACCTCTCTGAAAAAGTCTGCAAAGGCCCAAACCTGAATCAACTACTGGAGTGATGTTCCCAACGCTGGATAACTGCCTCAAGTGATCCTCTAAACACATCTGCCAGCCTACGAGGATCTGAATAATAGGCTAACTACTGTCACGATGGTACTGTCTAGGAAGGGGACATTACAATTTACCTGTTTGCAATAAGAGGGTTTCTTCATCAGGGACACCATCTTTATCCAATTTCCATCTTTCAATAAAGAAACTTCTACATCTTTCAAAGGCCGTACTTTGCATTGGGAGGCGTGTCATCTGGGGATAGGCATGTGAAGCAAGAGGCTAAAACGCCTCTCTTTTGGCTCCTGTCTGGACTCCATCCTGGGCGTCCAACCTTCTCAACACACTTTCTCCAATTTTTGCATGGGAGAAAGTAGATCCAAGCTCCAACTGTGCTATTTCTCAGTTTCTAGCATATCTTGCCTGGCATATACAGATCCATCTTATTTAGTTATTCTAGAGGTTTCCGGGTATGTTGTTTATATGCAAACTCTTTGTATGAATTGCCAGATCCTCAATAATATTGCAATTGTTCCAGAATTTCTTGTATTTCAGTTTATTTCCCTTTTACGCTTGGCGCACCGTCTACTTCTATCTAGAATTCTTCTTAGATTCATCACACATAAAAAAAACACAAAAACAAGTCAGTGAAAGTCAGAGGTTGAGCTAGAGCTAGTTAGACTCATCACACATATTACATACTAGAAAAGATATTATTATGAGTTATAAGTCATTTTAATTTTGTATTACATGGGTTCCTGACATTGTGAACATAGCAGTTAATAGTCCCATGTACTTCCTTTTCTTCATATTTGTACATGGTGCCATGAAATGGTCAAGGATGTCCTCCATAGACCATAAAAAAATAGTCTATTGCATAGTTGGCAGACTGGGACTCAGCAAAAACTTGATAGACCCAAAATTTCTGACTCGGCAAAAAAGTCGGCAACTTAAAAAATTGCTTAAATTTCTTTAAAACACAATTTTTTTTTTGCAAAATTCAATAACAGAATATATCCAATGAGCCCAAAAATGAATAAAAAAATGTTTTCTATTAAATTTGATTCATTTGAATACAAATTGAGTACAAAATTGCATCATCATGCGAAATATCGACTCAATAGTTAACTAGTAACTATTATGAATTTATGATGATTGCCTTTCAAAATCATCATCATAATTCATAAATTGCATATTGCAACATCTTACATCTTCCTCTCCCATAGTCTAGTGAAAACTTGGGGAAAAATTCTAACCCTTGCACTCCGTTGCAGCTCCTCACTCAACATTGAAGGTTGTGTTTGTGGCTCTGACTCGACCAAATCAATGACCTCTAATTTGTTGTCTACCTTTCTTGTGCAAAGCTAAAGGTTGTATTTCTTTCTATAATAATAATGACATTTGAATATTTGATACTAATAGTATGATACTTCATCATGGATCAATGATATTATGATAGTGATAGACATAATTGTCTAAGTTGTCAATTCTGGTCTCCACTCCCAAATCCCCTCATTGTAATCAAATTTCTTATATGAAAAGAGATCCCAATAACTAGTGGGGGTCTAGGAGTGGAGAACCAATAGGGTTGATGGATAGGGTCCATCATGGGGGTCAGGGGGAAATGCCCCCATCAAAGTTGAGGGGCAATGCCCCTCGTGGGGGTCTAGGACCAACGCCCCCGATAGGGTTGAGGGGCAACACCTCTCATGGGGATATGGGGTCAAGAGGCAACACCCCTCATGGGGGTCTAGAGGAAAGCCTAGATTAAGCGCTTTGAAACCACACAAAACTTCATGTCACACACTATTTTCACAATTTTGTCACTTAAGGGAGAAATTAGGTATTTGGCACATTTTTGTTTGTAAAAATGATGTATTTTTTGTTTGAGCAAAGACTCGCCGAGTTAATGGCACAAACTCGCCAAGCATTTTGAAAAACCTCGTAAAAAACTCAACGAGTACTTGCCAAACCTTGGCAAGAATCCTTGCAAATTTTTTGGCAAGTACTCGCCGAGTCTACCAACTATGGTCTATTGTCTACAATTACACCCTCAAAAAGCATAAAACTGTGAAGCTAATCAAAGATAAGAGGAAAAACTGACAAAAGCATTCCAACCAATATAGGGTCAAGCCATATATTGCTGCATACTCCAAGAGATACACGCCACAAAGAAGCACTTGATGCCTATTGTGAGGAGTCATAAAAGGACTGTCACCATAAGGAAATTGATGAGATTAAAAGAAAAAGAGAAAAAATATCAAATATTCAAAGACAACATACCATCATATTGTTAAACCTCCTCTTCTATTCACTTTGTTGTTTTGTTATTGTCTGAGAAGCATTTAGAATCTGATGTAGACTGAAAATGGCAAACATTTTCATCTACCATTATATCTCTACTAAGCAAGACCTTATTGATATAGATAATGACAGCATTTTAATTTGTCCCTTTCTGAACAAAACTAAACTCTAGAACCTAAAGAAACAACCTCTAGCTTTTTCCAAATGTACAAGTTGAGACCTCTAGATTTTGAGCACACATTGCAAATAAACTAAAGAAATGGCCTATATTTTTAGTTCCCAAGGGCATGAGGCTTGTTAGCACTTCTACTCAAGAGGAGAGATTTTAGTATCTTTTCTTGAAAGCATAGATCTATGATAACTAACAAATGCTTGCACTCTCTAGCTAAAAGCAAAGACATGAAAGTGTGAGTGCAACACAAAACTTAGACTTGGATTATATGCAAAAGGTTAAGCAAATCAAATGGAGGGAATAGTATACAAAACTACAATCACCACTTTGATGAAATCTGTGATAAAAAAAGGCTGCAATTTTCAATAAAAGCGATCTGATTTCCTTAAACAACATATACACAAGATCACACAAATGCTTGAATAGTAATATCAAAAGAAAATAGGCATAAAGATTACCACTCCCTTAAATCTAAGTGCCAAAAACACATATTTATAAGTGTTTACAATGATTTTGCACGATAAACAAATTAAAAAACAATGTAAATCCTATGTTAAAAATAGTTTCCTTGCAATCCAAGCCAACCTTAAATACAATAGTCTTCACATATGTCATCTAAAATTAGAAATATTCAAATAGATTAATACTAAGAACATGTATCTCTATAAATAGATCTTCTTGAAGGTCATTTAAAAATAGGACATCTTTAAATAGTTTTACAAGATCTTAGAATAATTGTCTCCTAAAAATAGCAACATCTAAAACCAGTCATGGATAAAAGTAGCATGGACAGAAATAGCCAATCTATGTTGGTCAGCCTCCCGAATTTTTTCTATTATAGCACTTTTGTTTTGATTATGATGAATCCTCAAAAGAAACTTGAAACAAACAAGTCACCAAACAATCTTGATAACTTGAATCTAAAAAACTAACCATCCTTTATTCTCTCTACGAACTTCCAAAACCTCCATTAGTCAATCGAATGAAGAGAGAAGACAATGATAAAGTTCTCGGTATCTTGTTAATCTATTGAAGATATGATGATTAAAACATACTACAACATTACTTTTAGGAAAGCCCCAAAGATGCATTCTTCAAATGCCTTACTATTTTGCAATAATGATGAAAAATGCAACTTTGATATTCGCAAACCCTAAGATAACAAAAATCATGAAAAAGAAGCCTCTAAACTCTAGGTACCTTTGAACAAATCTGCAATTTGAGCATTATGCTTGCCCTAAGTTGTAATCAATGTCAAACCTTTGATGCCAATCTGTTACAAAGGTCTATTTGATGAAAAAGGTTGATGAAACCCTAGGTGCTCAACTGAAAATTGCTGAAAATGAGTCTTCAAACCCTTAGGAAATTACTGAAACCCTAGGCGCTCGAACATTGAATGAAAAACTTGCTTGTCATGGCTTCTTTTCAAATGTAAACGAATCAATTGAAGACTCGTAGCCTGTTTTTATTTTTGTAGGCTATGAGAATTAATAATAATTTAAGTTGGCCCAAACATTTTATTTTCAAAAGGAAAACTTAATTATTATTTTACCTCTTATATAATATTTATAGTGTTTTTAACATTTTATTCAAAATGTAATTCAAAAAGGGACCTTTAGATGTAATTTAAAAGTACTTATAAATATTTTGAAAAAAAAAGTATATAATAAAATAAAAGGCCCAAAGTAGGCACCTATAAAAGAGAAGTCAAGGCTTATTCAATTTTGACATTTCATTATTCTTTTTATTTTAGAGATTGAAGCATTCAAGGATGAAAATCCTTCGTGTTTGAGATATGGAACATGAAAACCCTCTTAGTTTTCCACAATCGAATTTAGAGACGAAAACCCTCATATCTTTTGAAACAATTATACTCAAAAATTTGGGGTTATTGATTGTAGTTGTTCGATTCATATTTGCAAGTAAATTGTACCACCTCATCAAATCAACATTTTTTGCCATGTTTACAAGTTTACATATTGCTGCTATAGTGTTGCTACAATTATTTATTGAAGATTTTAGTTTGGATAGATTAGTATTTGCAAGCAAATCATTCAATATCCTTTTGGGATACTTTCATTTGCTACTGTAGAGGTGTTTCAGAATTTTATGCTGCTGCACAACATTCATTATTATTGTTTCCAGCCACCATACTATTGTTTCAAGCCATTTGTACCATGCTACAGGTCTGATCGCTGCCTTGGACAGATTGCCATACCATTTCAAGGGTTTGGTCCACAAAAACAGGACTTGGTGAGTCCCGAGTCTAGTCCACCTGGCCGAGTTCTAGGGGCTCGGACTTCGACTCGTCTCAGTCCTACCGAGTCTTGGATGGACTCGCCAAGTCTGGCTGACTCGCCGGACTCGCAAAGTCCACACGAGTCCCAACAGTAGGACTCGATGGCAATGTTGAGTCAATAAAGCAATAAAAAAACATAAAAAAACTTATCAAATCTTCTTTTTTATTTAAACTTATATCTTCTCCCCAACCCTAAAAGCAACTTCATTTCATTTACTTGGCAAAATAGGAGGAGAAAAGAAAGCTGTGAGGAAAAACAAGAGTTCATTGTAGGGCAACCAGCAAGAAGTTGAAGACAAATCTATCATCAAATAGCATTTGGGAAGTTTCATACTAGCAAGGAGGTGCATTGAGAACTCATTCCCAATGGTTGCAAGGAGTTTGCATTGCATTTCAAGCCTAATCTAAGAGGTAAGTTTGATTTTAATTGATTTTTTTGTTTTTTTTAACAAAAAATTCATTGTAATTTGTAAAATCATTGTTTTTTTGAGTTTGCATTTCTTTTTTTACAAACCCTACTTGCAACTTAAATAATTTTAGAAACCCTACATGCTATTGCAACCACCTTCATTTACAATTCAAACCATATCTTCACAATGTCTCAAACCCCAGGTAGAAAAGACCTTGCTTGGAAACATGCTAAAATCTTTCCTAGGCAGAAGAAAGGAGAGGCAAAATGTAAATATTGCAAAACACCTTTTCATGGAGGCATAAACAGATTGAAATACCATATTGCACGCATACCCATCCATGATGCAAAGGGCTACATTAATGCACCTCCTAAGGCTATTCATGAGGTGCAAGCGCAATTAGAAACATTTGAATAGCAAAAAGAAATGAAAAAGAGGTAGAGGGAGGAGTTGATGAGCATTGGTGGTGTTGGAGATGGATCTTCCATGCCTCCATACCGTCCTTGTGCTAGTGCACCAGTTATGGGTACTCCTAGTGTTGCTGCTACTGCTAGTGGTAGTGGGAGTATTAGCATTGGCCCTAGAGTTCGTAAATCTAGGGTGGATTCATATTTTGTACCAAACAGTACTCCTGGTTCCCAACCATCGCTTGAGAGCATGGGTTGGAACAAAGACGCACATGATGTAGCAAAGAAATCAATTGCAGACTTCTAGTACTATTGCACCATTCCCTTCCATGTAGCCAGGTAATTCTTCTTTGTTTAATTGTTTTCAAATTTATAGTTTGATAGTTGATTCTTAATATCTTTGTGTCATGAATTTTTATATTTAGAATCTAGATGTATCTCACTGTCGTATTCAAATTTAAAGTTAAAACTTTTCATTTGACAATACTTATCTAAGTATCTTATTAATTTATTTATGACATGTTTTAGGTCTCCCTTTTGGCAAAAAATGGTTGATGCCATAACCGTATGTGGGGTGAGGTTCAAAGACCCTACCAAAGATGAATTAAAGGGCCCACTTTTGAGTCAAAAGGTAGTAGATGTAAAAGCACAAATAGAGTAGCAGTGCTTGCAATGGAGGAGTTTGGGTTGCACAATCATGACTAATGGTTGGATCGATAGGAGAAATAGGATGCTACTTAATTTTCTAGTTTCCTCCACAGGTAATTGTACTTCCCTCAACACATTGAATAATTTAAAATTTGAATTTGATTTAGTGATTAATATGGCTGATTATGTTTTTTAATTTATTGAATAATTAGTTTTGCTTGTTTTTTTAGGTGACACCGTGTTCATCAAGTCCATTGATGCTTCCACCCATGTCAAAAATGCCGCATACCTTTGTGAGGCTATAGAGGAGGTGATAGCTGAGGTGGGTGAAGAGAATGTGATTCAAGTGGTGACCGATAATGCAGCAAATTATGTTGCTGCTGGTAGATTATTGATGGAGAGGCACCCTACTATATTCTGGACTCCATGTGCCACTCATTGCCTTCACCTCATATTGGAGGATCTTGGCAAGCTCCTATGGATCAAAATATGTGTGGATGCGGCAAAAAACATTTACAAATTTGTATACAATCACACATTTGTCCTTAGCCTAATGAAGCAATACATGGGGTTGAGGGAATTGGCTTGTATTGGCATCACCAGATTTGCCACAAATTTTATCACATTGCAATCCTTGATTCGATCAAAGGCATCTTTGAGGCACATGTTTGTTGGTGAGTGGACTTCCTCATCCTATGCTACAACCACTGCAGGGATTGATGTGACTAATTGCATTTTTGATGAGCCAAGGTTTTGGGCACCAACAAAGGAGATTGTGAAGGTAAAATTTATTTCTTCATTATGTTTTAATTTTTATTCATATTTTACTTTTATTTGTTTATTTTCATTCACACTTAAGTTAATGTTTCACAATGTTTGCACTTTGCAGTTTATCGAGCCCTTGCTAGGTCTCCTACAAGTTGCTAATGGGGAGAATCCCACAATGGGCTACATATATGAGGGAATGGATAGGGTCAAAGAGGCAATTAGATCCATCTATGGTGGAGTTGAGGAGAAGTATCGTCCCATTTGGGAGATCATTGATAGGAGATGGCACCACCAGCTTCATAGGCCCCTCCATGCAGCCGCATGTTTCCTAAATCCAGCCTTCCAATTTAGCCATGATTTTCGTACAGATAATGAGGTTCTTAGTGGGCTTTACTCAGCGATAGAGCGGATGTTGCCTGTTGATACTACACAAGGAGAACTCTTTGCACGTCAATTGTGCAAAGATAGTAGGATGCACGAGATAGACGCCTTCACTAAAGCACAAGGAGAACTCTTTGCACGTCAATTGTGCAAAGATAGTAGGATGACATTACAACCAAGTAAAAATATATTTAAGGGCATAATTTTCCTCTTTTTATATTATAATTTATTATTAAATGTTGAACTTAAAACTTGAAACTTGAAAATTAAAGTTGGAAATGAGATTGATTTTGTTTCTTTTTCTCACCTCAGATAGATGGTGGCATATGTTTGGTGCTGATACACCAAACCTTCAAAATGTTTCCATTTGTATATTGAGCCATCCATGCAGTTTATCTGGTTGTGAGCGCAATTGGAGTATGTTTGAGCACATACACTCCAAGAAGCGCAATAGACTGTCACTGGAGAGGATGAATGATTTAGTATATGTTCATTACAACCTTCGGCTCAGACAAGCATATTTTTGACCATGACTCCACCCCGATTAGGCTAGAGGAGGTTGATCCACAATCTGAGTGGATCACTGAGGCTACAGATGCAGTCTTTAGTGACGAGGACCTTGATTGGGTGGACTAGGCAGATAGAGAGGCTAAGGTTGTAGCCATGGCTGAGGAGGCTAGAGCACGAGTAAACAGAGGTGGTGTTGGTGAGAGTGGCATGGAGACATAGGTAGAGACTATGGCTGCAGCTGCCACCACAACCAGGACCCTTAGACTCCTTCATAGGAAGGATGTTGGCTCCACTATGCCATAGACTTGTAGCTATTGTTTTGATATTTCATATTTATATGGAACATTTGATGTCATGAATTTCATATTCCATGAGTTTTGTATACATTTGACTATATTTATATATCAAATGTGCTATTTCCTTCAACAGCTCGGCTACAATTTGTGTACTTCATACTTAGTGATCAATGTATACTTGTGTATGTGATCGAATTTGCTTCTAATTAATGATGTTATTGTGTCTTTAAGGTTTATTTAATAAAAGGTGCTTGAAACAAGTTTTAAATCCTTAAAAATCTCTAAATTTCTAGGGTTTTTTCATTTTGCTGAGTTTACGCCAAGTTTGGGCACTAAGTCCCGAGTCCCAAGTCGAGTCACCCTAGCCGAGTCCGAGCTAAGTCCAAGTCTCGTAACTATGGTTTGGTCAGCCAGACCATCAGCATTTGATGTCCTTTTCAGTCATGCAATCAATGAATTATTCAGATATGTTGTATGTCATCTTGTGATTCGATATTTGTCACTTTGAAATTCTGAAAAATAATTTTCCAATTCGGCATATCAGCATTGGTAATTGTTTCAACTAGTACAATTAACTAAAAGTCAAATATGGGGTTTCTATGTTGGTGTTTCCATGTTTATTGCTGCAGTCATAATTTATCCAGCAAGTCATTATCCAGTCTACTTTCATAATTTGATAATTACAGCGTATAAGGGTTTCATATAAATATTGGTGAATGATAGTATCAATCTCCATAAGGAATCAGCTGTAAATCAGCAACCATATTTGATATATTTGACTCATACAATTCAAATCTGTTGTTTATGTTCCGTTGAGGGTGTATGCTAGCATTATGAGGGTTTGAAAATTGTTGTTTGGAAGTGTAAATTTGATTTACAAGGGTTTGCAATATTGCATTATTGTTAATCGGCTAGGGTTTTCTGCCTACATTGGCCATCTAATTATTATTTCAGCTTGCATTTTGTTTGAGATTTCACTTGTTTCCTAAGGATGTCCAATTGGGGACATTATACTGCTATAAGTATGGAACCTGTCTAAATGCTGAAAACCTACTTAAATACCTATAATCAACCCTCAAAATGGCGACCTACCATTGTAGATGCTATGAATCTGTTGTTACCTGTTGATGCGGTTTTTGTGACCATACCAAACAGGGAGAACAAAATAGTTTTGGGGCTACTCCGTCCTCTCTTGATCAAAGTATTCCATGCGCTAAGATTGCGAGAAAGTTCGCATGTTCAACTCCAAGGTTCCTTTAGTGCGAATAGACCCAGTTTGGTTGATGTGTATTGCTGTGTTCGTACGAGGGGACTTACACAATTGTCCAGATTTCTTGCAGTCAGCAGCTAATGTATGATATTGAAGGGGAATTCTTACGTGTATGATTTGGCAATGTGCTCTCTCTCCTAAAACTAATAAGAAAGTACGGAAAGTAAAAGGGGAAAGGGGGCCTAAGAAATTTATACTCTATTCTAAATGCAGGGTATGTGGGGCTTCGTCTCAATAAACTTCAACCGGATTTCACCTAGCCTCCGTCGGACAGCCTCAGCAAAATCGGTGCAATCTTCAAAGGGGATAGCGAAAGGTGTTCAAGTTATAGTTTAACATACGTACACCATCAGAACAACGCATATAAGTATGTAAGCCATAACCGAAGTTACACACAAGATAATGTCCAGTTGACCACGCAAGGCAGACTTATCATCAACAAGCCGCTAGTGGTATGGAATAAAGTGAAGCTATCTCAATAAAACACCACACACCGAAGTAAGCTACTTGCATGAATCTAATCTACTTGGATACGAAAGGAAGAAGAAACCTTGCTAGCATTTCATGACAAGACGAATTTCATCATCAATGAAAAGATCTATTATCATAAAATGTGTTACACAACAATCTCCTCAAAAGTTTTCAAAGGGAAAACTTTCTTTCTTCTCCAAATTATGCAAAATGCTCTACAATACTACACTATCTAGCTCTCTCAATGTCTACTCTGATTCTAACTGATCTTCTAATATTCTGATTGTGTTACAAATGAGGGGGACTCCCCCTTTTATAGCTAGCCAAGTCCCAAAGGACGGCTAGGGTTACAATCAATAGAGTGGCCAGAATCGTGCCACCTCAGCCCTAACCCTAAAAACTGCCAGAATAGGGAGTGGTACATTAAATGAATCAAAGATTCCCACTCACTCCCAAAATAGCAAATGCAATAAATGCTCAGTCTTCTAGAAGATCCTCGTCCAGTAGTGTGTTCCCATTAGCCTTCTCTCTGACTGCCAACTCAACAAATCTGCCAAGTACGGCCTCAACCTCATGAACTGAAATAGGCGGAACACAATCCAAGAAACTCTAACACTGTGGAGTGCTCGTGCCTCGTACAAGATTTTCTCCAAGCAGCCAATGAGTCCTGCGTGTTCTGGATCAAAGTGGAGAATGTAGCAGTATTTTCAAAGTCATCTGTACGAAGGTCTTAACATCTGCGAAGAAGGGAACCAACAAACCCCTCAAATTATCAAAAATTATCTCATCTGGATTCAGCCGCCTAGCAAATATGGCCTCGAAGGTGTTCTGAACTCCATCTATGATATTGGCCATGGCCTTGTGTACCCTGGCTGAATCCGCCTGTGCTGCATCGAAGAAGCCACGCCCCGTGATAGCCGAAGAATACCACCGAGAGAAATCATATCGGTCATTCGCCTGAATGACACCTCCATCAATCAGCAACTGCGATGGCACATGCCTCAACACCTCAAGGTATTTGGATCACCTTATACGATGATGGATGGAAGCATGTACCCAAGCATGATCCGCCCATCAGGTGCCAAAATGAAGAGGAGCTCTGGCGAAAGTGACAAAGGTCCTCCATAAACTTCTCTGTCTCGGCACGTACTCCTGTAACCCATTTATCTGCCTCCTGTGCCATCCTCCCCAACTCTACCAAGCCGCTGATCGACTCTCTAGGAATATCTGCTGGAGGCTCTATCACTGGTACATCCTGCCCTCGAGAACGAGACAACTGCTGAACATATCCAACTAACGCCTTGTGTTCTCGTTTCAACTTCTTATATTTTCCTTCTTTTTTGAACAATCTATCCTTGAGGGCAAGGAAGGAGTTATCACACTCCTCAACAATCTGAGCACCAGTAGGGCGTCCCAAGTCGAGAGTGGTGACCACATAATTTTCAGGAGTTGCTTCATTCCGGTCACACTCGACTCGTGGGACAGCAACGTGAAGGGTACGAGAGCCATCCTCATCAGTGGAGATCTTCGAAAACTTTCTTGCCTTCTTCTTCGGTGGAGGAGCACTGATCCGGTTCAAAAACTCTTCCATCTCAACTGCTGGATCAACCTCCTCACTCGGGCTTCTTCGCATTCTGTCTCTAAGCCAATCGGGCACCTCGTATAATATATCAAAGGGCTGCTGCTCCTATGCCTCGACTTCTCTAACCTGTTCCACTTCTTCCTCATTCTGGCGAGGCTCATTGTCCTCGAGTGGCTGAGTGTCACCTGACACTATATCATCATCTTCGCCATCATTCATGGCCGCCTCTAACTCCTGTTGAAACTGAGGGTCAGTAATAGTCCCCTCATCATCGTGCTGATCAATCCTGACAGGTACATTGGCACTCTGGCCAATTGACTCCCTCCGTGGAGGCTGAATATCACTTTCTGGCCCATCTCCGGTGCGATTCATTTGCAACCCTCCCCGATCAGCAAACAAAGACACCTCACCGTATGGCGGAGGCATTATCTCCAGCAGTCGCATAGCTTTGGCTGACATGGAGGCTCACGGCTGAACTAATTCTTTCTTCGGACTCTGGACCCCGTGTGATCTGTTTCTTCCTTCCTGTGGTGGGTGTCCTGTGATCTCCCATTAAGTTGTAAGTCAAGGCAATTGACCTACTTTTCAATCTGTTCACCCGTCTATCAACCCAAGCCCTGGTGAATGTCATAACTGGGATGGAAAGAGTATCAAGATCAGCAACCTCGGGCTCTGACCAATCTATAGGCGGAAGTGGAGTATCTCGAACTGCTGCATAATCCGGGTGGACTACATCCATATCCTCATTAACCTGGTCCGGAACTGGAACTACCTCACACTCCCTGATCAGAGTAATCGGCAACCGAGAGAACATTCTCTTCGTTACTTCAATTTCATCAACTGCATCAGCCCAATAATCCTCAATGGTGGCCTTATGTTTAAACTCCTCCGACAGAACCCAATTGATGTTATGGTGTGGGTCATAGTGCTTTCGGCTAGTATGATATGAGAAATGATAAAACTGAAGCTCACTTTCAGCTTCTCTAGCTGCCTGTATCGAAGGACACACCTCATCCGAGTTGCCCATCACAATTGGAAACTCTATCCCTCCTTTCTTCCTCTTCTTCTGGATTTTGTCAAAGGCAAGCAACTGTCTAGCTACCTCAAGCATTATTATCTTATCGGTTGGGTACTTAGGCAGCCTATATGGGTATGAAGAAAATCCTTGCAGCCTAATGTATGAAAATCTCAGAAATTGTATAAACCAGCACCCATACCTCTCAATCAGCTCCTGGGCATCTCTAGAAATTCTGTGATGTAATCTCTCCTGAAGTAGCCTCGTGATGTACATGGTGAATGAATCGTTCACACGTTTGTAGTGGGTTGTGCTCGACAGGTGCAACTGTGTACACGCCTCATGAATCTTGAATTGATGGGAGCCACAACCGACGGGTTCCTTGTAAGAAATCCCTCTGTACCTCGTCATTCGTGCCAACATGTAAACAAGATAGGAGCTCATGTAGAACGTTTTAGTCCTCCTTAGGCTCAGGAGTTGCTCATGTATGTTATCGCTGATCATCTCAGCCCAATTGACATAATCCTTGCCTTCCAACACCAGGTTGATGTAATAAAACATCCACGGCTCAAAAATATAAGACTGAGGGCAACCACCTACCCTGCTCAGCATCATGATGAGATCACAGTACTCCTGTTTCAGGTCCTCTGCTATGATCTGCTTCGGCAACTTCGCACGAGATGGCTTTGGAGTGCTCATCCAGTGAGTGTTAATTGTATCCATGCACCGTTCAAAAGCAGAAGCATACATCCGCTCCGCTCGCTCCCTGGACTTGTAAATCATGTTTCTATGCACCGGGATCCCGAAAGCTTCACCAATGGCTGCCGGAGTGAGGTTGGCAAGCACTTGGCCATCTGGTGACGTGATCGACCGGTGTTCTTTCTCGTAGCAGTTGGCGCACTCCATTATAAGCTCTGAGCACTGAATAGCTGGCGGAAAACCAGCAGCTGCATATAGTCCACTTCGGACGATGTTGTGCGAAGTGACCGAAGCCCGATGACTTCCAATTCCAAACAACCTGTTCTTGAAGGCCTCCAAGTTGACGGAGCCCAAATTGGTGTCTGTCAACTTGCCCAGCTTTGAAATAAACTTCGACTCTGGCATGAATGTTTTGCTGAGCCTCTTGATCGTAGCCTGTCTTGAGGCACCATTGTCCTTTCCGGTTGTCCTTGCTTCAGCCATCTGCAATATAACAATCATTCATCAGCAATTAAATTAAATAAAATAAGACATGATAGGGGCTGCAGTCGAATTCTAGAAGCTGCAATAATTCTTGTGTTTGCAAACCTCAGCTTCTTCCTTGAATAAATTTGAATTCCGACACTTAGAGCAGATTTCTAAGTGAACTTTGACAACTTTACTTCACAATCAGCAATCAGCAATTTCAACTTCAACCACTTCGTATCAGCAATCAACAATCTCACACTTGCAAGTCCGTACTTTTAAAGTTCTCAATATTTCAACTCAATACAAGGCGTCCTTTAACCAGCAACTTCAACTAAGCAAATCAGATTTCAAACTTCAACACTAGCAAGGCCGTACTTCTCAAGCTTTCAGCAATGGCGTACCTCTTTCAAGCAACTTCAATTGCAGCAAACACCTCTGTACTTTGACAATGGCGTACCTTTTTCAAGCTTCAAGACGTCTTCTTCAACTCTCAGCAAACTCAAGGCGCCTTCTCTCAGCACAAACTCAATTCCTCAGCAAAATTCGAACTCTTTCAAACTTCAGCAACTCACTTAGACTTAGCAAATTCGCCTTTCTCAGCTGTGAAAGTGAGTGAAAAACTTGCTCATTTTATAGCTAAAATTCAAATTCTAGAAGACGTTAATTTTAGCCAGTGCCATTAAACTCCACTACTCCACTTCAAGAATTCGAATTTTCCCTCTCTGGTGTTTCTGACACTTGTCTCCAGTCGTCGGGAATATTATTCTTCTAGAAACTTGACTTTGACTGGCGTTCTGGATTTTGCTTTTGAAAATTTGATTTAATTCATCTTCTTTTAACTCACCAGCCGGAGCTCTGTCACTTGAATTCGAATTTTTAACTTCATCATCTGCTCTGGAAAATTCATCTTCGAAGAGTTTAATCAAAATCATCTAGGCAATTCCCTTTAGATTCATCGTTCGAAGAAAATTCACTCTGAAAACTCATTTTATTCAAATTTGCCTTAGAAAATTTAAAATTCCCCCTTAGGAAAATCCACAATTCGAGCACTGATTAAATTCTTCACTGAAAAAGTGTCGGCGAAGCTTGAAAGATTTGGAAATCCATTCATCATCGCAAACGTCCAGTACCCAGAAGAAAATTTTCGTCAGAATGTCTCGAATTCATGGGTACCCAACGAACGGGTTCATTTAATTTTTCGAATTTTGAACCTTAGAAAAATATATTATTTCCATCATTTTAAACTCGTTCTTCGCCCGTGATCACTTTGTGTTGCTCTGACTTCTTGAAAAATTGAATCACCTTGCGTTATCATCATCTTTGACTCCATCACTGAGAAAAGTTGCTTGCCTCGGAAAATTTTATCATCTTAGTTCTAGGCATATTTTCAAGGAAAAAAAATAATTTTCCTTAGAAAATATTTTAAAATCCTCTTGCACTTTTGAAAACTTTGCCTTAGAAAATTTTGTTGATTGCCAGTGGAGAGGAATTTTTTATCAACTTCATTCATTCCCGGCACGCCTTGTACATTTTATCTTCACTTCATCCATATCATTTCACACTTGGAAAATATTTATTCAAAAGCCCAACGCCTAGGCAAATTTTCAACACTTAGAAAATATTTTACTTTCTTCCCCTGAGGCGCCTAACACACTTCATTTTAATTTCAATGTCTTCAAGATTTTTAAAATCACCTTATAACTCCCTTACTCCCTAGGCGCACATTTTATTTTAACTCTCAACACCTTGAAACATTTTCCACGCCTTAGGAAATTCCAACGCCTTATAACTCCCTTCAAACATTGGCGCATACTTCACTTAACTCACCTTGGGCGCATTCTAAGTGTGGAGGAGGATAACGTACGAGCTTTCACCATGCTAGGTAACACTTTTCACTTACTTACCACTTGTATTTACCATTTACCACTCAAACATGGGCGCATTTCCTTGTAGGAGGAGGATGAAACTTGCCACCACGCCTTGTGACCCTTCACCTTCTTTATTTCGTCTTGACATGCATGATTTGGGCGCGTTTTACCCCCTAAGGAGGACGAGTTTGCAAGTTGGGCGCATTTTGCATGTGATGAAGGATAGAAACTTTGACTTTGTTGACCCTCTCCTACCTTGGGCGCATTTTGATGTGTGTGAAGGATGAACAATCTCCAACGTCCTTGGGTGACCTTTCAACTTCCATGTTTTGTCCTTACATGGCCCAGTTTGGGCGCATTTTAGCCTTGGAGAAGGATGAACAATCTTTGACCACTTTGACTCCTTTGTGTTTTGGGCGCATTTTGCCCATGGTGGAGGATGGGCGCATTTGGATGAGGGTGGCGGATTTTTCATACTTAGAATTTTTTTTCAACTTTCCTTCTTTCATTTTGGGCGCATTTGGACCCTTGAGCAGGATGAAAACCTTTGACTTTTGTTTGACTTTTTTCAAACTTGGCGCATTTAGGCCTGTGTGAAGGATGAACTCACACTTAGAAATTTTAATGCCTCTTGCTGAGATGGGCGCATTTTCCTATGCCTGCTGGACGAGACTCCAGACTTAGACAAATTTTTATCATCCTCTCCAGCCTACGTGCCCTGCTATTTATAGTAAGTTCTCTGAATTTGCGCCTTTGAAGCTCGGATCAACTTGAAATTTCAAACGTAGCATCCTCCTGACTTTATCAACTTGTTGGCACTGCCACTTTTGATCACCCTGCTATTTTTAGCCTGTTTCTGAAGGTGGCTTACTATAAATAGTAAGCTCTTGTTTCTGATAGCTCCCAAGCTCCGATCGAGTTGAAATTTTGATGAGGCGCTCCTCACCACGTGACCTGTCGGCTGGCACTGACGCATGCGCTTGATTTACTATTTTTAGCCAGTTTCCAATTTGACTTACTATAAATAGTAAGTGCTCCGTTGACTTGAAATTTCACGGCCGGTGCTTTGGCGGTACGTCGCGATGGTTTACGCCAGTTTTAGAAGATTTGACTTTGATGCCTATTTTTAGGCTTTGAAGCTGGAAACCCTAACTTGCACTGCATGCGTATCAAAAGATCTCCGTTTGTCTTAGTTTCTGTGGCATTGCAATCAGCTCGTGAATCTGAACTGCTGGGTGGCGGCTGCCGGGACATACCTGCTAAAAATAGCAAGTTCCTTACTGAGTGAGAATCCTCGTTTGCATGTCACACCATCGTGAAGCTCTCGAAAAACCCACTAGGAATCATCCGACATGCAAAAGAAACCCTGACATGCAAACCCTAAAAATAGCCTCGGAAGGCTGCATCCTGAAAGTGGTCGCCTCGACTTGCATGTTACGTCATCGCGAAGGTCTCGAAAAACCAGAAGGAATATCCAGACATGCAAAGAAAATCTCTGCATCTGGACCCTGAAATTTGTCCTGGAAGCCGGACTGCTAAAAATAGTAAGTTGTCCAATTTTGCTCAAATTTGGCATGCTGTGATGCGGTATACTCACGAGATGCGTGTGATGAAGTCGGAATCTCAAAATCGCGACAAATTGCCCGGTGCGAACTTACTAAAAATAGTAAGTACCTCGAATTCGATGAAATTTAATTTGACCCATTTGGATACCTGCTGACAACATTGTTAAGTTCAATTTTTAATTTTCTCGCTTTACTTGACCTTGAATTGACCAAAAATGATGAAACCCTAATTTTAGACTTGGCCAATATTTTCACGTTTAAGCTCAATGACGACACAACCCGAAGAAGCGGACACGGAAAAGAGAGGCGAGAGAGCGAGAGAGAAACCCAAGCCAAAGACCGGAGCGAACCAAAATTAAGGGGAGTCCCCATCGAGATAGGCGATGTGAAAAGGTCTAGCGGTTCCCTTCTTGGCAGTCATTAAGATACATACGGGATGACTTTGAGAATCTTGCTACATTCTCCACTTTGATCCGAATACGCGGGACTCCTTAAATTTTGCTTGGAGAAAATCTTTATGCGAGCGAGCGACCGATCCGCGGTGTTAGAGTTTCAGTTGGATTGTGTTCCGCCTATTTCAGTTCATGAGGTTGAGGCCGTACTTAGCAGATTTGTTGAGTTGGCAGTCAGAGAGAAGGCCAATGGGAACACACTACTGGACGAGGATCTTCTAGAGGACTGAATATGGAACATTTATTGCATTTGCTATTTTGGGAGTGAGTGGGAATCTTTAATTCATTTAATGTACCACTCCCTATTCTGGCAGTTTTTAGGGTTAGGGCTGAGGTGGCACAATTCTGGCCACTCTATTGATTGTAACCCTAGCCATCCTTTGGGACTGGGCTAGCTATAAAAGGGGGAGTCCCCCTCATTTGTAACACAATCAGATTAGAATTAGAAGATTAGAAAGTTAGAATCAGAGTAGACATTGAGAGAGTTAGATAGTGTAGTATTGTAGAGCATTTTGCATAATTTGGAGAAGAGAGAAAGTTTTCCCTTTGAAAACTTTTGAAGAGATTGTTGTGTAACACATTTTATGATAATAGATCTTTTCATTGATGATGGAATTCGTCTTGTCATGAAATGCTAGCAAGGTTTCTTCTTCCTTTCGTATCCAAGTAGATTAGATTCATGCAAGTAGCTTACTTCAGTGTGTGGTGTTTCATTGAGATAGCTTCGCTTTATTCCATACCACTAGCGGCTTGTTGATGATAAGTCTGCCTTGCGTGGTCAACTGGACATTATCTTGTGTTTAACTTCGGTTATGGCTTACATGCTTATATGCGTTGTTCTGATGGTGTATGCATGTTAAACTATAACTTGAATACCTTTTGCTATCCCCTTTGAAGATTGCACCGATTTTGCTGGGGTTGTCCGACGGAGGCTAGGTGAAATCTGGTTGAAGCCTATTGAAACGAAGCCCCACACATCTTGCATTTAGAATAGAGTATAAATTTCTTAGGCCCTTTCCCCTTTTACTTTCCGCACCTTCTTATTAGTCTTAGGAAAGGAACCACATTGTCAAATCATACACGTAAGAATTCCCCTTCAAAATCATACATTAGCTGCTGATTGCAAGAAATCTGGACAATTACGTAAGTCCCCTCGTACGAACACAGCAATACACATCAACCAAACTGGGTCTATTCGCACTAAAGGAACCTTGGGGTTGAACATGCGAACTTTCTCGCAATCTTAGGGCATGGAATACTTTGATCAAGAGAGAACGGAGTAGCCCCAAGACTATTTTGTTCTGCTGTTTGGTATGGTCACAAAAACCACATCAACAGTTCCAGAGCTAAATCTAGTAGCTCTGATACCACATGTAATATGTCAACCATTTACTAAAGTAATTTTTCCTAAGTTTTCACTTTGCAAGTAAATAAACTATGTAACTTAACCATTGCCATAAAAAATTTCTTTTCTTTATAGAGAACAAATGAACATAGATGTCATAACAATAATTCAACATTGATTACATTCCAATATAATAATTCACATATTACAATATTCCAAAGAGTGTGTACAACGTACATACATAGCTCAACCAAGTTTCAAAGCAATAGATATAGATGGTCTAGAAAACCCCTTCAAATCTTGGTCTACTATCTCCAGCTGAGGAGGAGAAGCATCACTCAAGCGCTTTTCCGCCAACCATAGACTCGTATGCGGTCCCCTACACATCTATCATACGATAGATGGCCCTACCCTTCTACAAAGAGATTGGTGGAGTAACCTTGCACAACAACCATTCTGAGCTTAGTGTCGTGTCCTACATGACTAGAACTTGTAAACCCTACAATTTGGAGCTAGCATGCACTACAGGGACACAGTGAATTGACAGTGGAGCCAAAGGCATTCACACTACTTTAGCCAAAGTGTACTCACTCAGTATTTCGAGTGATAGTCATCCTACTCCAATACAGTACTCAAGCTCGATTTGACTTTGGGCTACTATAATCTATGCATAGGTATTACCTCCAATGGGTAATCATTAACCCAAAAATACCAATTCCCTTTCCCACAAACTTAATGGTATTTCTACTCACAAAGCATAAATACAAGTTACCCCCCCCCCCCTTAAACAAGGGGGAACCATAGGATGATCCTAAGAAAACTCAATGGATTGAGAATAATGAAAAAGCCATGAAAATCTTAGTAGATGTAGTTAGGGACCACATAGTACCTATTCTAGCAAAACATGAAACTGCATATCTAATGTTCAAATCCCTTGAGAGCACCTATGAGATAAACAACACCTGTAGGACTCTTGCATTAAAGAGGCAAATCAACAATGTCCAAATAAACAAAGGAGAAACTATTAATGCATACTTCATGAGGATCATTGAACTAAGGGATCAATTATCTACAATTGGATATCAAATTGATAGCAAAGAGTTAACTCTAATTGCACTAGGAGGCCTACCAAACTCATGGGAGTCATTTGTTCAAGGAATAAGTGCGAGATCTAAACTCCCCAAGTTTGATAGGCTAAGAACAGACTGCCTACAAGAGGAAACAAGACTCTCAACAAAAGAAAACAAACAAAAGAACATAGATGAAGACATTCGTGTGCTCAACACTACATCTAATAAAAGGGGTAAGAAAAACTCTTACGGGAAAGGATCATTTAAGAGGAAGAGAAATTCCTATGGAAAAGGATCATCCAAGAAGAGGAAAGACATCTCTCAAGTACAATGTTTTAGATGTGATCAATATGGGCACTATGCAATGAAGTGCCTTGACAGATCAAAACAACAAGCATCCTTTGCTAAAGTAGGAAAGTCAAATTCAAACCATGAATTTGAGAAATTTGTGTTCTATTCAGCCTTATCAAGTCAAGTATCTAACAATACCAACAACTGGGTAATTGATAGTGGTTCTTCAAGGCACATCACAGGGTTTAGAGAACACTTAGACACTATGTCTAAAGAGACTGATGAAGAAGTAACCATTGGAGATGATTCTGCACACCCTGTAAAGGGGGTTGGAACTTGCTCCATCAAATTGAAATCTGGTCTCTCCCTTCAACTCATTGGAGTTTTATTTGTCCCTGGAATAAAGAGGAATCTAATATCCATCTCTGCTCTGGAAGACAATGGATATAGGGTTACCTTTATGGATGGGAAAGTTCTGGCATGGCCTAAGAACTCAACTATAAAGAAAGCTCTAACCATAGGTATAAGACAAGGTTATCTTTATAAACTATGCACTGAAGTCAAGCAAGCCCTTACCCTTGATACATCCGATTCAAATGAAATTTGGCATAGAAGATTAGGACACCTTCATTTTCATGCCCTACCCTCTGTGGAAAAACTTGTAACAGGATTACCTAAGTTAAAACCAACTCATGAAGGAGCTTGTAAAGGTTGTTCCTTAGGAAAGAATACAAAGGGATCCTTTCACAATAGCTTGAGTAAAACCCAAAATGTGTTAGAACTGGTTCACTCTGATTTATGTGGACCCATGTCTATACTCTCCAAGGCAGGCTTCCTATACTATGTCATATTTATAGATGACTTCTCTAGGAAGACTTGGATTTATTTTCTTAAGTGTAAAGAGTCAATAGAAATCCTTAAAAGGTTCAAGGAGTTCAAAGCTCTTACTAATAACTTCTCTGGGAAGAAAATCAAAATTTTAAGGACAGACAATGGGAAAGAATACACCTCTGAAATCTTTAAGGAATTTTGCATGAATGCTGGGATTAAGAGGGAGTTTACAGTAGCCTACAACCCTCAACAAAATGGGGTTGCTGAAAGGAAAAATAGAACCATTGTAGAAGCTGCAAAAGCAATGTTACTTGACCAGAACATAGAAACCTCATTCTGGGCAGAAGCCTCTAGAACTGCTGTCTACATTCAAAATAGATGTCCTCATTCTCATCTAGATAACAAAACTCCTGAAGAAGCATTTACTGGCATAAAACCTGATATTAGTCACTTTAGGATTTTTGGTTGCCCAGTCTATATTCATGTGCCCAAAGAGAAGAGATTCAAACTAGAACCTTCTGGAAAGAAAGGAGTATTTGTGGGATATAGTGAAACCTCCAAAGCTTACAGGATATTCATACCCGGGCAGAAACAAATTGAATTGAGCAGAGATGTCATCTTTGAAGAAGACATTGCATTCAAAAGGGCAAGAAGTTCAAGTGAGATAGAAACTTATTCACCTAGAGTCTTAGATGAGGATCCTACCCCTGAGATTCAGAGGGAGTATCCTGAGGAAATACCAAATGAACTTCTATCTACTTCATATGAGAATACAAATGACAACGGCAAGAAGAGGCCACCTTGGGCTAGAAAGATGATCAAAGAAGCTGAGAATCATGCAGCACCCAAAGGAACGTTTAGGGAGAGTAAAAGACCCAAATGGTTCTCAAGCTATGTTGCTCTAATGAATGACGTCATAAATTCAGAACCCACCAGTGTTTTAGAAGCCTTCAGACATCAAGTATGGAAGGATGCAATGACGGAAGAGTATCAGTCCATTCTAAAGAATGATGTATGGGATATAGTGCCTAGACCAAAAGAGAAATTTGTTGTCTCTTCTAAATGGCTCTTCAAAATCAAACATTCTGCTGATGGTAGTATAGAAAAAACATAAGGCACGTTTTGTGGCAAGAGGTTTTTCACAGAAGGAAGGCATTGATTATGAAGAAACATTTGCACCTATTGCCCGTTACACATCTGTGAGAGTAGTGATAGCCATTGCAGCAGCTAAAGGTTGGAAGATCAACCAAATGGATGTAAAAACTGCCTTCCTAAATGGAACCATTGAAGAGGAAGTCTATCTAGAACAGCCCGAAGGTTTTGTGATACATAAACCTGACTCACATGTATGTAGACTAAAGAAAGCACTGTATGGACTTAAACAGGCTCCCAGGGCCTGGTATGAAAGAATTGACAGCTACCTCTTGGGACTAGGATTCTCCAAGAATGATGCAGACCCAAATCTTTACTTTAAGGTAATTAAAGGTGATATGTTAATAATTATTTTATATGTTGATGACCTGCTGATAACAGGAGAAGATCACCTCATTGCTCAAGGAAAGAAGGATCTAACTTCAGAGTTTGACATGAAAGATTTGGGCATTTTACACTACTTCCTAGGTTTGGAAGTCTGGCAGAAACCAGATGGCATCATACTAAACCAAGGAAAGTATACTATTGATATTCTGAAGAGATTTGGAATGTTGGATTGTAGACCCATGTCTACAACTATGGAAACCAACCTTCAGAAATTGAAAGAAGCGGCAGCAGAATCTAAGTGTGCAGATTCAACCCTATATAGACAAATGATTGGATCATTGATGTACTTGGTTAACACCAGACCTGATATTTGCTATGCAGTGAATGCTCTAAGCCAGTTCATGTGTGAGCCAAAGGAAATTCACCTTATGGCTGTGAAACATATATTGAGATATCTTCAAGGCACTATTGGATATGGTCTTCTTTACAGAAATGACCAACTAGACCTACATGGATACTCTGATTCAGATTGGGTTGGAAGTGTAACCGATCGGAAAAGCACATCAGGATGTTGCTTCAGTTTAGGATCAGCTATGATCTCTTGGATCTGCAGAAAACAGTCTTCAGTAGCACAAAGCTCGATAGAAGCTGAATACATTGCAGCCTCTATGGGGGCAAGAGAAGCAGTTTGGCTCCGAAAATTGCTTGTGGGACTCTTTGGTGAACCCTTGAATCCTACTATCATTCATTGTGATAATCAGAGTTGCATTAAGCTCTCTGTAAATCTAGTATTCCATGATAGATCTAAGCATATTAAAATTCCCTACCATTATGTAAGAGATATGGTAGAAAGGAATGTAATCCAGTTGGAGTATATTAGTACAAATGATCAAACTGCAGACATCCTCACCAAACCTCTCTCCAGAGTCAAGGTTGAACACTTCAGGAAGAAACTTGGTATGGTTGAAATGTAATTTGATATTTTGTTTGAAATTCAAATTGTTTAGAAGTTGTACTAATATATTTAAAGATGTTTAATGTGTAAACTCTTTTGTCATGTATGTAACTCCATGACCTTATGGGCCCGCTCCCCCTGTGTACACTATTGAAAGGTGACGATCTTTCTAATAATGAACACTTGTATGTGACATTGTAAAGTGACGACTCTACAATGATGAGTTGAACTATCATGATAGATATCATGTGACTTGATATCTATGGACATGTCATGATAGTATCTCTTGGACACTTTGATGGATATCATGGGACTTGATGTCATTTGAAGATCATTGTGATCCTTAAGAGATGATCATGATGGATAATTATATATCCGTGGACATGCCATGAATTATTATGGTAGACATCATGTGACTTGATGTCAGTACACATACCATAATGAAGATGTGTTATGAAGAATGTCATGTGACTTGACAATATTGAGAAAACATATCATATCTTCGATATCACGTGTGAAGGTGATATTTCCACTTATTTGATTTGAAATATCTTCCCTAGCTAAGAGGGAGTGTTGATTTAAGATAGCATTGGTCAGATATAAATGATGATTGCATTTATGCATCATCATCATTTATATTTAATCGAACTACTCTTAAATATAAACGTCTTCAAATAAGTTATTTGAATCTTGATTATGATAGAAATTCAAGGATAAATAATTTGAATCTTGATTATTCGAATCTTTGATTGCTGCTTGTTAAAAGCATGATAATTGGTAAAATATTAACTACTGAATTTACCAAAGGAACCCGCGTGCTCAAGGAACACGTCCTCTCATGAGACGCGTCTCCTTAGAGCGTGTCTTCTCCCATGATATAAATGGGAAATCATTTCTATCTTGCAAACATTGAAATTAATTAATGTTCTGCAATCAGCACATTCGAAATACAAAAGTATAAAATCTGACTTAGAATTCTTACACAAAATTTCAGACTTAGAATTTCCATAGGTCTTTTAGGATCCAACTTTGATAAGATTTGATAAACATTTACAATATCTAGTATAATAATACCTATAACAAACAATCCCTCCTATTATGGAGTAATTACGAGCACTTTCACAGAAAAACATAGAACTTCTTTTTCTTTTCCAAAGCAAATGCTATAATTCCCTGATGCAAGTAATCTCAAGTAGTTTAACTAAAGCATTTAATTCACAAACTTTCGTAAATAAAGGCAAAATAAGAGAAGACTAGATCCTTATGCCTGTAACATGCTTTAACCAATTGTCTAACTTGATGCACAACCTTCCTACAGTAGCTTCCTAGCTTTACTTTATCAACCCCAAAGCAAGCCTCTTTCTCAAAATAATGCAGCACTCTTACAAAGTAATTCACAGCTCTCTCAAATTATTTCTCAGCTCTCACAGAATAATGCAGTAGAGTAAATTAGCAAAATAAGATTGCAGACTAAAAGTGCGTCCAAATGAGAGTACTAGCCTCTCTATTTATACAGAAAATGGAGACTTTGCAGCCTACAGAAAAGGCATGCTGAATGACAGCTCTCTCCATGCAAGTTGACTCATAATACTCAGCTAAAAGTTGGCAGCAAACTAAGTATAAATTCATCACAAAATGCTATAGATCGACCTTCTACTTGACAGCAGAAAAAGACTTATTCAAATGTGCTCATGTTAAAATGATGATAGTCGAATTGCAACCCAAGATGGACTTCTACAGAATATAGAACTTCATAATTTGGTGCCAAGTATGCAGCCAACTTCCTATTACTTTTGCGTGGTTATTCTCTTTGAAACAGTCTATAGTTTACAAGCAACACTTATACAATGTTTGACTTAGTTATAGTTTCAAATGGCAACAGATCAAAGATGATTCGCCCTTCAAAATAGCGCTCAAAAGGTGTTTTTGACCATTTCCTATCTTGTTGTATGTTTCTCCTATTATCATGCATCTTTACACTTTATACAAAAGCTCATAAATATTCCATCGCTTGGTATTATAGCGTCCAAGTTAGAGTAATTCGCTGTTTAATAATTCAAAGTTGCATTTACAATAGTATCGACTTATGGTTTTATCCCATATCGATCTTTTATTGCTGTACAATACTTTCCATATAGTTCGACCTTTATCCAATGTCAAAATATGTTTCTTTCAGCCTTTAAATACTTGCATATCTTATATACAAATCGGCTTATGTTCATATATATAAATCAGCCCTCAAAGCATCTCATATATTTATAAATGTACATATACATATATACATGTATGCTAATAAATCACATATATATATATACATATACATATATATACATATTCCTCTATGTACATGTATACGTATGTATACATATACTGATACATCCGTATGGACATTTCCATTTATCCATCAAACGTATGAATTGATACATGTATACATATGGATACATGTATATATCTCACATATGTATACACATTCGATTGCACAATCAAGCACATACACAATTACCATCGTGTTGATAGGGAATATACATGTGGTGTATTAATAGATATACACATTCATGTCGTATTGTCCACTCGATAGCTCCATGCTTATAAGCAATTTGTTCATAAGCGTGCATAGGTACGTCTACCTATGTACCCTCATGTACGTGTTCATGCGTATGGTCCATTGTCGACATGTAACATATACTTATACATACATCCCACGTGTGTTCACCTCATCAATACAAGCACAATAGTATAAGGACGAACTCATAAGGTCTAAGCATATAAACATCATCCAAGAATGCACTCCATAGTAATCATGACCCTTACTAATGCAAACACTCATATTAAGGATGACTTACCAATTCCCAACATAACAACTTGACTCAACCATTCTACTGTGAGTGTGTGTGTAAGCTCAATTAGGTTACGTTACTAGTTACCCGACCAAGATCTTCTCCTGAGTGATACTTCCTCTCCCACTTGGAGGATTGAACATATACCTGCATCCAACTAACACATTCCCACAGTAGTCAGCTGTTCAACAAAATATGCATTACACATAATATATCTCCATAGTTAGAATATCTAATTCAATAACCATCTATTTCACATATTATTAAATGAAATAACATTCATTCATAATTCATTGATAACAAAGTGTAAGCACAATTTATTTTCATCCAGAATTCAAAATACATTCACATTTACCCTATATACTAATAGTAAATAGTAAATACACAATTGGGGTGTAACAGCTGCTTCCCCTTCAACGTGGATTATTGAGGAATGGTGTGGTGTATACAAGTGTTGGCAGTGGTGCAAACTCTTAACATATGCTGAATCAAACCCATTGATAATGGAACGTCCCATACTCATTGTTGGAAATGAACCAAGTGCAAAAACAGTAAATTAGTCCAGGTCGGAAAACAAATTGTTATCTTGGTAATTTGATTCATGCACTTACAAAGTGTTTAAATTAAATAATCTGGTCCTTGACTTGTGCTAATGGTGATATTTACTCTATCAAAATTATGACTATCAATTGAGTTTGTGAAATTGCATGGAAAAGAGTTTAAAGAAAAAAGCAATTAACAAACCTCACAAACAAAATTCATACTAGAATCGTCAAATGGGAATATACTTGTAAACTATTTGACAAAATCCTCTTCACCAAAAAATTGAAAGAAAGGAAAAAAATTGCATATCAATTTGGGGGTGGACTGTTATAGTGGTATCAGAGCACAGTAGTTTTCTTGCAGCCTGTTGGGTGAGTGACGCGTCCAAGCACTCATCATTACTACTTGAGGAGAAATAAGATGAATCCAGATTTGGAAAAATCAGCCAGAGATTGAACAAAAAGAAGAGTTAGATATTTTTGAAAAAGGTGAAAGAAGAATAGAACCCTGTAGTTTGGAAAACATGATGAATGATCTTGCTAGGGCACAACATCAAATGATGCAACTTATGACACAATCACAGTAGAAGATGGCACAATCACAACAACAAATTACTCAAATGTTTGCACAAATGATGGGAAACAATGCTAATGCTGGAAACAATGCTAACAATGGGGTTGAAGGGTCTATAGTTAATAACCGAGTTGGTCGTACTAGGACATTCGGTGGCTTAGTAAATTCTAGACCTTCCATGCCAAACTTCATCCAAAAAGATAACCCTCCAAAAGTGAATAATGAACCAATAGAACAAGGAATGCATGCTCAAGCTATGAGAGATTGGAGGGCATTAGGTGCAGATTTGTAGGCTGAAATGTCATTCCGGGATTATTTGGAATTTAGACAAAGGCATAGACCCCATAGAGGTGGAGGTGGTACTCCACAAAATAATGATTTGCAAAGAAAAGTGGGCAAGCTTTCAATTCCATATTTCGATGGTTTTGGAAAAACTACAGCTAGAGCTTGGGTTCAAAAGCTCGATACTTATTTTTAGCTCAATCCTATGGCTGAAGATGAAGCAATTAAATATGCAACTTTACATCTTGATGGAAGTGCACATGAATGGTGGTACCTCAAAATGATAAATTTGGGTCATGATCAAATAATGTCCTATGAGGAGTTCACACAAAAATTAATTGATAAATTTGATAAAAAAGATCCTGAATTGCACTTCAAGAATGTAATGTCCCCTTTTTCGGCATGATAGTGTTTGATGGTGGTTAGCCTATTACTCAGACTCTTGTAGGCTAACAGGTTGTGTTTAGAGGGTTAGTGGTATTTTCTAGAGGAGTTGGTCATTCTCATTTTCAGAGTTCAGTGATTGGCTCATTGCAGGCCTTGGCAGTTCAGGAGTTGACAGCTTCTGACAGCACAAAGATATATGGAGTTTTGAGGAAGTTATGATTATTTAAGTGATTTAAGTTATATTAATTTAATACTTTATTATAAAGTCAAATTGACTTTATTCTTTTTATATCACTTAAATATTCATAAAAGGGGTGATTTAAAATTAAATCACTTATGCATAGAAGTGGGTGCCCAAGTATTTAATTTGGAACTATTGAAAAGTGAATTAAATATGATTTAAAAATATTTAAAAGATTGCAAGTGGCGTCACTTTCTTGAAAGTCGTGCCTTTTTGGATATAAGGCATTTTGGCAATGAGAAACTCAATTATTGATTATTTCGACTTTGCCTTTGGGTTTTCTTTTGTGCTATCCTCTGTGATCAGGGTTTGAGCAAATCTTCCATTGGAGAACGAAATCTCTTTAGTGTTGAGCATTTTTGAGACTGTGAGAGACCAGTCGAATTAGTGCATTGGTGAGAGCTTCATTCAGAGGTTCTATTGAGCTAAATCTGTGTTTCTATTGAGTTTCCTTATCAGTTTCAGGAGGGTTTGAGAGATGGCGTCCTTCCTTCATCTGGCAGACATTCTACTTCATGGTCGTACTTTCTGAGTTGAGGATTATTGCCTTTTGCTTGAAGTGTGTGGCTCTTTGTGCAAGGGCGTTTGGATTTTCTAGGAGAAACGCCTTTCCTTTTGAGGGTTTCTCTTCAGCTTCTTTGGTGTCTGGCTTATACCTATCATCTGCCTCAGTTTCTAGGCTGGACATTGCATTCTGTAGCTTCCTACACTGGATTTTGTCAGTTTTCACCATCTTGGCTGGCAAACTGGACTTATTTTCTTAAATAAATAATCTGGAAGCTTTCGGGTATGTTTATCATTTGTGATCTATTGGTTTCAGTTAAATAATATCTTCTGCACTTTCATTCTGTAGAAAATAGCTTAGATTTACAATTTATGAGCTTTTATATGATGCCACCCTTCTCTTCTATCTACAAACTTTCTCTTAAAAAACTAAAAAAACACATTAAGACTTAAGAAAATATTGGGGTTTGAGTTGAGAGTCAGCAGGGCTCATCACAAAGAAACTAGCATAGTTGAGACAATGGGGTTTAGTGGACACTTATTTTGCAGATTTCCAGAGATGATTTTTATGTGGTGGGCAGAGGGGACACAGATGTGGTATTGGGTATGCAGTGGATGTGGTCTATTGGAGAGTTCTATATGAACTTACAGACCATGGAGATGAAGTTTGAGGCTAATGGTAAGAAGGTTTTACTTAGGGGCATGTCTATTGGTGGACCACAAATAGTTACTTTCAAAAGAATGGAAAGTCTTATCAAGCTTGACCAAGTAGAGTTATCAGCCTACCATTACAGAGCAGAAAAAGAGGAGTTATCACCCAGATGTTCAGAGTTTGATGTCTAAGTACAACGTGGTTTTTGGTAACATACCTCCTAGGAGGCCTCCTGAGTGAGGCATTGAGCATGTTATAGATTTGGAGGAAGGAGCCAAACTTGTGATAACTACCCCATACAGACACCCGAAGAGGCACAAAGATGAAATAGAGAAGGCAATCAAGGAGTTGCTCGAAATGGGACACATTAGGACCAGTGAGAGTCCCTTTATGTCTTTGGTGGTGTTACTCAAAAAGAAGGATGGGACTATGTATTTGTGCATAAACTACAAGGCTTTAAATAAAAAGACAAAGACAATAAAAAACAAATATCCGATCCGTCGATCAGTCGATCCGGTCAGTTGGTCAGGATATGGTCAGATCAATCTCGATCCGGTTTTCCAGTCGATCAGATCCACAAAGGTTAAGAAAACCAAAAGAAACACGTTGCAGCTAAGGATTTTCTGGTTTCGCAGATCATTAACTACAACTAAGCTATCTACTTTAAATCTATCCAGTTTCCTCAAGAAAACAGAGCATGAGGAAATGGAGCAGGGATTGACTATCGGACGATAAACGAGTTTAGACTCTCTACTTGAAGGCAAGGTGGCGCAACTATCATCTCAATCTAAACAAGCTTATTGGGCACAAACAGATTTAAGAATTTACCATGACAATCTTATGAAACCCTATGTGGCATAACACTTGATCGAAATAGTAAAGTCTTCACAAAACAGCCTTTATCATCACAATCTCACGAAACCCTATGTGGCATAACCTTCAATTATAATGATAAAGATTCACAGAACAGATTTATCACTGCAATTTCTCGAAACCCTATGTGGCATAACGATTGATCACAATGGTAAATTTACATAAAGCAGATTTATCATCTCAATCTCTTGGAACCCTGTGTGTCATAACAATTGATCTCAATGGTAAATATGCAAAACAGATCTAACTATGGGAGGAATTTACCACGCCAATCTTATGGAACCCTATGTGGCATAACACTTGATTGAAAGTAGTAAAGACTTCACAAAACGATTTTACCATCACAATCTCACGAAACCCTATGTGGCATAACACTTGATTGAAATGATAAAAGATTGACAAGACATAAAGAATCCACCATCACAATTGCATGAAACCCTATGTGGCATAACAATTCATCGAAATAGTGAAGACACATGAACAAATACCAAAAGAGCAATATTGAGGGCAAGGTAGGCGCAGCATATATTTCTCTCTCAAGCAAAGTTATTTACAAAATGGTAGCTCTTATTTATATACATCAGGTCTTAGGGAACCCTAAAATCACCTTGTGTCATCTATAGTTCACACCAATGCATCGCGAGCAATAAGCCAAACCCTAATTAAGTAAACTACTCCTGATCAAGCGGGAAACTACCCTCGAGTTAGCAAGAAACATCTAATCTAAAATGGACAATTGTGCGAGCATGCACGTCCTTATTGAAAGCAAGTTAACTGGAAGACTATCATCAGTTAACGAAAACCCTAAAAGAAAACTCCAAGTAAACAAGGCGAATCTCAGAATAGATATGCATGTAATGACAACTTCGAGTTAACTTGAAAGGGTAACACCAAGTTCAACTCGTGTGTGTAATGTCTATCCTGAGAGGTGGAAACTGAAGTCTACTGGTCGTGATCTCGAACAAGCAATCCCTCAACGAGGCTGCCAACTGCATCAACATCTGAATGTCAGCAATTTGAGCAATCTTGGCAATCTTCGCACACTCAAACTAGCATTTCACTAACTTATAGCTTTGGCGGCTCCGTGACTGAAGTGATGGCCATTATCTCATCTGCAGCTTAATACAAATAGGTCTCAGCTTTTCTAACGAAATCATGAATTAAGACCGATTTGGTCTTGAGTTCAATCTGTGTGTACTGTACTCTGAAAAACTCGCTTGTTGACTGTGAACACGGCTATATTCTGACAACTTTTCTAGAAAACTAAAAATAACCTGCTGAGGCTAAAAATAGCCTATCGAAAGTCAATTTTCAGCGAAAAATCTGAGATATGGGTTTTGTCCAGAAGAAGATTCTAAGACAACCCAGAATGTCATATTTGCGAAAATTTGACTTCTACTTTTCGACCATGCTGAAATTTTCGGTTAGAAAATTAGAAGCTTCGAAGCCCGATGCTCTTTAGATAGAATTACACTACGAAAAGTCCCCATTTTATGGGATTTTCTCGAAAGCTATTACGAGATCAATGAGATGATTTGTTTGCCAAAAGCCGTAATTCTTCAAACATGCGAAAGAATTTAAGGCGAGAAATAGAAGAATTTAAGACAGAAGAAAGAAGTTTTTAGTGCTCTGCTTCTGCTAAAATCGCCATCTTGTCTGAAGTCTGCTGATAATTCTGACTTGTACCTGCAAATAAAATGTTTTGATGTCTTCGCCAATGATTGTTGATGAAGAATTCGCCTTTGGAAATAGATGAGAAATCTGCCTTTGTTTGAGAAATATGAATCTCCCTTGAAAATACGCCTTTGCCTTGAAGAAAAACGAATTTTGCTTTAAATTTGCTTTGAAAATATATAAAATTCGATTTCCCTTTGAAGATATGAATCTCTCTTTGAAAAATACGAACTTCTCTTAAGATTGGATTTTCTCTTGAGAAATACGAATTTCTATTGAAAGCTCTGTGAATTACAAATGATGGCGCCATGCTTAAAGAAGATGAAATTTGCACCAATTGAGCAACTGCAATACTTCAAAACCCTGACAAGAATAGAAGATCTCTGATTGGCCCATTTCAGTTGAACTGCCACTGATTGGAAGTTTGGATTAAAATAAATAATAAAATATTTATCATGCAAATAGCAAAGGCGCCAAAAATAGAAATCGCCACTCAATGCTAAAATATGCAAAATATTTGAAACTCCGGTTGACAATTGAATGAAGCTTTAGGCTTCACCGTTGGACTTCTTAGAGCTAACTCCCTATTTTATAGCTGACAACACTGTTACGATTGGCCAACTTCGTCACTGATTTCCGGATGACCGGGTGATGCTGAGACTGATCTGGAGAATCCATCGGAAAGCCTACTGAACAAGGAAGAAATGTCTGCTAGGAGACACTACTGCAAAATCCATCGTTTAACCCCTTGAAAAATTAGGCGCCCTTGATTAAATTGCTTTACGGGTTCCAGACTTAGCCATTTTCCTAAACTGCCATCTGCCACTTCAAACGGCTGCTGACGGTGAATGGTGAACCCTGCTGACAAGAAACGAAGCTCACTGCGTGCCTGGAGACATTCTGCATCCAACGACTGTATGCACGACACCAGAAAGCTGTGTTAAGGGCCTCAAAAGTAAAAGCGCCCCTGGCTCTAGGTTGCACTGGTATGATTTTGACGAAAGTCGAGCTTTCACCAAAATACCCTACTTTGATCGCTGATATCTGGAGCTGAGATGACCCGATTCAAGCACTATCTGTTTTAACGGACAGCCAAAAGGGCCTACAAGAGAAGTCACTGGAGGTGACGAGGCAAGAAAACTGCTTCTAAGACCTCAAAAACTCCAGTGCGTATTTTAAATAAAATTACCGCTCCCAGACTTAGTCATTTTCCGGACGTCTTCTCTTTGTAGTATGACACCAAAGACCTCGCACGCACGAGCGACTGCCAAATGCTGAAGGTTGACGGCTATGCTCGTTGGAAAGATAAATTGATTACGCTCAAAAGTCGTGAAGACTTCGAACGCGAACGGGCTCGTTTGACCAGCCTAAAGGCTAGGCGCCTTAAGACTATGAAAATGCACTGAAAACCATTTGTTGGTCCGCCCGTAAAATTACGTGCTTAGTAGAATCTCCACCACGACCACCAGGAACGTCGGATCGACAAGCTGAATGATGCGGCGGACTAGGAGCTAAATACAACATCTTCGAAAGAAATGCCATTCTGGAGGGTCCTTTAAGCCAGCGCCCCCTGGCCTGTACTTGCACTGGGCATAAACGGAGAAGCTCAGAAACGTGAAAAACTCCATTTTAAGCTGATCTTTGGACGACTGCCGCTTGAACTCTGAGAGTCGGATGACTTCGCTTGATAACTCGTCGGATAAGCAGACTAGTTGTGATCAAATTGACTGCAACCGGCATCGAAACTGACAAGATTTACCCCTGCTTCAAGATGGGCGCCCTCAGGCTAGAGGCGCGCTTTTGCCTGAAAAGAGCAAAATTCTCACATTTGGAACTTTAAGGATTTCAACTTCTGTCGCTGATAACCGGAGCTGTGGGTCTCGGAACGCCTTGCTGGATAGCTCGACGGATAGCCAGGCTAATTCTGAAGAGATTGACTGGATGCTTGAACATTTTAGACAAGATCTTGACCTCCAATAAGTTGGGCGCCCCTGGGCTATACTTGCACTTTCTAACTTTTCCTTCGAAAAATCTTCATATTTGACCATTAAAAACTCCGTTTTGATCATTAGAATCACCGTTTGCAATATGAAATGTCGTCATGAGATGCTCCTCCGTCGTGAAAAGCTCTATTATGAGTCTCTGCTTTAGGCTTTGATCAATAAAACTGACTTTGACTGACAAACTATTGACAAAAACTCCATGCTTGACATTGCCCAAAACTGTGTTTTACATCAAATTAGCAAGGTTTAGACTTTTAAATGCAAAATGCCTTGATGAAGCAAAAATTTGGTTTGGGTACAACAAGTCCATAAGGAGGATGTGGAGAAAGTAGCTTTCAAGTGTCACTTTGGACACTATGAGTTTTTGGTTATGCCATTTGGCCTGACCAACTCTCCTGCCACTTTCTAGTCTTGTATGAATAGGGTCTTTAATAAGCAGCTCCACAAGTTTGTCCTAATATTTTTTGATGACATACTAATATTCAACAAGACATGGGTAGAACATATGAGGCATTTAGACGAGGTGTTAAGCATTCTTGAGAGGGAGTCCTTGAATGCTAAGGAATTGAAATGTGAATTTGGTATGACAGAGCTTCTCTACCTTGGACACATAATAAATTCCAATGGAATTAGGATGGATCCAGATAAAATTAAAGCTATTCTAGATTGGCCTCCACCCACGAATCTTTCCTAACTTAAAGGATTTTTTGGTTTATGTGGGTTTTACAGATGGTTCGTAAACAGGTTTTCATAGAAGGCAGCTCCACTCACTGATTTGACTTAAGAAGGGGGTTTTTGTTTGGACTAATGCAACACAACAATGTTTTGATCAGCTTAACCAGATTATGAGTACATGCCCAATTCTTGCTATTCCTGATTTTTCCAAGCCTTTTGAGCTTGAGTGCGTTGCTTTTGGAGAGGGAATAGGTGCTATTTTGATGCAAGATAAGCATCCCATTGCTTTTGAAAGAAAAAAATTGAGGGTTTTTGAGAGGAGTTATTCTATATACGACAAGGAGATGTTGGCCATTATGCATGCGTTGGCCAAGTTTAGACCTTATCTTGTGGGAGGTAAGTTTATTATGAAAACTGACCACAATAGTCTAAAATATATTTTGAATCAAAAAGATTTGAATGATCGGAAATAGAAATGGGTGAGTAAACTTCAAGCTAATGACTTTGATATTGTCTATGTCAAAGGAGAGGGAAATATTGTGGCTGATGCCTTGTCCAGGAGACCATATATATGCTCATTAGTGGAGGTTACAATAGATTGGAAAGAGCAGATTTTAGCTGAGTATGTTGAGGATCCTTGGGCTACTAGTATTATTAAGCGTACTACACAAGATGATAGGTACACTGTGGTGTATGAATTAATTATTTACAACAAAAAGAATCTATTTGGTACCTAATTCTGAATTTAAGGCAAAGATCATAAGGTCCTTTCATGATATACCAATGGCTGGTCACCTAGGTTTCTTTAAGACTGTTGATATGGCGGTGATGTGGGCAGTGCTTGCTGCCCTTGAGGGGGTGACTATCTTTTGAGGATAGTCACCTCATTTGCTACCTTCCGTAGCAATGGATCTACCGACGCTTGGACCAATGGTCTGATAGCATCATCCTTCATCTTCCCCGATGTGATCATATTATCCTCGAGTTCGATATCCTTTTCTTGTGCAATCAGCAAGTCCACTTTGTGGCCTCCTTTCAAGAAAAATGCTATCTCTTAGGGGAGGGCATTGATGAAGCTGCTCATCAGAATCTCGTCTAATGGATTGAGTGTGTGAGAAAGACGTGTAACGAGGCGATTAAACCTCGCTACGAACTCTCTCATCGGTTCAGTGGGCTCCATCTTTGAGTTTGATAAACAGGCAAACAGCTGGTGGTTGTCTTCGGGGGGCTTGAACCTTGCCAAGAACTTTTCGCTCATGACCGCCCAACTTGTTATAATACCTGGTTCTAGATGATTGAACCAGTCTGCAACGTTTGCCTCGAGAGTTTCGACAAAGAGTCGAATGGTGATATCTTCGTGAGGTACAGACAAAATGGAGCAAGCTGCTATGAATGCTAAGATATGCTCATCGGGGTGTCAAGCCTTGTCGCCGTAAAATCTCGGGAAATGCTTTCGTGATCCTTTGGGCAATTCATGGTGTCCTTGTAGGGCCAATGGGCCTATGTCATTGCCCCATGGCAATGGGGTTGGATGTCTTACATTTCTCACATTACGTCCATTGCCGTCGTCGTCGTTGTTGTTATCACTCATTGCTTGAGCTAGAGGTTCTTGCTGTTGTTCTTCTTGAAAATGCTCTGGAACCTCTTGGAAGATTTTCTCTACGTTGGATGCTTCTCCAATGTCTTCTTGAAATAGAGGATTTATTCTCCTCCTTGTATACACTTGATAAGCCAGGATGTTTACTGCCACGCAAGAGGTGGTAATACTGGCCTTTCGGTTGCAAGATCAGCTTTCTCATCTTCCTCGTCTAGAGTAGTAGCCGCGTTTCTCCATTGAGCCAGTGATGTATTGTTCTCGAAGATGAAGATGCGTAGACTATTGATGATATCCGATTGCTCTCCTTCAATGAATGTGAGATCTAGTTGGAGAGTCATTGGAGCAAGACCTGGTTGTTTGACTGGTGCAGTAGGATGCTAGATAGTCATTCCCGTGACATAAAAGTGTTAGCTTTTCTTTGAAGTTTTATGCCTCGTTGCCCCACGGTGGGTGCCAAAAAACTGTTGGCATTTCAATTAGCACCTTTGGAGTGATTATTGGAAATGGACAACTATGCACAGTGTGCAGTAACTGCTCTTCAAATTAGGAGGGGAAGCTCTCTCTTTTTGTTGATGTTTGCATAAAAAGTAAAGTAAACTAATGTTCCTATCTTTTTACTCAGCGGCAGGGCACGAGGGTGCATAAATCACAATGCGTTGCAGCTAAGGTTTTCTCTAGTTTCTGCAAATCTTAACTACAACTAAGCTAACTTTTAATCTATCCTATCTTCTTTAGATAAACATAGCAAGAGGGCATAGGAGTGGGAATGGGATGGTTGGATCACTTGTGCCGACCGTCTCTCAGAATGCGTTTGAAGGCTCTGAACTTTAAGATCTATGCTGGAATAAGGTCTTATGCAAGCAAACACTCGTACAGTAAGTTGAATCTCAAGATTGCCAAGGAGGAACCCCTGTTCGAGGTGTAGGCTGAGGTGCAGCTTATTAGAAACAACAAATAATGATGAATTCTCGAGGAGGTGACGACACCTGTCCAAGATGTAGGCTAAAATCTAGATCATTAAACAACATCAAACAATAACCATTAATCACAAAATTCCCAAGGAGGTGACGACACCTATCTGTTGTGACCTTTTCACACATCACCCCATTCAAGATGGGGACCCCCTAATTTTTGCTCCGTTCCCGTCTTTTGGCTTTGGTTTTGGGTCTATCTCTCTCTCTGTCAGTTCTTTTTGTCTGGTGATGTACTTGCCATTTGACCTAGATTTGAATTCTGGCTTAAGTCTGGAGGGCTTTCTGATGAATTAGGGTTTACAATCTTCAGGCTACTTTGAGGTCAAATTGAGTTGGCTAATCGAATTCCGAGCTTAGCACTGCTATTAGGATGCTTCAAGCAGGCTCCCACTGAATTTTCACTGAATTCTGACAACTTGCTATTTTTAGTAAGTGCTAATTTGGGGCCTATTTCCTTGGGATTTTCAAATTCTGGCAACTGCATCATGATTAGAACACTTCAAACTGCTCACTTGCAAATTTTAAGCGCAAACAGACAACTTACTATTTTTAGCAGTTCTGCTTTCGAGGGCCTTTTTTAGGGTTTGCATGTTGGAATTTTCAATGCATGTCAGCATAATCTTTTTGGGTTTTTCGAGACCTTTGCAGTGATATAACATGCAAAACGAGATGATGACTTTCAATGATTCAAGCTTCAGAGGCTATTTTTAGAGTTTGCATGTAGGATCTCTCAGCGCATGTCTGCATAATCTTTCTGGGTTTTCCGAGAGCTTCGCAACGAGGTAACATGCAAGCAGAGTTGATCAGTTTTCTGGGACTTGCTATTTTTAGCCAGTGCTCGCATGTTGATCATTTTTCTGGGTTTTTTGAGATCTCTCAGGCTGTGTGACATGCAAACTCACCCGAAAAGCGGTTGATCACTTTTTTAGACACTTACTATTTTTAGCAGGATCACTCCGACAGCTGCCCAACACTTCAACGTCACGAACACGACATGCAACAAAAACGGGGTCAAACGAAGATCTTTTGAGGAACATGCAAGTCAGGTTAGGGTTTCCAACTTCGGGACCCAAAAATGAGGGATCAAATGCTAGAATCTCCAAAAACTAAGGTATCCCATCGCGATCAATATCTTCCAAGGAGTCCACTGGTAAAATTTGAAGGCGATCTGAGCACTACTATTTATAGTAAGTCACTTATGAAATAGGGCCATAAATAGTAGGTCAGCGCGAGATACCAGTGTGAGCAAGTCAAGCAAGTGACGAGGACCCCATGGAGCGAATTTCAGATCAAACGGAGTTGCAGAGGTTCGAAAATCAAGCACTTACTATTTTTAGCAGGTCCATGTAGAGGAATTAGGGTTTCCTAAAAAGTAGGGCGAAACATGAGGGTCACACGGAAGCAGCATCTAGTCACAATCAACATCCTTTAGGCAATCCACTCACAAAATTTGAGCTCATTCTGAGCACTTACTATTTTTAGCAAGTTGCTAAAAATAGCAGGTGCATGCAAACATCAAGTGCCAACAACTCAGTCACGTCACGAGGATTGAGGCAAAGCGAAAATCAAGCCTTCTGGAGTTAGAAATCAGCTTGAAACACAAAGAATGTGAAACTTTCTAAAAATAGCAGGTTAGGGCAAGCTCACGGTAACATGAGCAATCCGCCCTAAGTCAGAGAAAAAGCTTGAAAATCATCCAGGTATGGTGAAACTAAAAGCTTGACCCCTCAAACGCACCTGGACAGCATGGAGTTGGATAAAAATGTGCTAAGTCTGGAAAATGGAAGCTCACAGGGCAAAATGCGCCCAAGCCTAAGGAGATATGCCTTGAAATTTGTTTAAGTTTGCTAAATTGGAAGCAGAGGACCCCAGATGCGCCTTAACTTGAAGGAGGCTAGAAATGTGACTAAGTATTGAAAACTTGAAGCTCAAGCCTCCATATGCGCCTTAACTTGAAGAAGTGTGGGAAATTTTCTAAGGCTTGGAACTAGAAGCTCACCCCTTGATATGCGCCCTAGCAAAGACAGGAGCTAGAAATTTTAACTAAGTGCTTAAAATTGGAAGCAGCTACCCTCATATGCGCCTAGGTTGAAGAGAAGTTGGTGGCATCAAAAAATTTGTCTAAGGCACCCAAATTGGAAGTAAGGGTGGTGAAATGCACCCTAGTGGAAAGTTGGAGTTAGAAATTTGACTAAGTCCCTGAAAATGAAAGCTTCTACCCCTAGATGCGCCCTTGAAGTAAGAGATGGTTGGAAAAGTTTTTAAGTCTTACAAAATGAATGCTAGGACCCTTGAATGCGCCTTGACTTGGAGGAGGAGTTAGAAAAGTTTCTAAGTACTTGAAATTGAAAGCTCAAGGTGCTAAATGCGCCCAACCTTGAGGAGAGGGGTAAGAAAATATCTAAGGCAATGAAAACTTGAAGCAAGACCCATCATATGCGCCTAAAGTAAGGAGAAGTTGATAAAAATTTCGAAGGCATCAAAGCTGAAGGCTGACTATCCCAAATGCGCCTAAGAGTTGAGGGGGAAGTCTGAAAATTTTCTAAGTGTGGAAAGCCAGAAGCTTGAAGGGCTGAATGTGCCTAGCATAACAAGGAATGAGAAAACCTTCCAAGGCACTAAAAATGAAAGTTAGAAGAGGTAAATGCGCCTTAGTTTGTAGAGGTGCCTTGAAAACTTGCTAAGGCGTTGGAATTTGAAGTAGCACCTAGCAAATGCGCCCAAGAAGTTGAGGAGGCAAGAAAATTCTCTAAGGCATGGAAAGTTGAAGGAAGCACACCTATATGCGCCTAAGAGTAGTGAAGGGAGTGAGAATTTGGTTAAGTGTTGTAAATTGGAAGTGTCTACCCCCAAATGCGCCCTTGAGAGAAGATAGCATGAAAATTTCACTAAGTCCTCAAAAATGAAAGCTCTCACCCTCATTTGTGCCCAACATGAAGTTTGAAATTTTTCTAAGTGAGAGGAATTGGGAGTTGGAAGAGTTAAATGCGCCTTAGCCAAAGGGGAAGATGGTGGAATATTTTAAGTGAAAAAAAATGAAAGGAGAACACCCCAAATGCGCCCTCAACCATGAAGAAACTCGAAGTGCTAAGAAATTTGGCTAACTCACAAAAAGAAAGCTCACCACATTAAATGCACCCCTTCGAGTACGCCCAACTTGATGAGTGGATGATAGAATCTTTAGGAGTGAGAAATGAAGGTTGGCTTAGTGAAATGTGCCCAAGGCTGGAGAAGTCAGGACAAACGTTAATAAAAAAATATTTTCAAGGGTGGAAAATATTAAATGAACCCCTTCGTATAGACACTCAAAGTTTTAAAGCTGAGAAATATTTTCCAAGGGGGAAATGATGAAATATGTGTGAAGTATGCTTGCATATGAGATGAATAAGATTTCTAAGGCGTTTGAAACAAAATTTCTATGATGAAACCACACCCTTGTCAAGAATGGAAATATTGGAGATAATTTTAATGAATTTCCCGAAAATGTTTAGTCAACTGAGAGTTACATGCAGTCAAGGAGGGAAATTTCAAATTTCAAATGAGGAAGGAATCTCCAGCAATAGTAAATTCTTATGACAACTCTATGACGACTGTGCATAATCTTTGTGACAACTCGCCAGTCATCTCTCCCGAATTGGAAATCTTCTAAGTAGTGGGGGAGTGAATTAATGGCAATTGCTAAATTGGGCATCCCCTCTCAATTATATAAACTTTGAAGCTATTCATTTTTCTTCACAAATTGTAGAGGTGAAATTGTGAGAGTGCTGAAGTTGAAAGTGGCTGCTGAGTGAGTGAGAAATTTCTGAGTTGAGTGAAATATTTTTCTAAGTGCTAAAGTGTGAATTGTGAGGGTGCTGAAGTTAAAGTGAGTGAGTATTCTGAAGTACGGGAGTTGAGCTAGATTTTTTCTAAGTGCTGAAGGTGATATTGCTGAAGGTAGCTGAAGTTTGAAGTTTGAGTTTCAAAGTCAAAAATCTCGAGGTTTGGAGTTGGCAGTTTAGTGCTGAAGATTTTCATTTTCAAAGCTAACTACACATGCCAGCCATCTCGTAGTAATTTTATTTTCTTAGTTGGAATTGTAATGCTTGAATTTTATTTTGCAGATGGCTGAAGTTCGAAGAGAAGATGCTGCCGGAACGAGCAAAGCTGCAGGCAGAGCTGGAAATACTGAAGTAGGAAAAGAGAATGCCTCCAGGTAGGCAATCATCAAGCAATTGAAGAAATCTTTTCTTCCTGAGTCAAAGTTTGTTTCGAAGCTCGGAGGGTTTACTGACACCAACCTTGGTTCGTTCAACCTTGAGGCATTCAAAAGGAGAATATACGGGCAGGCTGGTCATCCTCCATCAGTGACATCGTACAACATCGTGAGAAGTGGATTGTATGCATTTGCTGGTTTTCCACCAGCAATTCGATGTCTTGAGTTGATAATGGAATGTGCAAACTATTATAGGCCAGACCACTGAACGATTGTCTCTTCCGACGACAAGTTGCTAGCTAACTTCACACCTGAAGCTATTGGAGAGGCATTCGGGATTCCAGCTGTGGAGAGAATGTTGTACAAGTCAAAAGAAAGGGCCGATAAAATGTACGCCTCATCTTTCGATAGGTGTGCAAAAAGAATTAATACATCATGGATGAGGAAGCCAAAACCTCCTGGCGCCAAATTGCCCAAGCAAATTATCTCAGAGGAGCTGAAACAGGAGTATTGTGATTTAATTATGATGCTTAGCTGGGTGAACGATAGCCCATAGGCGTACGCTTTTGAGCCTTGGATGTTCTTCTACATCAGTGTGGTGCTGGAGGGAAAAGAGTATGTAGATTGGGCAAGAATGATCAGCCACAATATAGATGAGCAATTCAAAAGCTTGAGGAGAACGAAGACATTTTATATGAGCTTGTATGTCATCTATATGCTGGCTCGGATGACGAAGTATAAGGGATTGACATACTAGGAGCCAATTGGATGTGGTCTCGGTCAATTTAAAATCCATGAAGCTTGCAGGTAGCTGCATCTGACAAGTACCTCCAGCTTCAAGAGAGTGAACAATGCTTTCACTATGCACATCACAAGGACTCTTCAACGGAGAACACAACAAAGAATATCCAAGGATGCACAAAAGTTGATTGAAGAGTACGGGTATTGGTTTATCCAGTTCCCGAAGTTCACTTACATAAGGCTGTTGGGGTTCCATTCATACGCCTACAGATTGCCAAGGTACCCCACGGATAGGATGGTAATGCTTGAAGTGTCTAGGAACTCATGGCCTACGACAAAATCATAAGGAAAAAGAAGAAAGGAGGATTGCACTTCCCTATTGTTATGGGAAATTCACTTGAGGAGTGCCCATCTTTGCAGGCAGCCAAGGAAGCAGAGGAGTTACAATTCTATCACCTCACTCTCCACACCAGCTGACAAGACTTTGATCCTCACAGAAAGATTGGAGTGGTGCAGGGTGAAGAATATCGGCACAAGGCTCATGTTGAGGATTTTTGGGCAAATGCAGGAGACGAAGCTGAGATCAGAAGGAGGATGTTCTCTAGGCTCCCCCTGAAATTGATCAGGGAATGTGAGGTTGTCCAAGTTACAGACTAGGTGGATGAGGATGCCAACATTATTCACCCGGATTATGAGTCAGTAAAGGACACGCCGATCCCACCACCTGATTGGGCGGAACCGGAAATCACGGACTTGGACACATTGTCTATGCCGGTCTTAACATTCACAAGGAGCTGGGTGGATAGACATGTTCACAGGCTTAAAAGTAAATCAATTGCCCTCACATACAACCTCATGGGCGATCAAAGGCCACCAACATCAACAAGGAAGAGAAAACAGGCTACCCAAGCTACAGAGCCACAGGAAGAGGAACCAGTTCAGCCAGAGCCTCAGAGGACGGAGGAAGCATCACCTACACAGCTGTTGGCTCACTCTTCCAGCATACAAGAAGTTTCAATATTTGCAAGTCAGAGGGTTAGAGTGAATGAAGAGCAAGAAATGGAGGAAGTCAACCAGCCATTGCCTAGGGAGCCCGATAGTCAGAGCGCTAATGCTCCTAGGAGTGCTAACCAACCGGATGAAGATGAGGAAACAAAAATGGACACTCGCCTGGATTGTGCGATTGAGGCAGCCTTTGAAGATGAAAACACTACAGAGCCTGAAGTTTGGGGTCTTGAGGAGGATAGGCAGGACATGGAGATGGATGAGCCTCAACCAAATGTTGCTGAAGAGGAAGTTCATGAAGTAGAAGCAACGAAAGAGCAGCCACTTGTCGTTTGCAACGCTCAACAAGATGTTCCAAATTGGCTCACCAGTGCAATAAGGAGAGATCAAGAGGATGACACCGACCCAGCAATAGAGATGGAGGAGGTCCTTAATAGAATAAGTGGGTCACCTAAGAGGGAAAGAGCCAGAAAATACTCGAGGATGGAGACAGATGAGTCCAGTTCCCACACTCTTCATGTTGCGGTTCCGAGGGAAGAATGTGATCGAGATGAAGTAATACCTGAAAATTACACGATCACTACAGGTGAACTGGGGCGCCCTACTGGAGCACAAGTGATTGAGGAGGCTGAAAACTCCTTCCAGGCATTGAAGGATAGACTACTTCGAAAGGGAGAAAAATACAAGAGGCTGAAAAGGGAGCATAAGGCGTTAATTGGGTATGTGCAACATTTGGCACGTCCATGTGCTCAGGAGAACCTAGCGGTGGATCTTCCAACGGAGCTTCCACGAGAATCAATTAGCGGGCTCAAGGAGATGAAGAAGGCAATTCAGGAAGGAGACAAGTGGATTCGTGGTGTTCGTGCTGAGGCTGAGAGATTCATTGAGGATCTTGTCTCCTCTTTCCAACATGCTTCCAACATCCTCTCCCGTATGGAAAACATTGAATAGGCATGGAGTGATACTCACATTTTTCAAGACAAGACTATTCCACGCCTAGCTGCTTTGATGCATATGCCACTGCAGACTTTGATTGAAGGAGGGGTGATTCAGGCTGGAGATAGATACGATTTTCCAGGCTGGTATTTCGCGGCATTCACCGGCCGAGGTTTCTTTGACACGACAAGGACAAAGTCAGTCAAGATTAGGAAAACCATCGGAAACATTCAGGAGGGCATCTTCAACACGCTGGAGGCATTGTTCCTAAAACAACTAACTCCTGAGGAGGTGACGGTGGATGTTTTGAAGGGCAAATTGCACCCATTCTTCTCTGAAATGAGAGTATTTGCTCAAGTTGACTTTGAGAATATCTCCACGTTCTCCGCTATTATTCAAAGCACTCAGGAATCTATCAAGGCATAGAGAAAATCTTGTATCTGGCTGGAGCAAACAATTGCCATCCTCGAGTATCAACTTAATCTTACCCCAGCCATTTTTGAGCAAGAGGTTGATGCAGTGTTGGCCCGGTTTGTTGTTTTCACGGTCAGAGAGAAGAACAATGGGATCAGGATCTTGGACGAGAATCTTCTAGAAGGATAGTGGGCATTAATTGCTCATAGTGGTCAAAGGAGGAATCTGTCATTTTGTGCTCATTAATTGCACCACTCCACCTTCTGGCAATTACTAGGGAAAAATTTAGTCTAGGGCATGTGTGGCTCAATCTGAGCCCTCCATTGTAATTTAATCTGGACCATCCATTGAGATTGGCCAGCTATATAAAGGGGGCATCCCCCCTCATTTGTACATAATTAGATTAGAGATCAGAGAATAGAGCAGAGAGACTGATAGTATAGTTGAAATTGCTTAGCATAGTTTGAAGGAGAAGGAAAGTTTTCCCTTGAGAACTTTGTAAGAAGTTGTTGTGAAAACTATCATAATAAAAAGATTTTCATTGATGATGATTTCATCTTTTGTTATGAGCAACTAGCAAGATTTCTTCGTCCTTCTACTTCAAGTAGGACTTAAATTAGAGTGATTTTCATTTTCATGCAAGTAGTTAGTTGTGGATTGTGGTGTTTGATCAAAGCAGTTTCGTTTAATCCATACCACTAGTAAGCTTGTTGATGGTAAGCTTGTCTAGTGTGGTTGACTGAAATATCTTTTTAAGCTTAACTTCAGTTATGATTCACGTTTTGGCATGCGTCGTCGTGATGGTGTCTTTATGCTGAATTGTGACTTGAACATTCCTTGCTATCCCATTGAAGATTGCACCGACATTGTAGAGGCTGTCCAACGCGAGGCGCAACAAAGTTCGGTTGAAGCCTGCTGAAGTTGATCCTGCGTTCTGCTTTAGGATAGAACTTAAGACCTTCTAAACCCTGCACTCATTTAAATTCCGCACATTTCTGGTTAGTATAGGAAGCTCGTACTTGTTGATGCATGTTTTATGACACACCAAACATCAGAATAAAATGCCCAAAGACACCCTATCCTCTCTTGAAAAACCACTGCGTATGCTAATATTGCGAGAAGATCATATGGCAATTCCAAGGTTCCCTATGTCAAGTATTGACGTGCGAAAAAGCTCAATGGTCGTTGTGATATGCTGGTAACACAAAGGGACTTATGCTAGGCTGGTTCAATTCACAATGAAGGTTTGGACAATGAAGCTCTATTGTTTGGGTCCTGGATCAAACAAACTAAAAAAAGAGATAAGGGTTTAGAATTTCTAATCTACTTCCTAAGGATTCAAGAGACGGTATTGACTTGGTGAAACCAATAACCACGCTTTGCTTCGCCACGCTTAGGACAACTACACAAAGTGGGTGTAGTCTTCAAGGGAGTGTGCTTATGATTTTCACGTCACGAATAATTACCATCAAATCGAACAATATTTATCCAGAAAAAAGTTAAGCATCCACAAAGTAAGCTTAGGCTAACTTTACGCATTGAACGAAAGTCATCCATTCAAAGAAAGTATGAGCAAAAGTTTCACCATAAATCAATACTTATCAGATCTTGCATTCATATAACATACATGAAATAAAATCTAAACTATGATGAGGGATAAGAACCATGCCAACTCCAAAATAAGAGAAGTAATCACCATCAGAACAATGCATGCATTACTTATTACTTTGGCAATCGTATACAACAATTTACTTATCTTGACATGTTTTGCAACATGCTCCCATGCTTTACAAATGAGGGGTGAGCTCAATTTATAGGCTCCCCAATTGCAATTCAATGGTCAAGATTGATGTAGGATCAACGACTGAGATTACAGAATAAAACCCTAATTAGGGTTTGTCCTAACTAACTCCTTCTCGACCAATGAGAAAATTACATTCGAGGACACTTGTCCTTTTTACTAAATATGAACCAACGATAAAATAAAAAGTTGTTGCATGTTGATTTGGAATAATTTGATTGGTTGGAAGATGACGATGCGCCACCTCAGCGTGTTGGATGTCTTCCTTGGTCACTTTGTTTTTCTTCCACGTGCTTGCCTCAGAATATTTTCTTTGCCGATGACTCTGTCCTTTGCGCTTGTTCCTTCCTAGCTTTGATCTTGGATCCCCTTTGATTTCTTCCCCTGTATTGGAAGTTTGGAAGCATGTTTAGACTTGAAGTTATTAAGTTTTTCTTTCCAGATTGCTCTAGAATTCCTTCAAGTGCCTTGAATTTGGAGAGGAACCCCTCTATGCTTTTGCCACAATGGAGGAAATTGAAATTTTCTCTGTGAATTATTCCCATACTTAACTAAATTTTGGTTACTTTGTAATACCTTCAAGATTTTGGCCATTTCTATGCTCAAATGAACTTTGCCTGTGGATTTGCCTTCAGTTTTGAATCTGGCTTTTGTAAGTTGGGAGGATTCCATCCTTGGTCAAGGATTTTATTCATTTCCTCATTACTTCTCCTCTTGGCGAACTTGCTTGACTTTATAAAGATTTTTCCACATTCTCTCTCCTAAAGTCGAACTTGCTTGATTCTTTTCCAATCTACCTCCAGCGGACTCGGTGACCCTTTCACCATTCCTTCCAGGCGGACTTGATGAGTTATTTTCCATTTTCCTTCTTGGCATGGGCATATTTCATGTTTAATTCACCATCTCTTCTTCTTGAATTTAGACTTGTTGATTTACCATACTCTCTCTCTATTCATGGCGGACTTCATGAAATATTTTCCAATTACTTTTCTCCATGGTGGACTTTCTTTCTTTCTTGTTATTTCACCTTTCTTTGTCTAGGCGGACTTCCTAGAGGTCTTTTCAATTGTTTTTCTCAAGGCAAGGCGGACTTGCTAGAGAGTTTTCCCATCTTCTTTCAAGGCTGGGCAAACTTTTCTCATATCTCTCCATTCTTCCATTTCAAGATTTGGCGGACTTTAGTGAGGACTTCCCACTTAGCTTTCCATTTATCATTCTCTTCCTAGTCCAAGGCGGACTTCATGTTGTCTTTGCCAACTTTCTTTCTAGTCCAAGGCGGACTTCATAAAACTTTTTCCATTCATTATCTTCTTGGGCGGACTTGAGGCATTCTTTTCCAAGTCAGACTTGGATAATTCTTTTCCATATGCTTGATGGCAGACTTCAAGTTATGCTTTCCATTCTATCATAAGCTAGGCGGACTTTGTGAAGTTTTTGCCATTTCCCATTCAAGTGCTGACTTCTTCACGCTCTTTCCATTCCACCTCAAACCTGGGCGGACTTCACCAATCATTTTTCCATGGCACATCAGGCTGGGCGGACTTTCCACTTGCCTTTCCATACACCTTTCCAAGGCTTGGCAGACTTTATGTCTCCTTTTCCAAGATTTCTCCATGTCAAGGGCGGACTTTCTGATGTCTTTTCCGAGTGAGGGCGGACTTTAGAGAGAGCTTGCCACATTCTATCTCCCTTCCAAGCGAACTTTCCAACAGGTTTTCCATTTTCCATTCCTAAGGCAAGGCGGACTTCCAAGAAACTTTTCCATCTCCATTCCTTCCCATGGCAGACTTCACTGAGGTCTCTCGACTTGCTGGGCAAACTTTGAAGATGTCTTGCCATTCTTCAAGCTTTCTTGCATAGACGCTTTGAGACCAACCTCCATACTTAGACAAATTTCACCATGGATTTCGTGTTGGTTGCACCATATTTTCTGATTTTCCCATGGATTTTTTCCAGATTTTCCATTTGTTTTTTGGGACTTTTGACTGATTTTTTGAAATCCGGGCACTTTCTAAAGATAGGAACCTTGCCACAAATAGAAACTTTTCCAAAAATAGTAACTTTCCAAAAGTAGCCCGTAAAAAATAGGAAGTCCAACATGGGCCAAAAATGCCAAAAATGAAGTCCCTAAAAAATAGGGGGTCTAGAGGGTCAATCCCCAAAAAGTAGATGTCAGAATTGACTGAAACGACAGTTGATCTTCATCCCTAGGGCCTTCTTAGTCTGTCTAAGGTGTTTAGGCATTGATTTTGGCTCAAAATCTCAACTTGGCTCGTATAACTCTTAGAAACTCTAACTCCTCATTGTAAAAGAAACATGGTAAATAGCAGTTGCGACGCCAAGGAAAAAACTCAAAAAGCAAAAACAAAGAGTCCCCATTTGCAATGGGGCAATGTTTGAAAAGGTCACAACATCTAGTGCCAACCTAAATAAATGTTCGTGAACATTTCAAATATTTATCCAAGAAATGAACTGAACATGATTTAGCACAGACGCTAGAGTTCTTAAGATACAACACCCTTCACAAATAGGAGCCCATTTATTGAAAGCAAAACAACTAATCTAAAACAAAGAAAGCGGAAAGAAAACCCCACTCCTAAACAAAAACAAATTTTTTAAGGGAACAACAGTCAAAAGACCTAAGTATATACAACTCCTAGCATGATTTCTAAGGATGTGCAGGAGCAACAAAGCAGCAGTCATGGTGCGAAGTTTTGCAAACTTATCTTTAAACTCAGAAAAATATTCTTTCAAAGGACAAATCTGAAACTCGGGCAAAACTTCAGGGGAGATTAGTAACTGGGGAAACTCATCCGGACCATGATTGATCCATAAACAAATTATCTTTCTTGAATCTCCATAATCAAAATGATATTCTTTGTATTCAACAGTAAGGAAAGATACGACCTGGTGATCTTCATTTGCAGGCATGAATTCCTGCCTGTCGTTAATTGCTTCATCAGGAGGTCAAAGTTGATGGTGAACCATACCACTTGCATCTAAAATATGGAGATCAACATCACGATCCAAACTGGGTGGAGTGGGGTAGGAATTCAATTCAAGAGGGTATTTGGAAATCTGGATCATTTCATGCGCTAGCTCCTTTTGAATCCCTAACAATGGATCAAGCCCCAACCTGAATTGTTCTTCATATTTTGTCTTTGTCACAGTTGCTTGTTTATCAAGTAGCCTTCCATTTGTTCCAATTTCATCAAGCAATTCCTCCATGACTGTGAACAATGGATCAAGCGCTGATGCGAAATGTATTTCATATTCTGCTTCTATCTTGGTAGCCCATTGATCACCAAACATATTATCTTGTCTCAAGCCACTTATCATTTCTTCCATCCTGTTCACACATGATTGAACTTTTTCATCAAGGACCATTCCTTCTTGAAGTGCACTGGAATCGCTTCCTTCTTCATTTTTTCCTCCTTGGATGAATGAACGTTGGAAATTTGTCATGCCATTTCTACTTTGGGCTAAGTCCATTTTTGTTTCTTGAGGATCTTCAATAACTTGCAATTCTATATATTCATTCACTTCCGCATGCTGACAGTTGCCTTGGGTGGTTCCTCTTGCTTGGATGTATTCCACTGCTTCTTTGATCTCTACTCCAACGGCCTCTCGTTCCGGTGTGATGTAGGAACAATCTTCATCTGCTTGATCCCCAAGCACAACCACATTATCCTGTTGTGACTTATTCTCCCTGTTGTTGGATGACATTGTGGTACGTTCTTCATTTGGTGCCAAAAATGTTCGTTCGACATATTCAATCCACCCTTTGTCCTTGAAGCATCCCTGTGGTAGTTTAGGTAATCCGAGGTGACATCTGGCATAGTTGATGGCCTCTTCACATGTTGTGCAAGTGAACTCTAGATGAGGTGCATTGTGAATCCGACACCAACGAGGGAGAAAAACACCTTTCAAGCGAACATTACCTAGTTCCATCTGACCTTGGATTCTAAGTATGAACTTTGTGAAGGCCTCATATATAACTTCTGGAATGCTATAATCATCAAGTTCTACATCCAACACTCCTGGCTTGGGAACATCCCAAAAGAAAATTTTCCCTTGGAGAACAAGCTCTATCTTTGAGAAGAAGGTCAAGCAACTGATTTCTTTGTGCTTGGTTGTTTCATGAATCCGACATCTTCCTGGCAAAGCATACTGAGACAAATTCCTGGGATGCAGTTGTGCATTCAAATTTTCTTGAATCTGAGCAATATCCATGAGACTATCTTGAAAGCAAGAAATATGGAATGGATGCCTGTCCATGATTTTTTTTATTTTTTATTTTTTGGAATTTTTTAACTTTTCACTTTTTTTGGATTTTTTGATATAAAGAGATCTAACATATCTCTGATTTGGCATTTCCAAGTTCATACTGGTTCCTTCCAGCTGAATTTCTCCACTTGTGAAAATGAACAATCTAAAGTTCGGCCCTCCTTCTAGCACCAATTCATGTTGATGCGTGTTTTATGACACACCAAACATCAGAATAAAATTCCCAAAGACACCCTATCCTCTCTTGAAAAACCACTGCGTATGCTAATATTGCGAGAAGATCATATGGCGATTCCAAGGTTCCCTATGTCAAGTAATGACGTGCGGATAAGCTCAATGGTCGTTGTGATATGCTAGTAAAACAAAGGGACTTATGCTAGGATGGTTCAATTCACAATGAAGGTTTGGACAGCGAAGCTCTATTGTTTGGGTCCTGGATCAAACAAACTAAAAAAAGCGATAAGGGTTTAGAATTTCTAATCTACTTCCTAAGGATTCAAGAGACGGTGTTGACTTGGTGAAACCAATAACCACGCTTTGCTTCGCCACGCTTAGGACAACTACACAAAGTGGGTGCAGTCTTCAAGGGAGTGTGCTTATGATTTTGACGTCACGAATAATTACCATCAAATCGAACAATATTTATCCAGACATAAGTTAAGCATCCACAAAGTAAGCTCAGGCTAACTTTACACATTGAACGAAAATCATCCATTCAAAGAAAGTATGAGCAAAAGTTTCACCATAAATCAATACTTATCAGATCTTGCATTCATCTAACATACATGAAATAAAATCTAAACTATGATGAGGGATAAGAACCATGCCAACTCCAAAATAAGAGAAGTAATCACCATCAGAACAATGCATGCATTACTTATTACTTTGGCAATCGTATACAACAATTTACTTATCTTGACATGTTTTGCAACATGCTCCCATGCTTTACAAATGAGGGGTGAGCTAAATATATAGGCTCCCCAATTACAATTCAATGGCCAAGATTGATTTAGGATCAATGGCTGAGATTACAGAATAAAACCCTAATTAGGGTTTGTCCTAACTAACTCCTTCTCGACCAATGAGAAAATTACATTCGAGGACACTTGTCCTTTTCACTAAATATGAACCAACAATAAAATAAAAAGTTGTTGCATGTTGATTTGGAATAATTTGATTGGTTGGAAGATGACAATGTGCCACCTCAGCGTGTTGGATGTCTTCCTTGGTCACTTTGTTTTTCTTCCACGTGCTTGCCTCAGAATATTTTCTTTGCCGACGACTCTGTCCTTTGCGCTTGTTCCTTCCTAGCTTTGATCTTGGATCTCCTTTGATTTCTTCCCCTGTATTGGAAGTCTGGAAGCATGTTTAGACTTGAAGTTATTAAGTCTTTCTTTCCGGATTGCTCTAGAATTCCTTCAAGTGCCTTGAATTTGGAGAGGAACCCCTCTATGCTTTCGCCACAATGGAGGAAATTGGAATTTTCTCTATGAAGTATTTCCCATACATAACCAGATTTTGGCTACTTTGTAATACATTCAAGATTTTGGCCATTTCTGTGCTCAAATGAACTTTGCCTGTGGATTTGCCTTCAGTTCTGAATCTGGCTTGTGTAAGTTGGGAGGATTCCATCCTTAGTCAAGGATTTTATTCATTTCCTCATTACTTCTCCTCTTGGCAAACTTGCTTGACTTTATAAAGATTTTTCCACATTCTCTCTCCTAAAGTCGAACTTGCTTGATTCTTTTCCAATCTACCTCCAGCGGACTCGGTGACCCTTTCACCATTCCTTCCAGGCGGACTTGATGAGTTCTTTTCCATTTAACTTCTTGGCATGGGCATATTTCATGTTTAATTCACCATCTCTTCTTCTTGAAGTCAGACTTCTTGTTGATTTACCATACTTCCTAAGGCAAGGCGGACTTCTAAGAAACTTTTCCATCTCCATTCCTTCCCATGGCAGACTTCATTGAGGTCTCTCCACATGCTGGGCGAACTTTGAAGATGTCTTGCCATTCTTCAACCTTTCTTCCATAAACACTTTCAGACCAACCTCCATACTTAGACAAATTTCACCATGGATTTCGTGCTGGTTGCACCATATTTTCTGATTTTCCCATGCATTTTTCCAGATTTTCCATTGATTTTCTGTGATTTTCCATTGGTTTTTTGGGACTTTTGACTGATTCTTTGAAATCCGGGCACTTTCTAAAGATAGGAACCCTGCCAAAATAGAAGCTTTTCCAAAAATAGTAACTTTCCAAAAATGGCCCCTAAAAAATAGGAAGTCCAACATGGGCCAAAAATGCCAAAAATGAAGTCCCTAAAAAATAGGGGGTCTAGAATGTCAATCCCCCAAAAGTAGGAGATGTCAGAATTGACTGAAACGATAGTCAATCTTTGTCCCTAGGGCCTTCTGAGTCCGTCTACGGTGTTTAGGCACTGATTCTGGCTCAAAATCTCAACTTGGCTCGTATAACTCTTAGAAACTCTAACTCCTCATTGTAAAAGAAACATGGTAAATAGCAGTTGTGACGCCAAGGCAAAAACTCAAAAAGCAAAAACAAAGGGTCCCCATTTGCAATGGGGCGATGTGTGAAAAGGTCACAATAGTACCTTATTGCTAAATCATCCGCAATGCACGAAAACCCCTTTCATCATTAATTTGCTATCAGCTGCTAATTTCTGAACAATTGTGTAAGTCTCCTTGTGAAAACAACATATCACAACGAACCAACTGAGTGTATTCCATCGCATTGAAGGAACCTTGGAGTTGAACGTACGATCTCTCTCGCAATCTTAGCGTACGAAATACTTTGATCAAGAGAGAATGGAGTAGCCGTTGTATACTTTATTCTGCTGTTTGGTGTTGGGCACGAAAAACACATCAACACTATCCAAGGGGAAGATTGAAACAATAGATTATGAGAACAGACCTTGATAGGCTTTGAAACTTTGGATCAAATTGCATATGCCTTTTGATTTATTTCTTCAATACTCACTCAACGCTTTACAAAGATTTGGGACAGCAAAGGTACAAAATCATACACAATTGCTTGTCAAACCAAACAACTCTTATCCAAGAGTGAACAAATATTGAATTGCAAGCTTGATGGCACAATGGTGCATCAATTTTGTAGCAAGCTTGCAAGTCAATATACGGTCGGCACAAGTGATCCAACCATCCCATTCCCACTCCTATGCCCTCTTGCTCTGTTTATCTAGAGGAGATAGGATAAATTAAAAGTTAGCTTAGTTGTAGTTAAGATCTGCAGAAACCAGAGAAAAACTCATTGCAACGCATTGTGCTTTATGCACCCTTGTGCCCTGCTATTGAGTAAAAAGATAGGAACATTAGTTTACTTTACTTTTTATGCAAACACTAGCAAAAAGAGGGAGCTTCCTCTCCTAATTTGAAGAGCAGTTACTACACACTATGCATAGCTGTCTATTTCCAATAAGCACTCCAGAGGTACTAATTGAAACGCCAACAAAGACATATAGACAAATTTGGGAAAGGTTTACGTGGAGAGGACTTAAAAATGAAGTCCTCAAGTATGTTCGGGAATGTCAAACTTGTCAGTGAAATAAGGCTGAGCACACTTATCTTGCCAGCTTATTGTAGCCCCTTCCAATTCCCAACCAAATATGGGAAAGCATCTCAATGGACTTCATAACGGGACTTCCTAAGGTGCATAACAAAGATTGCAGATTGCATTTATGTAGTGGTTGATAGATTAATCAAGTTTGCCCATTTCTCTGCTATCTCAACAACCTTTTTAACGGTATAGGTGGCAGATTTATTTTTTAGGGAGATATTCCAGTTACATGGGATGCCCAAGAACATAGTTAGTGATAGGTACAACAGGTTCTTGAGTTTATTTTGTTAGGAGATTTTCAGATTGAGTGGGATTGAGCTCACTTCTAGTACTAGCTATCACCCGCAGATAGATGGTCAAACTGAAATTGTGAATATGTGGGTGAAAGGGTATCTTAGAAATTGCATCTCAAGGTAGCAGAAAGCATTGGTAAAATGGTTGCATTTAGGTGAATACTGTTATAACTCCACTTACCACATGTCAATTAAGATGTCACCATTCATGGCTTTATATGGGTATGAAATTCTTAGTTTCATAGATTTACTTTTTGACGATAGTAGGGTACCCAAGGCCAAGGACTTATTATAGGAAAGTCAGGATATTATGAAGTCCTTGAAGGAAAACATACAACAAGCCCAAAATCAACAAAAACAATATGCAAACCAGCATCACATTGAGCGTGTTTTTGAGGTAGGTGACATAGTATATTTGCAGTTGCAACCTTACAAGTAGTCCACTCTCAAGAAGAGTGGATCAAAAACACTTAAGCTACGATTTTATGGCCATTCAAGATCTTCAAGAGGATTGGCGAAGTGGCTTATGAGTTAGAGCTACCGGTAGGTAGCAAAGTACATAATGTCTTCCACATTTCACGCCTCAAGAAAGCACTTGGGCATAATGTAATTCCTTCTTCCGAGTTGCCACTGTTGGATTGGGAAGGCAAATTGATTCTTATTTGAAATATACCAAACCAATTTTTTTCAATTTTTTTGAATGCAATTACAAACAACATGCACCTGTTAAGGTTAGCTTGAAAACCCAAACGATGTGGAATTAACCCTAACCAAGAATGTACACCAGGATCCCGAGTTGGGCAAGGTGTGAGCATATGGTCAGAGGATCTTTATGCATTGCTGAATTGAGTAACTCTAACCAAGAATGTGTCCAAGGTGGACGAACATATGGTCAGAGGATCCCTACCAACTACAAATGCTGAAAGTAAACTCGACGCCAAGAATGTGCTTTCCAACCCAGAGTGGGAATGGAGCTACCATATGGCAGAGATACCAAGAACTACAATGCAATTCAAAACGTAAAATAGGCGGCAATCCAGCCTCTTCCACTTATTCAGTGGGGTATTACAAAGCATGAAGAGATAGATTAAGAAATGCTGACAGTACTACTGTTCAGCTTACAAAGAGATAAGAAATGCCTGCAAAGAACAAAGATTAGAAGCTCTCCAATGCTGCGACTGTAATGAACTTCTTCAAATAGCCAAATATGATTGCTAATGCTCAATCCCTGCCCCAAAAAATGAATTGCATAATTCTGATATGATAAACCACCTACTGAAATGTGACATACCGCAACCCTAGAATGCATTAAAATGCTCACCCTTCTCTCCCTACTCACTCAAATTGCTTGGAATCAAGTGCATAATGCTTCTAAGATGAAGGCGCCCTTATCCCAATGATAAAACCTCACAAAAACCCCTCTAATTTTTATCAAACACAAATCCCAATGCTGTTGTACTTGGTACGACCCTCAAGAAGGGCGACTTGCTTCCATAAAATCCATTTCTTGAAGATAAAATCTGATATTTAAACCAAAGGGTCGTCCCTAGCAAAGAGACTCAAGGAGACAACACCCAAAACAAAGTTATTTTTATTTCAAGAGATATGAGAGAAATCTACAATCAGCAATGATAAAACCAGCAACTCCAAAATTGATAGAACATACAAAATCTCAACTACAATGTGCAAAAATCACCACTACAGTGCAAAACATCACCTCAAGATCACTCAACTACAACTAACTCTCCACTAGTTGCTATCTTTCAAGCAAGAAGTCGAGCCAAGGCTAGGAGGCATTCATTCCTCGAAGCAATCCTGATACCATTTCGGCAGCATAACAATATTGAAGACATAAGATAATCAAATGAAGGGAAGAGGTCTCCTTTTATAAGCTCAGCAAGGAATCTCCATAAACTTCTAGAAAGTGCACCCTAATTCCAATTTGAATTTGACTTCATTTCCCTCCAAGTATAGGCGTCCCTTTTCAAAGCTAATTTTGACTTTATTTTAAAATCATCTCCTCAACAAAGTTGGCATCCCTTTTTAAGCAAGATATTTGACCTTAGGAAAATATTAAATTACCTCCAATGAGGCGTCCACCCATGAAGACCACCTTTTTAGAACAACTTGAAGTGATGAAGCTAGGCCAAGGGTCAACATTAAAATATAACAATATACAAATTAATTGAACTTATCTCTCCAGAATGCATCCCAAGGCCAAAAATGATCAAACCAACTGAACCGGCTGAAGAAGAGAGTCAACTGCACTGGAAACCACAGGACCATTGCCAGAAATAGAATTTACTAAAAATAGTAAATTCCAGAAGATGCTCGGATTGCACTGCAAAACATACCATTGCGAAGCTCTCTGAAAACCCAGAAAGAATCCACAATTCAATCCCCAAATTTCAAGCAACAACAACCTCCAAAACGGGAAACCCTAATTTTACCCTCCGAGTAGCCTACGGGTCTCCGGAATAGGCCAACGGTCAACTGAATTCATCACGCTTGAGAAGGGGACATTACATTATTCCAAAGGCTATCATTGATTTTAGGGAGCATGCTTCACATAGAAGAATTCTTAGAGAATATTTAGTTAAGTGGAAGAATTTTATGGTTGAGGATGCCACTTGGGAGAGCGACCAAATTCTTCAGCATTCAAATTTACAATTGCTTGGGGACAAGAAATTTTTGAGAGGAAGAACTGTAATGTCCCCCTTGTGAGTTAGCCACTTGTCGAGTATTAGCCTATCCACCGGGTTCCTGTAGACTAATTAGATGATTCAGGGAGCCCACAATTCTTGGAGTAGTAGAGTTCGACATCATTCTATGTCAATTGGGATGATATTTCCAAGGTGTTTTTGAAAAAGTCAGGTGGAAGAAATGAAACAAACACCCAAATTATAAAATAATTTCACTGAAGTATTTATTAAAATATTTAAAGTGACTTATTTGGCAACTAAGTAGGAGCAAATTTTAAAAGGGATTATTTTTGGGAAAATTAACGGGAGACATAAGGAATAAATTAAATATTATTTTATTTTTCAAAAGGCGTTGGAGTTTGGGAAAGAATAAAATAATAATATTGTGTTCATTTGAATATATGAGAATTGTTAATTGAAGGTTTATGTTGAGATTTTCTCCAGGAAACTTCTTGATGATGGAAACCCTCATGAAGAATATCTCCCACAGTGTCAAAAGATCCTCCTTGGTCAATTTGCTGATAGTTTCACTAAAAAATTATGCTAGTGATTAATAAAGTGATTTACAAGTTTGGACAGAAAGGGTTTATCTTACAAATTTTCTCAACAAATGAATCAAAAGGGTGAGTTGTAGGTTATTTTGGGTTCAATTTGTGAATTCTTGCCAATCAAGACAAATTAACAATTTATTGTATAGGAATCGCTTTGGTGGGAATATTGCATCATGAACACCTTGCAAATAGAGTGGACGCTAATAGTGAATGACTAGAAGGCAATTTCATTTTTGAACATTGAGCTTCTAGGTATGCATAATTCCAACTGAGTTAAATGCTAAACTTCATTTAAAAAGTTAAATTCCCTAATAGAATGTTAAGTTGGCGGTTCCACATCAACTAGGCATCACAATTTCATCTCGGAATGAACGACGGTGTTAGTATTTGTTGGTCATACTAGTTTTAATAGGCGCATAAGACTCAAAGAAAGAACGACCTAACCTACGGCCAGTGTTGATGGCTGAGAACTACTTTGTGGAAAAATGCTTTGGATATAATGAAGATGTCATCCATTGGGCATTAGACCATAACATGAAGCCACCTTTGCTACCAACTTCAATAGGTTATGATGTGCAATCCACAATCTAGTGGTACCTGTTGTGACCTTTTCACACATCACCCCATTCAAAATGGGGACCCCCTAATTTTTGGTCCTTTCGGGTCATTTGGCTTTGGTTTTGTGTGTGTCTCTCTCTGTCTCTTCTATCTTTCTAATGATGTACCTATCTTTTGACCTGGTTTGAAATTTTGACTAAGTCTGAAGTGCAGTTGGACAAATTAGGGTTTTCATTCTTCAGGTTATTTTGAGGTCAAATTGAGTGAGCAGATTGAAGTCTAGGCTTGGTACTGCGTTCAGTAAGCTTCCAGCAGGTTCCCAACAAAATTCCATTGAATTCCGACAACTTACTATTTTTAGTAAGTACTCAATTTAGGACATTTTCTCAGCACTGTTGAAATTCTGACTGCTTCACCGCATTTGGAGTGCTTTAAGTTGCCTACCATTAAATTTTGAGCTGAATTTGACAACTTGCTATTTTTAGCAGTTCGGGCTTTAGAAGCCATTTTTCAGGGTTTGCATGTGTGCTTTTTCAATGCATGTCTGGAGAATCTTTTTGGGTTTTTCAAGACCTTCGTGATGATATAACATGCAAGCCGAGATGACGACTTTCAGCAATTCTGGCTTCGAAGGCTATTTTTAGGGTTTGCATGCGGGATCTTTCAATGCATGTCAGGATATTCTTTATGGGTTTTTCGAGAGCTTCGCAATGATGTGACATGCAAGCAGAGTTGATCACTTTCCAGGAACTTACTATTTTTCGCCAGTGCTCGCATGCAGACCCGTTTACTGGGTTTTTTTGGGTTTTTTGAGATCTCTCGGGCAGTGTGACATGCAAACTCATCTGGCAAGCGGTTGGTCACTTTTTCAAACACTTACTATCTTTAGCAAGACCACTCCAACAGCTACCCAACACTTCGGTATCACAAACGGAGGTCATTTGAGCCACATGCAAGTCAGATTAGGGTTTCCAGCTTTGGGACTCAAAATGAGGGGTTGAACGCCAGAATCTTCGAAAACTGAAGTATCCCATTGCGATCAACATCTCTCAAGGATTCCATTGGTAAAATTTGAGGGCAATCTGAGCACTTACTATTTATAGTAAGTCACTTCTGAAACAAGGCTATAAATAGCAGGTCAGCACGAGGCACCAGTGTGAATAGGTCAAACAGGCCATAAGGATCTTGTGGCGCAAATTTCAAGTCAATCCAAGTTGCAGAAGTATGAAAGTCAGGGATTTACTAAAAATAGTAAGTAGGGCAGGCACGCTAAGAGATTGGCTAAGTAGTCAGATGGAAATTCTAAAGCATGCAATTGAAAACTGGAAGCAACTACCTTGAAATGCGCCCATGCTCAATGAGAAGGGTTGGAAATTCCTGTTGACCCCATCAAATGCGCCATCTTGAGGATGAAGCTTGGAAAATGTTTTAAGTGTTTGAAAATTCCTGAGCATACCTTGAAATGCGCCCAACTTGAAGGAGGCTGAAGGTAAAACGTCCAAGGAATAAAAGTTCCTCCTCAACCCCTCAAATGCGCTCTACCTTGGGATGGAGGTGAGAAAGTTGTCTAAGTTCAAAAAATTCCTTCTCACCTAGCCAAATGCGCCCAAGTTGGAGATACAGCTGGAAAAGAGTCTAAGGCATGGAAACTTCCTCCACCACCCCCAAAATGCGCCCAAGGAAGAAGGTGGGTGGAGAAAATTTTCGAAGGCATGATGAACTAGCAGAAGGACCCCTCAAATGCGCCATCATCAAGAGGGGGTTAGGAATTTTTTCTAAGTATTGAAAATGGAAGTAGGACCTCCCAAATGCGCCCAAGGTTGTGGAGAAGAGTTGAAATATTTCTAAATATGCAAACTGGAGGCTCCCCCTCCTCTAGAATGCGCCCAAGCTAGGAAGCAAGGTAGGAAGAGATAACGCATGTGTGACATCATCAGTGAGGTATGCCTAAGCATCTTGCAGAGCTGAAAAATTTCTAAGGCAAGGAAAATTCCTTGACCCCACCCAGAATGCGCCCTAAGGAACAAGATGCATGAAAAATTCTCTAAGTATTCGTAAATGGCAGGAGGCCCATCAAAATGCACCCACCTTGTGAAGGATGCTTGAAAATCATCTAAGGCATCATAAATGAAAGAGGACCTAGAAAATGCGCCCAAGGAAAGAAGAGTCAGTGGTGTGAGAAATCTAAGGCAAGGAAAGAGGATAAGTGTGCCCTTAAAGTGAGAAAATGTGGTAAAAGTGAACCTTAGAGAAAATATTTTTCAAGGGTAAAAGAATTAAATGTACCCCTTTGTGTCTACACATGAATAATATAGCTAGAAAATATTTTTGAGGGGAGATCTTTTTCTGGGTCTTGGATATTCTTTGAGGGGAGTAATTTTGAAACTCTCCACACCTTACTGGAGATTTTAAAATGAAGATTTTAACTGGGCGCCTGGTTAATAAAATTCTCTAGATGAAATAAAAATTTCTAGGGCAAAAAGAAGAAATAAATTTTGAAAATGCTTATGCCTTGCCTTAAGATGTTAAATGGATGTTGGGCTGGTGATTGATAAGATTTTCTAGGGGGAGATAAAATTTCCTAGGGCTCAGATGGGTAAAGTTCTTCTAAGACATGCAAAATCCCCAGGACACATCGAATGTGCCCATAGGCAGGTCTGATGATTGAAAATTGTTCTACGTATGAGGAAATTGAATAAACTCCTCTCATTTGCAAAGCGGAGAGATGGAGAAAAGCTAAGTTGCGAAAGTTTGTTGGTCAACTGTTAAATGCACATAGATGTTGAAAAGTTATGAAGAAGGAAAAAGTTGTGCTAGGAAAAAGTGATGAACCCTATCAGATCCAGAGATCACTCAGACCTTGGAGATCAAAACATGAATATTAGGTAAGTAAAGAGAATTTATATTATAAGGTGTATTGATGCTCTTCTTTTATTTGTTTTGCAGGATGAATGCCAGGACCAAAGTAGGAGGACTTGAAGTGATGGAGCAAATACTCCAGGACAAAATTACAACTTTGGAAGGAGATAAAATCATGAAGAAGGAGATATTGGAAGAAATGCCTAAGTGTTGGAATTTCTCCTCAGAGACCCAATATGCACCCAACTCAGCAGAACAGGTGACAAGAAATAAATGATTGAGTCCAAGACAAGAGAATCCTTCAAGATGAACAAAAGGCTTCAGAGTTAAAAAAGATGATGGCTAAGGAGGGAAACCATCATCAAGCAGGAGAAAGAAGTTGTTGTCTTGGAGTTAGATCGAGAACGTACTTGCCATATTCATTCAAGAAGTTGAAGCAGTGTTGACTAGACTCATCTGTTTTGCAGTCAGAGAAAGAACAATGCAAACGCGTTTCCAGACAAGAATCTTCTAGAAGGATGGTGGACATTAATTGCTCATTTATTACCCCACTCTTCTTGGTGGTGGTTTTTAGGGTTAGGGTTTATGTGGCTCAATCTGAGCCCTTCATTGTAATTGAATCTGAGTCATCCACTAGATTGGGCCAACTATAAAAGGGGCATCCTCCCTCATTTGTACTCATTAGATTAGATTAGATCATCAGATTAGAGCAGAGAGCTAGGAGCAGAAGATAGAAAGATAGCTTAGCATAGATTGATAGTGTAGTTTGAAGAAGGAAAGTTTTTCCTTTGAAAGCTTTGTAAGAAATTGTTGTGAACACTCTCATAATAAAAAGGGTTTTCATTGATGATGGTCTCATCTTTTGTTGTGAGTAGCTAGCAAGGTTTCTTCGTCCTTCTGATTTGAATAGTAGCTTAAAGTAGAGTAAATTTCATTTCATGCAAATAGACAGTAGTAATGGAATGTGGTGTTTGATCTAAGCAAGCTTTGCTTATCCATACCACTAGCAGGCTCACTGACAGTGTGTTCGCCTTGTGTGGTCAACTGGAAACGTTGTGGACCTAACTTCAATCACAGTTTGAATGATGGTATGCGTCGTTGTGATGGTATTTTCATGTCAAATTGTGGTTTGAATATCTTTAGTCACCTCCCTTGAAGATTGCATCGACTCCGTGGAAGCTGTCGGATGCAAGGAAAAGTGAAGTCTGGTTGAAGTTTGCTGAATTTGAGCTCCATATCTCGCACTTAGATAGAATTTAGACTTTCTAAACTCTACACCCACTTACATTCGGTATTTTCTGGTTAGTATAGGAAATTCATACCTCATCGCCAAATCTTTCGAACCACGTGAAAATCCCCTTTCTCTTTAATCTACTGTTTGCTATTTGTCGCCGAACAATTGCGTAAGTTCCCTTGAGATACCAGCATAATCACAACGAACCAACTGAGGCTATCCATTGCATAGAAGGAACCTTGGAGTTGAAAGCATGAACTCTCTCGCAATCTTAGCATGTTGAATACTTTGATCAAGAGAGAATAGAGTAGCCGTTGGTAACTTTATTCTGCTGTTTGGTGCGGTCACAAAAAGTGCATCAACAGTACCCCCAATAGTCGAAGGAGATGAAGTGAAATGGTATCAAGCAAGAGGCAGTATGTACATCGATAGAAGTCAAAAAGCTAAAGGAATGCAAAATCCACCCTTACTGGAAAAAATATTTGATTCATAGTATGTTGGAACTTGCTATGATTACATATGCTATAAAAGACCATGACAAACTTGTATGCAACCCCTGACTATAGAAACAAAATTAAAAGAAAAAAATAAAGCAAAGGGGACAAAAAAGGAAAAGTAGGAAATGGAGAAGATAGGAATAAAAAGAAAAACAATATTAAAGTGTTGGAATTGGAAAAAATAAAAAAATCAAAGTGGAAATTATCAAAGATAAAAAATATTAAAAAATTAAAAGATGCAAATATTAAAATATTTCAGTTGGAGATTATTAAAATATTGAAGAGGAAAAAATTAAAATATCAAAATTGGAAAAAATTAAAATATTGCCAATTAAAAAAGATTAAGCACCGGCATATTAGTCTAAAAGTGTATGCAATCCCTTGATAACTACATTTCATAGAGAAAGGCATCGCGAAATACAACAACCATAGAGCAAGATTGTACAACCTTGGAAAATATATTGTATACAGTGTTGCACCCCAAATTAAAATTTTTGCTACACTTAGGCATTTTGAAGAAATGGTCAAAAGTCTTGTTAAAATTGTTATTGGTCAAAATTGGGAATTTGCATGTCTTGCATGTGGGTCAAAAACTCAAAATTTTCAAAATTTGAGGATCTGGGTCTGCTCAGAGCGACCAAGTCTACAAAACCCAGATCTCAGTTTTTTGGCCCTAAATTTTAGGAAAATTTATATTTTTAGGAAACTTTCTAAAAATAGAACTTTTTCTGGGTTTCTTCTCAAATGGATGTTGGAAATGTTTTTAAAATTAGAAAATTTCTAAAAATAGAAAGTTTGGCTTCCAGGGTTCAAACTGATTTTGATTGGTTGAAAATACTTCCTCATCAGGCTGGTCCAATCAGAATCGTCAAAAGATCAGTTTCGCCTTGGTGGGTCTATTCTACTTTTTTAGGAGCTCCAAGGTCATTAATGGAGGTTGCTCAACTGCCAAGTGTCAAATTTAGAGTCTCATGCACTATACAAATCAAGGCAACGGCAAAGATGATCAAAGAACAAAGAACAAAGAATGGAGGTTGGAGAATCTTGAAAACTGCAAAATTTTGACTAAGTTTGGAGAGTTCAGGCGCCCCTACCCAATCTAGGCACCTAGGATTCTGTGCCTTAGTCATTTTTCCATCCCGGTAGTCAAAGCACGAAGCAGAAAGTGAAGAACGAAGGAAGAGTTGAAAAATGCTAAATAAAAACTATCTCTGGCAAGCTTAGGCGCCCTAGGTAGCCAGGGGTGACCAACTTTTCAAGGAAGAGTTGAAAAATGCTAAATAAAAACTATCTCTGGCAAGCTTAGGCACCCCAGGTAGCCAGGGGTGCCCAACTTTTCAAGGCACCAAATGTTAGAGTTAGGGTTTTGTACCTCCAAGACATCCTGTTCAGAATCCTCCCAACTCCACAATGAATCCAATTGCAGGTTCATCAGATCAACCATTCAGCCAGAATCTCAGATCAATCGAACGAGTCTTGACGAAGTGGCAAAATGCAAATCGTAAAAAACATGGAAAATAAACTAAGTCTGGGAAATCTGGGCGCCCCAGGTAGCCAGGGGCACCCAAGCTTTTGAGTGCCTAAATGATGGAATTAAGGTTTGACACCTCTAATAGATTATCTTCAGATTTGAAGCAGCTCTCCAACAAAATCATTGGAAAACCCATCAGAGTTGTCAATCACCAGATATCAAAGATGGAATGGAGGGATGAAATTGTGCAAAATAAAAAAGTCAAAAGTAAAGTTGAAAATCACAAAAAAAAGCTAACTCTAGAGGAGTTGGGCGACCTAGGTCGCTAGGGGCGCCCAAGCTTTTGACCCCCAAAATTTAGTTTTTAGGAGATGTAGCATCCAAAAGACCCCCCCAGAATTCTCCGAGCTATCCAACGAGTCCAACCATCAATTCATCAAACCTCCTGATCATCTAGAAACGGAAATTCATCCGAAGATCAAATAAAACACAAAAATTGAAGAATGTCAGAAAAATGGCTAACATTGGTGATCATGGGCGCCCCAGCTTGCCAAGGGCGCCCAACTTTTTGAGGGATCAAATGATGTTTTTATCAAAAGTTGCCTCCAAGACAATCTCGTCAGATTCAGTCAAGCTCCGCAACGAGATCATCAACCAGTTCACGGGATCAATTTGACATTCGGAAATCAAGATCAAACTGGGGTCAAAGATCAAGCAGTTGAAATTTCAAGAAAATTGGCTAAGTCTGGAGACTGAAAAACGCCCCTAGACAAGAAAGGCGCTCAAGGCTCAATGCCTTAGTCAAATTTTCAAGTTTTCATCATGAAACTTTTTGAAAAGTGTCCACATCAATGAATCTGCTCAGGATTGGCTTCAAAAGTTTTAAAGCTAGAGAATAAAATAGTTTTCAACCTCAACTTATTTAAGGTGGATTTTTGCATTCATTCTTCACAATTTTTGCAGGTGGCGTCCAAGAGCAAGAGAGGAGAAACATAAAATTTAATCCATTTCAAGATTTGAAGGGCAAAACTTGGAGATTTTTTAGAGTTCATATTTTTTTGATCAGCTCACACAGAGGCTTCCTTTTTCATACTTTATTTTTACATGGCATCAATTTTCAAAAGAAGGGGGTCATTTTTTTCAATTTTCAGCAATCTGGGTCAGCTTGGTTCATGATTCTCAACAACTTTGGAAAAAATTTCAACTTTCAAGAACCTGCTTTTTTCACGCATGTCCAAGAAATCTTCAATATTTTCAAAATGTGATCAACTGGGTTCATACAAAACGTGACTCTGCACAAAACCCAACTCTCAACTTTTTCAAGAAAAAATAAAAAATTAGGGTTTTTGCTTTTTCAACCAGTCATCAACAATTTTAAAAAACGAACGATCTGGGTCTTTTTGGAACAAGAATCTCTACAAAACCCATATTTCAGAATATTTTTGAAAAATTTGCCCGTTTAAAGAAGAAAAATCAGCAAGTTATTTTTAACTTTTGTGCAGAACTTGTTTGAGCATAGTCGAGTTTACAGTCAAACTTTAAGTTTTTCAGCATACAGTATTCTCCTATGGAATTCAGAGCCAAACAAGTGTTGTATCATGATTATTTGAATGAACGATGTTGAGAAGTGCTTTTTCAATACCACTATAAACAAAAAAATCATAATCTCAATCGAAGAATGTGAAAGGGTGTGGTATGAGCAAAAGGACAAATATTGGAAAAGAGTTGTACAATACTCTTTTGTTGGAAAATCAAGAGAAGTGTCAGAAGCATAAAGTTGCAGAGCCGCCAAGTTATCAATTAGTGAGCCATCTTTTGGGGCAGTGATGTTTTTCAAGAATAGAACTCATAGTAGCTGAAGAGGTCAAAGATTCTCTAAGTTCAATTGCAGAAGGCGAGGAAATCCTGGAAAAGCAAAATTTTGCTATAGATAGTATTGATGCTCTTGATAGAAATATAGTTTCTAGCTTTTTGGAGGATGTGGTTGAGATTTAAAGCAGTAGTTAACTCAATGCTTTCTCCTAGCTTTCTTTCCATTCTTAACTCACGCTTTCTTTCCATTCTTAACTCACGCTTTCTTTCTATTCCTGTCTCAGGCTTATCCATTCTTAGAAGAGAAAGAATCAAGTTGTAAAAGTTGGCACTTTCCCTGTTTTTTTTTTACTTTCATAGGTTGTTAGATGCTTATCTTGTTTTAGTTTTAGAAATATAGCTTGCATGTTGGCAAGTCTTAGTTGTAAAAGCAAGGAGATTTTACGGTTCCCTACTCCTCTACTTGTGTATAAATAAGGGCAGCCTTGCCCATTTTTCTTTAACCGTGTTTGTGATAACAAAACACTAAGCCTACTAGTCCCTTCTAATTGTTATTCAATATTGTTCACTTAGTGTTAGAGCAAGCTTGTATGCCTCTTTTAGCTGCAAGTTATTGTTCAGTTCTTGTGTTACTTGTGTCAATGTATTCTGGTTGACCGCTAAGCTGTAAGCCTATTTTGCTACAATCCTACTGTCCCAGAAGTGTAATCTTTGTTTCTTAAAATTTGAGAAAAGGAAATCTTATACCTCATTTGCTTTGATCTACTGTCTCAAGTTTCCGTTTTATGTGTTATGCTTATATGATCTCTATTTCAGCTTGCATTGAAAGTATAGTAGATGTGCGTTGGAAGAAAGTTTAAGTATTTATGTCAAAGAATCATTCCTTGTTCATTTCTAACTCTCAGGCTCTGTGTTTACTTGCGTAGTTAGAAACGTCATTAGAGTAGGTTTAGTTGTAGTTGAACTTCTAAAAGAGAAAATCTCAACTACGACGCTTGAGTTTTATAACCTTGTGCTCTTAGCTGAACAAAAAGATTGGCAAATTAGTTTTAGTTTACTTTCTTTAAGAAACATTAGCAAAGAGGGAGCTTCCCCTCCTAATTCGAAGAGCAGTTTATTTGTGCATAGCTGTCTGTTTCTAATCCGCATTCTAGAGGTGCGAATTGAAACACCAACATACAACATTAGAGAAAAGGTTATATTGTATGATGCAAAGAGGAAGGGTTCTAAAATGTTATTGGCATCATGCGACATAGAAGTTCCACCAACGTATGACCCTTCACAAACTTGGTACAACAAGGGGAAACTCACAACATACGATACAGCCTTGACATCGTACGAACAAGGGGAAAAACACATCGTACATAGGAGGGGAAAAAATGTACGGCAAGAAAGAGAAAATCGTATGGGTAGAGAAGAGTGTACAACTAGAATAGAATGCATGACGTGGTTGGTTATCCTCAACGTACAGTTTGAGCATCTTCAACATACAATTTATAGGAGGATGAAGTTGTCACGTATGACCATGGGGCAAGAGTTGAATAGAGGCATACAATCTACATCTTGCACCATATCGTGCAAAATACAGAAATAGAGACCAAGCCCAACAACAAGAAAGTTTTGTATTGTATAGTATAAGGTATGGCCAGTTGGTACTTCTCTTGTACAACCCAAACATTCCTTGCATTCGCGATCAATTAAAGATTTTTGCAATTCACGGGTTCTCAAGACTGCAAGTAAAAACCAATAAATAAATTATCTCCTCACATGGCCAAACAATTATTACAACCGTCATATTGTCGAATAACTTTTTCAGCAATGGATGCTAGTAGCAGTAAGGGAAAGAAGGTATTACACTACAAGCCTTGAATTGCTACAACAAAAAAAAGCAAAGGGAAAGAGGATGAGACTGGAGTAGATGCATTAACATGGGATAGTCTCACCAAGAGCGAATGTCGGTCATGGTGCCAGAGCAACCAGGACGACCATACGCTGAAGGTAGCCTTAAACATAAACAAGTAGTCAAAGCTGTTCAACTTTCGTTCTTTAACTCCTAAGAATTTGAGCCTTACTTGAAGGCAATGGTTACAAATTATCACGGGCGGTCCCACCAATTCGTCATTGATTACAGAGGTTGCTAGGTGGCCATTTCATTTTGGCTAGCAGATTTTACCAAAGTGTTCAACATACCTGTTGATGTGTTTTTCGTGACCGCACCAACGCAGAATAAAGTTGCCAACGGCTTCCCTATTCTCTCTTGATCAAAGTATTCCGCACGCTAAGATTGCAAGAAAGTTCGTGCGTTCAACTCCAAGGTTCTTCGGTCTTGAATAGGCTCGGTTTGGCTCGATGTGATTTCTTTGGTATTTCAAGGGGACTTACGGAATTGTTCGGCAACGGAGAAAGGAATTCAAATGCTCGAAAGATTTATCGATGAAGTGCGGGTTTCCTATTCTAACCAGAAAGTACTGAATTGAAATGGGGTAGGGTTCAGAGAGTCTAAATCTATTCTAAGGCATGGGATATGGAGCTCAACTTCAGCGAACTTCTAACCGGACTTCGCTTTGCCTCGCATCGGACAGCTTCCACGGAGTCGGTGCAATCTTCAAGGGAGATGACTAAAGATGTTCAAACCACCATTTGGCATGAAGATACCATCACAACGACGCATACCATCATTCAAACTGTGATTGAAGTTAGGCCCACAATGTTTCCAGTTGACCACACAAGGCGCATTCACCATCAGCAAATGCACTAGTGGTATGGATAGACGAAGTTGCTTAGATTAAACACCACATTCCACAGCTAACATCTACTTGCATGAAAATGAAATTTATAATACTCTACGCTACTTGAAGTAGAAGGGATGAAGAAACCTCGCTAGCTATCCATAACAAAGACGAATTTCACCATCAATGAAAGATCTTTTATTATGAAAGTTTTACACGACAATCTCTTACAAAAGTTTTCAAAGGAAAACTTTCCTTCTCCTCCAACTACACTATCAATCTACTTCTAAGTTGTCCCTCTAGTCTAATTCTACTATGATCTTCTCTACTATCTACTCTAATCCTACTGTCTAATGAGTTACAAATGAGGGGGACTCCCCCTTTATATAGCTAGCCAAGTCCAAAAGACGGCTAGGGTTACAATCAATAGAGTGGCCAGAATCGTGCCACCTCAGCCCTAAACAAGATTTGCCCTAAAAACCGCCACAAAGGAGAGTGGGGTAATAAATGAGCCATAATGTAGAGCATCCTTCTAGAAGATTCCATCTTTAAAACGCGTTCACACTGTTCTCGATCTTCACGCTTTGTTGATCGCTTGGAGGGTAAAAGATTCTCTAAGATCGCCTCCTTAGATAATAAAATTTGATAGAATCTGGAGTTCAACTGCTCTTGATTTGCTCGAGCTTCCATTCTTTTCTCCAACTTGAGTTTTGAAAACATTTCATCTTTGTCACTTGAGCTAACACTTAGCCATTTTCTTGCAACTTTTTCTTCCTTCGAGATTGAAACACGTAACTTTATCTTCCTCCGAAGGTTGTAATATCATCGTGCTTCATCAATTCAAGTCATTGTGCTCTGGCTTCGACATTCCTGCTGCAAAACAAGCGAGGAGAAGAGTATTAGAATACTTCATAATAATGTAAACTTAACTCACTTACCAGGATTCTCACGTTCATCGCCTCCAGTAGCACAACTTCTGCTTTCTTCATGATTCTTCATGCCTTAGCCAAATTTTCAACGCATCTTCCTCAAGGGCGCATCATCTTCAACTGCATCTTCAAGAAATTCATTTCACCTGCTGGAGCTCCGACAACTTTGATCATCACGAAGAATTCGAGCAAATTTACCTAGGCAGTTCCTTTCAAATTCATCGTATGGAGAATTTCACTTTGAAAACACATTTTCTTCACATTTTGCCTTAGAAATTTTTTAAATTTCCCTTAGGAAATTCATCAACCTGGTGCCCATTTAAAATCTTCATCACAGAATCCTCGACAAGTTGTGGAAGACCTTAAAATCCCTTCCTCATCGATAATCTTTGATACGCAGAAGAAAATTTCTTTCAGAACGCGTCAAACCCATGGGTACCCAACGAACGGGTTCATTTAATTTTCTTGAATTTTGAACCTTAGAAAATTATTTCCCTGTGAAATTTAAATCCGTTCTTCATCTGTGATCGTCCTGTTGCTCTAACTTGAGAAATTTTGGATTTATCCTGCATTGCCATCATCTTCTGACTTTGCCTCTGAAAACTTGCTCGTGATTCAGGAAAATTCAATACCTTGTGTTGGCGTAAAATCTAACACCTCTGGAGTGCAGGTTTGTACGGACAGCTATGTACACTACGCAATGAGTGCTCTTCAAATTAGGAGGGGAAGCTCCCTCGTTGTGCTGGAATGCATGGAAAAGAAAAGTAATCTAAGTCCTATCTTTTTGTTCTCATTTGGAAGAGGCACAAGGTTAAGAAAACCAAACGTTGCAGCTAAGGATTTTCTGGTTTCGCAGATCATTAACTACAACTAAGCTAACTACTTTAAATCTATCCAGTTTCCTCAAGAAAACAGAGCATGAGGAAATGGAGCAGGGATGACTATTGGACGATAAACGAGTTTAGATTCTCTACTTGAAGGCAAGGTGGCGCAACTATCATCTCAATCTAAACAAGCTTATTGGGCACAAAACAGATTTAAGAATTTACTAAGACAACCTTATGGAACCCTGTGTGGCATAACACTTGATCGAAATAGTAAAGTCTTCACAAAACAGCCTTTATCATTACAACCTCACGAAACCCTATGTGGCATAACCTTTGACTATAATGATAAAGATTCACAAAACAGATTTATCACCGTAATTTCTCGAAACCCTATGTGGCATAACGATTGATCACAATGGTAAATTAACACAAAACAGATTTATCATCTCAATCTCTCGAAACCCTATGTGGCATAACAATTGACCTCAATGGTAAATATGTTCAAACAGATCTAACTATGGGAGGAATTTACCACGCCAATCTTATGGAACCCTATGTGGCATAACACTTGATTGAAAGTAGTAAAGACTTCACAAAACGATTTTATCATCACAATCTCACGAAACCCTATGTGGCATAACACTTGATTGAAATGATAAAAGATTCACAAGACATAAAGAATCCACCATTACAATTGCATGAAACCCTATGTGGCATAACACTTAATCATAATAGCGAAGACACATGAACAAATACCAAAAGAGCAATATTGAGGGCAAGGTAGGCGCAGCATATATTTCTCTCTCAAGCAAAAGTTATTTACAAATGAGCAAAAGCTCTTATTTATATACATCAAGGTGTAGGGAACCCTAAAATCACCTTGTGTCATCTCTGATTCTTGCAATGCATGCAAGCAATGCGCCAAACCCTAATTAAGTAAACTACTCTGATCCAGGAAACTACCCTGGTTTGGTGAAACATCTAATCTAAAATGGACAATTGTGCGAGCATGCACGTCCTTATTGAAAACAAGTTAACTGGAAGACTACCATCAGTTAACGAAAAACCCTAAAAGAAACTCCAAGTGAACAAGATGAATCTCAGAATAGATATGCATGAGGTGAGACAGCCAGTTAACTTGAAAGGGTAACGCCAAGTTAACTCCTGTGTGTAATGTCTATCCTGAGAGGTGGAAACTGAAGTCTACTAGTCGTGATCTCGAGCAAACAATCCCTCAACGAGGCTGTCAACTGCATCAGCATCTGAAAGTCAGCAACTTGAGCAATCTTGGCAATCTTTGCACACTCAAACCAGCATTTCACTGACTTATAGCTTTGGCGGCTCCGTAACTGAAGTGATGGCGACTATCTCTTCTGCAGCTTGATACAAATCGGTCTCAGCTTTTCTGATGAAGTCATGAATTAAAACCAATTTGGTCTTGAATTCAATCTGTGTGTACTGTTCTCTGAAAAACTCGCCTGTTGACTGTGAACACGGCTATATTCTGACAACTTTTCTGGAAAACTAAAAATAGTTTGCTGAGGCTAAAAATAGCCTTTCGAAGAATTATTTTCAGCGAAAAATCTGAGATATGGGTTTTGTCCAGAAGAAGATTCTAAGACAACCCAGAACGTCAGAAATGCGAAAATTTGACTTCTACTCGACCATGCAAAGAGTTTTCAGTTGAGAAAATCAGAAACTCGAGAACGAATGCTCTGGAGTTAAAAATTCCTGAAAAATCAAACGCACGATTTTAATTCGAGGAAGCTATATGAAAATGATCCAGATACCGAGACTTGTTGAATTTTGCCAATTTCAGGAACATGCGAATTGAAAACTGAGAGAAATCTAAAAACCAAGGACGAAAAAGACGTTTTTTGTATGCTCTTCTTCAATGAAAATCGCCCTTAAATTCTTCAAATTGCCTACAACTGTGAACTTTAACCTGCAAAAGAATGTGATTGGAGAAATCGCCTTTGCAAATAGATGAGAAATTCGCCTTTGAACTGGAAGAATTCGCCTTTATTTTGAAAACCACAAATTTTTCTCTTGAAATTTGCGCCCTTTGTTCTGAAGAAATTCGAATTTCTCTTGAAATTGTCTTGAGAAAATAGGAATTTATCTTGAATTTGAGAGTTCGCCTTTTGAAACTTGAAGAATTTGTGAATTTGAATGAATACGCCTTTGAGAATTGAAGAACTTGCAAATTTTGCTACTATGAATTCCTTTAAAGATGCACGCCTTCTCTTCTTGAAAAAAAATACGAATTGCTTTGAAGCTTGTTTTGAAAATTAATAAACTTCGATTTCCCCTTTGAAAACATAAACTTGCTTTTGAAAAATACGAATTCACTTAAGATTGAATTTACTCTCAATGAAATCGAATTTCTTTTGAAAGCTCTGTGAATAACAATGAAGAATGCGCCATGTTAAACAAGAAGAAACTCGCACCAATTTGATAACTGCAAGAACTCAAAACCTTGACAATAATAGAAGTCCTCTGATTGGTTGCCCTTCAGTTGCACTGCCACTGACTGGAAGCTCAAATAATAATAAAATATTTATTATCATGCAATTAGCAAGGGTGCTAAAAATAGAAAATCGCCATCTTCAGTTGACAACCCGGGTGAAGCTCTGAGATTCATCGTGAGACTTCAACGATTCCGAAAAGTCATCACATGAGCAAATTGGCGTCCATTTGCTCAAGATACTTCGTTTTTAATTAAATCCCTATTTTATAGCTGACAGCACTATCGCGACTGGCCAACTTCGACACTGATTTCCGGATGACCGGGTGATGCTGAGACTGATCTGAGATAATCAACGGAAAGCCTACTGAACAAGGAAGAAATGTCTGCTGGGAGACATAACTGCAAAATCCATCGTTTATCCCCTTGAAAAATTAGGCGCACCTGATTAAATTGCTTTACGGGTTCCAGACTTAGCCATTTTCCTAAACTGCCATCTGACGCTTCAAACGGCCGCTGACGGTGAATGGTGAACCTGCGATACGAGACGAAGCTCACGACATGACTGGAGATATTCCGCATCCGATGACTGCTCACACGAGAACTGAAAGCTGTGTTAAGGGCCTCAAAAAGAAAAGCGCCCCTGGCTCAAGGTTGCACTTTGGACATTTCAACGAAAATCAAACATCGTCAAAACACCCTACTTTGACAGCTGATAACTGGAGCTGGGATGACCCGATCCTGGCATTATCTGTTTTAACGGACAGCCAGGAGGGACCTCAAGAGAAGTGACTGGAGGTGTCGAGGCAAGAAAACTGCTTCTAAGACCTCAAATTCTCCAGTGCGTATTTTTAATATGTTTACCGCTCCCAGACTTAGCCATTTTCTGAACGTTTTCGGACATCTTTACTTTGTAATATGACACCAAAGACCTCGCACGCACGAGCGACTGCCAAATGCTGAAGGCTGACGGCTATGCTCGTTGGATAGATAAATTGATTACGCTCAATAGTCGTGAAGACTTCGAACGCGAACGGGCTCATCTGACCAGCCTAAAGGCTAGGCGCCTTAAGACTATGAAAATGCACTGAAAACCATTTGTTGGTTCGCCCGTAAAATTACGTGCTCGGTAGAATCTCTGCCACGACCACCAGGAACGTCGGATCGACAAGCTGAATGTTGCGTTGCGGAGCTAGGCTAGAATACTACTGATGTCGTGAAGACTTCTTTGTCTGCAAATTCTGGCATCACGGAGGGTCCTTTAAGCCCGAGCGCCCCGGCACGATACTTACCTTGGGCATAAGCGAGGAGAAGCTCAAAAACATAGAAAACTCCATTTTAAGCTGGAATCTTTGAATATTTGTCGCTTTTGAACTTCGAGAATCCCGGATGACTGCGCTTGATATCTCGTCGGATAAGCAGTCTAGCTGTGAACGAATTGACTGTCTTCGGCATTGAAACTGACGAGTTTTACCCCTGCCTTGAAATGGGCGCCCTCAGGCTAGAGGCGCGCTTTTGCCTGAAAAGAGCAAAATTTCCATCTCCTAAAATTTAGGGATTTTACCTTCTGTCGTGAATAACTGGAGCTGTGAGTCTCGGAATGCCTCGCTGGATAGCTCGACGGATAGCCAGGCTGATTCTGAAGAGATTGACTGGATGCTTGAGCACTTCAGTCAAGATCTTGACCTCCAAAAAACTGGGCGCCCCTGAGCTGTACTTGCACTTTGAGGCTTTTCCTCTGAAAAATCTCCATGATTTGATCACTGAAAACTCTGTTTCGATCATTGAAATGACCGTCTGCAATATGAAATGTCGTCATGAAATGCTCCTCCATTGTGAAGATCTTCATTTTGAGTCTCTGCTTCAGGTTTGACCAATATAACTGACTTTGACTAACAAAATATTGACAAAAACTCCATGCTTGACATTGCCCAAAACTATGTTTTACAACATTTTAGCAAGGTTTAGACTTTAAAATGCAAAATGCCTTAATGAAGCAAAAAATTTGGTTTGGGTACAACACCTTGGAGTCTGGGCGTATTTTCTAGAGGAAGAGAATACTTCATGCCTTAGAAAATTTTTGATCACCTTGAAAATTTTGTCTTAGGAAAATTTACTCAACTCTGTCCACCTTGCCTGCGAAGGAAAATTTTAGTTCATCAACTTACTTAGAAAATTTTTCTTGAAGGCGCATCACACTCAAGCATGTCCTGTTCATACTTCCATCACCTTGTATTTTACTTCACACTCCTATGAAGGATGGGCGCATTTGCCTTGTCATAGAGAACATTCTTAACGCCTTAGTATATTTTAATCTCCCCTTGGGCGCATTTTATGCTTGAAGAGGACGTTTCAACTTTCAATGCTAATATATTTTATTCACCACCTCATAAGCCTAGGCGCACTTCACACTTGAATAGGATATTTTTTAAAAGTCTAACGCCTCAGCATACTTATCAACCCTCAATACTTTTACCTTTACATGGCGCATTTCACACTTCAAGGGGAATATTAACCACGCCTAGTAATATTCATCCATCACTAGCAACACTTTACTTTACCCCTCCAATGCCCTTAGCAATCTCATTTCACACTTCATGCACATGGGCGCATTTCTCATGTAGAGGAGAATGAAAATTTTCAAACGCCACCACCAAGTGACCTTTCATCTCCCACGTTTTTGTCCTCACATGCCCTCTTTTGGGCGCATTTCGGCCTAGGAAGAGGATGAACATTTCAACGCCTAGCTTTGACTTCTGTCCTTATCTTTCTTTCGTCTTCACATGCCTTCTTTGGGCGCATTTCAGCATGCATGGAGGATTAAAACTTTGACTTGTTGATCTCTTATCCTCATGGGCGCATTTCACACAGTGAGGTGGATGAAGCTTGAAATATGGGCGCATTTAGGCAAGGGTGAAGGATAAACCTCATTGACCTCTTTGACCTTCTTGCCTTTGGGCGCATTTCCACCTACCTACAGGATGGGCCCATTTGGGGGGTGGTGGAGAATATCTTTCATGCCTTAGAAAATTTTTTTTTGCTATCAACCTTGAGCTGGGCGCATTTTGCTACAGGAGCAGGATGCTATTTGTTGACTTCTTTGACTTTTATCACCTTTGGGCGCATTTTGGCCTAGGAGGTGAATTTTTCACACTTAGAAAATTTTTGAATGCCCCCAGCTTGCATGTGGGCGCATTTTACCCCTGGAGATGGACGAAGTCTCAGACTTAGAATTTTTTTTCTTATGCTTTCACCTTGAGGGCGCATTTTCAAGTTCCTGCAGGAATTCAACATTTTGTATTTTTCTCAAGGCCTCCAGCTGAAGTGGGCGCACTTTGATGGTGGTGAAGGATGAACTCCAGACTTAGGCATTTTCTCGACCTCTGCCAGCCTGCTTCATGTCCTGCTATTTATAGTAAGTTCTCCGGTTTTGCACCTCCGAAGCCCGGAATGACTTGAAATTTTAAACGCTGCATCCTCACGACCTTGTTGCCCTGTCAACACTGCCATTTTTAATCACCCTACTATTTTTAGCACGTTTCTGAAGGTGGCTTACTATAAATAGTAAGCTCTTGCTTTTGATAGCTCCATTGCTCGGATCGACTTGAAATTTGGATGAGGTGCTCCTCACCACGTGACCTGTTGGCTGACACTGACGCATGCGTTCAATTTACTATTTTTAGCCAATTTCTAAATTGACTTACTATAAATAGTAAGTGCTCCGATTGACTTGAAATTTCACCAGCAGATAGCCTGAAGGACGCTGATCGCGGTGGTTTACACCGGTTTTCGAAAATTTTGACTTTTGACGCCTATTTTTAGGCTCCGAAGTTGGAAACCCTAATTTGCTCTGCATGCGTATCAAATGATCTCTGTTTGCCTTCGTTTCTGCTACATTGCGATCAGCTCGTGATTCTGAACTGCTGGGAAGCGACTGCCGGAACATACCTGCTAAAAATAGCAAGTTCCTTACTGAGTGAGTATCTCCGTTTGCATGTCATACCATCGCGAAGCTCTCGAAAAACCCATCAGGAATCACCCAGGCAATAGAAATACCGACATGCAAACCCTAAAATAGCCTTGGAAGGCTGAATTAAGAGAGTGGTCGTGCAATGCTTGCATGTTATATATATCGCCAGCTGAGGTCTTAAACCAGGAAGGAATATCTGGGACATGCAAGAAAAACTACGCATCTACACTTTGAAATTTGCTCACAGGAAGCTAGGCTGCTAAAAATAGTAAGTTAATGCGTTTTTGCTCAAATTTTGCCTTGGTGACTTGATGTGCTTTCTGAATCTTGAGTGTGGTAGCCGAATCCGAAAATATCTTGACAATTATACGAATTTCCACACTTACTAAAAATAGTAAGTACATGAGTCGATGAAAATCTGCTGGAAGCCTGCTGGAAGCACACTGACAACAACGTTAAGCTTAGTTTTCAATTTATTGACTTTATTCAACCTCAAATTGGCGTGAAGGAATCAAACCCTAATTTTAAAGACTTGGCCAAAAACCCAATTTACGTTCAAAGACGAGTACCTCCTAGAAAGACAGACAGTAGAAAAGAGACAAGAGAGAGACAACGGGAAAACGACCAAAAAGCAAAGCCAAAATTAGGGGGTCCCCATTTGCAATGGGACGATGTGTGAAAAACGTCACAACAATACCTTCCATAGGTTCCAGTCAATGAGGAAACTCACCCAATAGCATAAAGAGGCATCCCTCTGAAGAATATGTTGACCTGATTTGACGTAGCAAGAGAAGGATAGTATATGGAGTGTAGGAAATAGGGGTCTAAGGAATTCTTTTGGCTACACTAGAATGGAAATGTATCATGGATTTAATCTAGTGTAGACTAATAGGTATGGGTAGGGAATCCAACGTAGCCATCTAGATGATTGACTATATGATTGGATTGAGTATTGGTAAAATCTACAACAAGGTGAGATAGTTATCTGAAAGAATCAAAGTTTCTGGAACAAAAACACAAGGCATTTTATATGACATAGCATGCCATTGCCCTCTTCCTTGATGACATCCATACTCAGGTTCCTATTGAGAAAAGGGGGAAGTTTCAACCTGTAGCTTAGTTGGATCCTTCATGGTCGATGACATTTTATTGGACAACCCTCAATATGTAGGCATAGGGGGGAGAGGAAACAACATAGCCAACCAGAAAGAAAAGGAAGCAAAAGGATGCGTTGGGTGACAGAGGAGAAAGTGCTAAGGCTATGTGCCCATAGAGTTGTCGTCCTGTACATCGACCACCACATCAAAAGAGGTATCACTTACCGCAAATGCGCAATCATTGTCGAAGATGGATATAGATGAGGCAATACCAGTTAGTGAGACCACTACAAATGTGACCACTACAACAATGCCAATGCCAACCAAGCTACCAATAGTGCCCATACTGCCAACCACACTACCGGGACTACCAAGACCGCCAACCACACTACTAGTATTGCCACTCATAGTGCTAGCAGCACCAATTACTTTGCTAGTGGGACCCACTCCACCCATCAAGGTCTCTCTACCAAGGGATATCTCCTTGCCAATCGATGTCACACAGATTGATCATTGGTTAGAATTACTTGGGATTCCAATGCAAGCACTAGCATTTCCTTTGCCGAGTTCTCCTAGAGTCATGGCTGAGGGATTCGAGCAACAAAACAAGACACCAATTGACCGGTCATGGTTATTGACGATGCGGAGCCTGGTCCTTCATAGGCAAACTCGCCAAATGTTATACACACTTAGGAGAGTGGGGGACCCCCTCAAGTACTAAGCCACCTTCGGCTACACAGGAGTTGCCACTACCCAAACCATCGAGCGAGGATGAGGAAGAGGAGGCGAGTGAGTTTGAGGGGCTAATTGTTGAGATTGCTAAGCCTGATGAGATGGACCCACTTGGCACTTTCCAACAATATATCTAGGATCTCTAGTCGATGGCGTCGGTGATGCAGGAGGTTGGAGACATATCTAGAGGGCTCTACATAGGACATTCTTCGCTAGTGGCAAGAGAAGTCCAACACATATTAGCATTTGTATAGATAGAGTGTGAAGGGGAGTTTAAATTGTTGCTTCACTTCTTGAGGATGGCCTGGAATAGAGACTTCGACGATGATGGCTACTTGGTACCTTGCTAAGCCTTTAGTCGGGGGGGAGGGATGCTAGAGTGATTTCAGCCCTATTTGGTATAGAATCTTCATTCAAAGATGTGTTTTATAGGCTGAAGCATTAGATAACCTCCATTGAAGAGCTTAGACAAGAGAAGAATGAGGCCCTTCAGATGGTACAGAGAGTACGTGATGAGTTGGTTGAGTGCACACAAAAATTTCAAGAAAAAATTTCTCAACAAACACAACTCACTACCACTAAACGGGCTAGAGTGATGGTCGTGGAGGCCAAGCTAGCGGATGAGAAAGATATTGAGCAAACCAAACATTAGTTGATGGAGGTTGCATAGATGGTGAAGGCAACAAGAGAATGTGAAATGATAGCAAACCACCACTTGAGGCTGCGAACCAAGTGTTGTGACCTTTTTCACACATCGCCCCATTCAAGATGGGGACCCCCTGAATTTTGCTCCGTTCCGGTCTTTTGGCTTGGGTTTTCTTCTCTCTCCCGCTCTGTCTCTTTTCTGGTGTCTGCCTTTCGAGGGGTTGTGTCCGTCATTGAGCTTAAACGCGAGAATTCTGACCAAGTCTAAAATTAGGGTTTCACCGTTTCTGGTCAGTCCAAGGTCAAGTAAAGTGAGTAAATTGAAAATTGAACTTAACGTTGTTGTCAGCAGGCATCCAGCAGGCTTCCAGCCAAATTTCATCGGATTCTGAGGTACTTACTATTTTTAGTAAGTATGAAATTCAGGGCAATTTGTCAGCTATTTTGAGATTCCAATCATCACACTGCATTCAGAGCATATCAAACTGCTTGCATGCCAAATTTGAGCGAAAACAGATAACTTACTATTTTTAGCAGACCGCCTTCCGGGACCAATTTCAGGGTGCAGATGCAGAGTTTTTCTTTGCATGTTTGCATATTCCTTATGGGTTTTTCGAGACCTTCGCGATGATGTAACATGCAAAACGAGACGACCACTTTCAGAATTCAGCCTTCCGAGGCTATTTTTAGGGTTTGCATGTCGGGTGATTCCTGATGGGTTTTTCGAGAGCTTCGCGATGGTGTGACATGCAAACGAAGATTCTCACTCAGTAAGGAACTTGCTATTTTTAGCAGGTGTGTCCCGGCAGCCGCCTCCCAGCAGTTTAGATTCACGAGCCGATCGCAGTACCGCAGAAACAAAGACAAACGGAGATCTTTTGATACGCATGCAATGCAAATTAGGGTTTCCAGCTTCGGAGCCTAAAAATAGGCGTCAAAACTCAGAATCTTCAAAATCCGTGTAAACCACATGATGTGTTCTTGCTATCTGCTGGTGAAATTCCCGGAGTCAAAGCGGGCACTTACTATTTTAGTAAGTCAATTTGGAAACCAGCTAAAAATAGTAAATTAGTTGCATGCGTCAGTGTCAGCAGTAAGGTCACGTGGTGAGGATCGCCTCATTCAAATTTCAACTCGATCGGAGCTTGGGAGCTATCAGAAACATGAGCTTACTATTTATAGTAAGCCACCTTCAGAAACAGGCTATAAATAGCAGGGTAACTAAAAGTGGCAGTGTCGACAGGTTGATAGGGTTATAAAGAAGCTATGTTTGAAATTTCAAGTTGATCCGAGCTTCGGAAGTGCAAAATTGAGAAGACTTACTATAAATAGCAGGGCACGATACTGGCGAAGGATGATGAAAATTTGTCTAAGTCTGGAGTTTCGTCCAGCAGGCCTGACAAAATGCGCCCATCTCAGCTGGAGGCATAAAAATTTCAAAGTGTGGCGTTCGTCCTGCTCAGGGGTCCAAATGCGCCCAAAATTTGGAAGGTCAAAGAAAGTCAACGATCTTCGTCCTGCTGCCAGGTCCAAATGCGCCCAAGAAGAAAGAGGGAAAAGTTGAAAAAGTTTCTAAGGCATGAAAATCCGCCTCACCCCTCAAAATGCGCCCAAGATGCAAGTTTATCCTGTACACAAGGCAAAATGCGCCCAAAGGCAGGAAAGGTCAACAAGGTCAAACGTTTTCATCCACCAGCAAGGGCAAAATGCGCCCAAATGCATGCATGTGAGGACAAAATTTGGAAGGTGAAGAGTCACCTGAAGGCGTTCATCCACTAGACACATCAAAATGCGCCCAAGGGGAAAGAAAAGTCAAGAAGTCAAACAATCTCGTCCTCCTCCATAGGCAAAATGCGCCCAAACTTGTGCATGTGAAGACAAAATAGAGAAGATGAAGGGTCACAAGGGACGTGGTAGCAAGTTTATCCTCCTCCTACATAGAAATGCGCCCATGTTTGGATGTGAAAAGTGATTAAGGGTGAAAATATTGCCAATGCGTGGTGAAAGGTGTAAATGCTAGGCGCTCAAGGTGTTAGAGAATTTTTCAAGGACGTGTGAGGTGGTAAAGGTATGTGTGGCGTGATTTTCCCTCATGTGTATGCTAGGCGCCTAAGGCCTAAAGGATGGAAATATTTCTAAGGCGTGGTGTGTGTTGAAAAATATTTGAAGGTGGTGGAAATAAAATGAAGTGTGCTAGGCGCCTCAACTAGAAAAGTGAAATATTTTCTAAGTGTCGAAGAACTCCTCTAGGGCGTTAGAAATTTTAATAGAATTGCCTTTCAAGTGTGAAGTGTGAAGTGAGAAGTAAGGCGTACTTGACAAATAAAATTCTTCTAAATGAAGTTGATAAAATTTCTCTCACTGGCAGATGATCGAATTATTTTCTAAGGGAAACTTTTCAAGAACGCAAGATGATTTTAAAATATTTTCTAAGGCAAATTGTTTTCCCTTGGAAAATACGCCTAGAGATCAGAGTGGTGAAATTTCTCCGTGAGGCACGAGCAAATTTTATCAGCAGTGGAGTCAGGGACGATGATAATACAAGATGATTCAAATTTTTTCAAGAAGTCAGAGCAACACAGAGTGATCACAGGCGAAGAACGAATTTAAGTGATGAAAATGATATTTTTCTAAGGTTCAAAATTGAAAAATTAAATGAACCCGTTCGTTGGGTACCCATGAATTCGAGGTGTTCTGAAGAAAGTTTTCTTCTGGGTACTGAATATTTGCAATGATAAATGGATTTCCTAGTCTTCTGAGCTTCGCCGACACTTTTTCAGTGAGGAATTTAATCAGTGCTCAAATTGTGAATTTTCCTAAGGGAGAATTTTAAATTTTCTAATGCAAAAAACGAATAAAATAAGCTTTCAAGATGAATTTTCTTCGAATGATGAGTTCAAGAGAAATTGCCTAGGTAATTTTGATTAAATTCTTCGAAGATGAATTTTCCAGAGCAGAAGAAAAGTTGAATTCGAATTCAAGTGACAGAGCTCCGGCTGGTAAATTAAAAGATGAATTTAAATTAATTTTTTTTCAAAAACAAATTCAAAGATGCCAGTCAAAGTCAAGTTTCTAGAAGAATAAGATTCCCGACGACTGGAGACAAGTGTCAGAAACACCAGAGAGGGAAAATTCGAATTCTTGAAGTGGAGTAGTGGAGTTTAATGGCACTGGCTAAAATTAACTTCTTCTAGAATTCGAATTTTAGCTATAAAATGGAGAAGTTTTTCACTCGTTTTCACAGCTGAAAAGGTCGAACTTGCTCTGAGAGTGAAGCATTGCAGTGAGTTGCTGAGGCTTGAAGGAATTCGAATTTTGCTAAGTCTGAGTGAGTTGCTGAAGTTCGAATTTTGTTGAAGCTCAAATTTGCAGCTAAGAAGACGCCTTGAAGTTGCTGAGGGAGGTACGTCTTGAGTTGTTTGAAATCTGAATGTTGCTTGAAAGGTACGCCCTTGCTGATTAAAGAAATTGCTGAAAGCTTGAAAGAGGTACGACTTTGCTAGTGGCTGAAATTTGATTGGGCTTAGTCGAAGTTGCCAGTTAAGAATGACGCCTTGAAGCAAAGAAGTAGTTGAGAGTTTTAAAAGTGTGAGATTGCTGATTGCTGATACGAAATTATTGAAATTGCTGATTGCTGATAGTGAAGTAAAGTCATCAAAGTCCACTTAGAAATCTGTTCTAAGTGTTGGAATCCGAATTTATTCAAGAGAAGAAGCTGAGTTTTGCAAACACGAAAGTTATTGCAGCTTCTAAAGTCGACTGCAGCCCCTATATCATGTATCATTTTTATAAATTAAATTGCTGATGAATGTTGTTGTTTGCAGATGGCTGAAGCGAGGACAACCGGAAAGGACAATGGTGCCTCAAGACAAGCTGTGATCAAGAAGCTCAGCAAAACATTCATGCCGGAGTCGAAGTTCATTTCAAAGCTGGGCAAGTTGACAGACACTAACCTGGGCTCCGTCAACCTGGAGACCTTCAAGAACAGAATGTTTGGAATTGGAAGTCATCGGCCTTCAACTACTTCACATAATATTATTCGAAGTGGGTTATATGCAGCTGCTGGTTTTCCACCAGCCATTCAATGCTCGGAGCTGATGATGGAATGTGCTAATTGCTACGAGAAGGAACACCGGTCGATCATGTCACCAGATGGCCAAGTGCTAGCCAATCTTACTCCAGCAGCCATCGGTGAGGCTTTCGGGATCCCGGTGCACAGAAATATGATCTACAAATCCAGAGAACGAGCTGAGCGTATGTATGCTTCTGCTTTTGAGCGGTGCATGGAGACAATTAACACTCACTGGATGACCACTCCTAAGCCTTCTCGTACGAAGTTGCCGAAGCAGATCATTGCGGATGACTTGAAGCAGGAATATTGTGATCTCATCATGATGCTGAGCAGGGTTGGTGGTTGTGCACAGTCCTTCATTTTTGAGCCTTGGATGTTTTACTACATCAATCTCGTGCTGGAGGGCAAAGACTATGTCAATTGGGCCGAAATGATAAGTGATAATCTACATGAGCAGCTCCTGGGCCTCCGAAGAACGAAGACATTTTACATGAGTTCCTACATTATCTACATGTTGGCACGGATGACGAAGTACAGGGGGATTTGTTACAAGGAACCTGTTGGTTGTGGCTCCCACCAATTTAAAATATATGATGCCTGTCCACAGTTGCATTTGGCAAGCACAACCCACTACACGCGTGTCAACGATGCCTTCACCATGTATATCACGAGGCTGCTTCAGGAGCGGTTACATCATAGAATCTCGAGGGATGCCCAAGAATTAATTGAGAGGTATGGGTGTTGGTTCATACAGTTTCAGAGATTTTCTTATGTTAGGCTGCAAGGTTTCTCATCATACCCTTATAGGCTGCCTAAGTACCCAACGGATAGAGTTTTAATGCTAGAGATATCGAGGCAGTTGCTAGCCTTTGATAAAATTCAAAAGAAAAAGAAGGGAGGAATAGAGTTTCCAATTGTTATGGGCAACTCGGACGAGGTGTGTCCCTCGATGCAGGCAGCTAAAGAAGCTAAAAGTGAACTCTAGTTTTATCAGTTTTCGTATCATACTAGTCGACAACACTATGACCCACATCATAACATCAAGTGGGTGTTGTCAGAAGAATTTAAACATAAGGCCACCATTGAAGATTATTGGGCCGATGCGGCTGATGAGATTGAAGTAAGGAAGAGAATGTTTTCTCGGTTGCCGATTACTCTGATCAGGGAGTGTGAGGTTGTTCCAGTTCCGGACCAGGTCCATGAGGATATGGATGTTGTGCATCCAGATTATGCAGCTGTTCGAGATACTCCGCTTCCACCTCCAGATTGGTCAGAGCCTGAGATTGCAGATTTGGACACCCTCTCTATCCCAGTCATGACATTTACTAGAGCATGGGTTGATAGGCGAGTAAGCAGGTTGAAGAGTAGGTCAATTGCTTTGACTTACAATATGATGGGAGATCACAGGACACCCACCACTGGCAGGAAGAAGCAGATTACACGAGGTCCAGAGCCCAGGAAGAAGGAAATAGTTCGACAGGAGCCTACTCAGCCAGAGCCTCCACGAATTACAGTTGCATCACCTTTGGAGACACGTTCTCCAAGTATACAGGAGGTCTCTTTATTTGCTGATCAGAGGATTGCATTGAATCAGGTGCAAGTAGTACAGGATAATATTCAGCCTCCACGGAGAGAGTCAGTTGGCCAGAAAGGCCAACGCACTGCTAGGGTTGATCACCGCCAGGATGATGAGGGACTATTTTCATCGACCCTCGGGCCACGGAATTCAGAGGCACGCATGAACGATGATGATGATATAGTGTCCCCGGGTGATACTCTGGCCACTCGAGGACGATGAGCCTCGCCTGCACGAAGAAGAAGTTGAACAAAGCTAGAGAAGTTGAGGCACAGGAGCAGCAGCCCTTTGATATACTATATGAGGTGCCCGATTGGCTTAAAGATAGAATGAGAAGAAGCCCGAGTGAGGAGCTTGATCCAGCGGTTGAGATGGAAGAGTTCTTGAACCAGATCAGTGCACCTCCACTGTAAGAAGAAAGCAAGAAAATTTTCAAGATTCCACTCCAGGAGGATGGCTCAGACTCTTCTCATGTAGTCAGTGTTTACCGAAGTTGAGTGTGTGACCTAATGGGGCTAGCCTCAGAATTATGTGGTCACGACTCTTAGACTTGGGACGCTCTCTAATCGGGTGCACCATTGTTGAGGAGGGATAACCCTTCCTTGCCCTCAAGGATAGATTATCTTGTTAGGAAGTATGGGCGAAGTTGAAACCCCAGAACACAAAGCCCACTGGATATGTTCAGCTTGTCTCGCTCTCGGTGGGCAAGATGTACCAAAGGATAGAGCCTCCATATTCCTAGAGAGTCGACCAGCGCTTGGTAGAGTTGGGGAGGATGGCACGTGAGGCAGACAGGTGGGCTCGCCAGGAGTCTTCGCGGCCGGTGACAGAAATTTGGCGGAGGACCTTGCCTCAGCCTTTCAGCAGGCCTCTACTATTTTGACACGGATGGATGCAGTGGATCATGCTTGGGGCGATGCCTCTATCTATCAGAGTAAGGTGATCCAGCGCCTTGAGGTGTTGAGGCATGTGCCATTGCAGTTGCTGATCGATGGAGGCGTCTGTGCGCTAATGACCATATGATTTCTCAAGTGGGTATTCTTCTCGCCATCATGTATGGTTTCTTCGGAGCGCGCAATGTGGATTCAACCAAGGTAATACGGTGGCTATGGGCTACCATTATAGATGGAGTCTCGTAATACCTTGAGGCCATATTTGCTAGGCGTTGGAATCCGCATGAAGTTAATTTTGATAATTTGAGGGGTTTGCCGGTGCCTTTCTTTGCAGATGTTAAGACCTTTGTACAGGATGATTTCGAGAATACTGCTACTTTCTCCACTTTGATCTAGAACACGCAGGACTCCTTGACGGCTTGGAGAAAGTCTTGTACAAGGCATGAGCATTCAAATACTGCGGTTAGAGTTTCAGCTTAGATTGTGTTCCAATCGGACACTGTGAGGTTGAGGCCGTACTTAGCAGATTTGTTGAGTTGGCCGTCAGAGAGAAGGCAAATGGGAACACACTATTGGACGAGGATCTTCTAGAAGATTGAATGTGGAGCATTTATTACCTTTTTCTATTTTTGGGAGTGAGTGGGAATCTTTGATTCATTTAATGTACCACTCCCTATTCTGGCAGTTTTTAGGGTTAGGGCTGAGGTGGCACGATTCTGGCCACTCTATTGATTGTAACCCTAGCCGTCCTTTGGGACTTGGCTAGTTATAAAAGGGGGAGTCCCCCTCATTTGTATCATCAGATTAGAAGATTAGAAAGTTAGAATCAGAGTAGACATTGAGAGAGCATTAGTTTTAGATAGTAGCATTGTAGAGCATTTTACAATTTGGAGAAGAAAGAAAGTTTTCCTTTGAAAACTTTTGTGGAGATTGTTGTGTAATACTTTTCATGATAATAGATCTTTTCATTGATGGTGGAATTCGTCTTGTCATGAATAGCTAGCAAGGTCTCTTCTTCCTTTCGAATCCAAGTAGCTTAATTTCATGCAAGTAGTTTACTTTGATGTGTGGTGTTTTATTGAGGTAGCTTCACTTTATTCCATACCACTAGCAACTTGTTGATGACAAGTTCGCCTTGTGTGGTCAACTGGAGGTTATTTTGTGTTTAACTTCAATTGTGATTTATATGCTTATATGCGTCGTTGTGATGGTGTATGCATGTTAAGTCATAATTTGAACATCTCTTGCTATTTCCCTTGAAGATTGCACCGATTTTACTGAGGCTGTCCGACGTGAGGCTAGGTGAAATCTGGTTGAAGTCTATTGAAACGAAGCCCCACATATCTTGCATTTAGAGTAGAACAAGTTTCTTAGGCCCTATACCCTTTTATTTTCCGCACATCTCTGATTAGCTTTAGGAAAACGAACCACATTGCCAAATCATACATGCGAGAATCCCCTTCAAAATCATTTATTAGCTGCTAACTGCAAGAAATCTGAACAATTGTGTAAGTCCCCTCGTAAGAACACAGCAAATACACATCAACCAAACTGGGTCTATTTGCACTTAAGGAACCTTGGAGTTGAACGTGCGAACTTTCTCGCAATCTTAGCGCACGGAATACTTTGATCAAGAGAGAATGGAGTAGCCCTAAACTATTTCGTTCTGCTGTTTGGTGCGGTCATAAAAAACACATCAACACCAAGGAGGTCCATAGACTTTGGCAGCTATGCTCCTCGACATCCACCCCTACATCATGTATACATTTAGGGATGCCTTCTCATCCCCCTTCTCAATAGTTGTAGTTTGGGTTGTTTAGCTCCCAACTTTGTTTGTTGTCATCTTGAAGATGACTTTCTTTTTGGGGGGGCTGATGTAGTTGTCGGTAAGTAAGTAAATAAATAAATAGGTTGTTTTGTAATTAGTCCCCAACAGTTGGTTGTTAGTTGGTAGTTACTCGGTTGGTGTTCTCAACCAACGTCGGCTTGCTATATATTTCCTCATTGTATTCATAGTCGGGGACCACATGCATATGTATCTTGTAACTATTGCATATCTGATGAATGAATGAATACATGATATATCTTTTGAGCATTGTTATGAGTAACTGATATATTCTGTTATTTGCTGTTATGTATTTCCATTTGCTCTCTGTTTATCGTTCAAATAGCATTATTGAGTAAATATATGCGAAAGAAATCATAGTTGATAAGATCTTTTGGAAATGTCCAACTAGAAGCTTTTCGGAATGGCTACAAGATGAACTAGATATCCTTTTATTGCTCCTATCTATTGGAAAGGGCCTCTTTTAGGGGATTCATGGGTGGTCTGGAACAGCTGCAAGGGTTTATAGATCATTTTTCTTTGGAGGTCAAGATGCCATGCCATCATTTATGAGGATACTTCCTCTCTTAATATGGGGAAGTTGATGCTTTTCAAACAAGAGTTGGCTTTGATTGTCAAAGCTAAGTTTGAGTAGTTTCAAAGAGATGTGAACTCTTTTCCCATTGGGACATAGGCTCAAGTGCTTTCATTCCTTGGCTATATAGGGAGAGAATCCACTTTTTAAGCATTATGCTCAGATGATGTAACTATTTAATAATGTTACTTTTAGTTCATTGGAAGTTTTATATGAAGCATTTTTTTTCAATAATTTTTATTTTGTCATTGATAGAATTAACAAAGAGTGCCATAGTTGTAAAATCAAAGCTATATCAAGAAAATTTAAGTAAAGAAATAACTTTAAGCTGCCAAATGGCTTGCCAACCTAGTGGTTTCCAATCAGAGCAGAGGTATTATTGTAAAAATCAAAGAGATCAATTTTTGAAAAGATCTTGAAAATTCCATAATGATGTGGAAGTGATATGGCAGAATTTGGAAAAATATAAGAATCATTAGTTGGTTGGGAAAGTATCTTAATAAGAATAAGTATAACAAAAGGAGTGGCAAAATAGTGGATTTTTTCACTTCTTGTTTCAAGTCGGAAAAATTCTTTCTTTCTCCTATTATACTACTCCTTTAACTTCTTGGATTTTGTTGTATTTTCTCATCACTTTTCCTTCTCATCTCCTATTTCTTTTGTTTTGCCACCTTCTAGACTTGCTATTGCACATGTCTCCTTGGCATTTGCCATTACCCTTGCCCACCCTTTTCTTCACCCTTTAGCCTATTTCCACTTGAGCCTTTTACAGTTTTGACAACTTCCATTCCATTCTCTCACTTATCTGCTTCTTATTGTTGCTCAA